>JBBBDQ010001848.1:1205000-1345000 GCA_037127315.1 Ascarosepion bandense
ATATATATATATATATATATACATATGTGTGTGTGTGTGTGTGTGTGTGTGTGTGTGTGTGTGTGAGAGAGAGAGAGAGAGAGAGAGATTGTTCTTTCAATATGTAAAAATAAGTAACAAAACGGAAACGTTCATAAATTTAATGTTTCACTTTTATTTAAACTTTATCTGATATTTGTTGGAAATTACACAGAAGTTCCTGATGAAGCTTAAAAAATCGAAGCTTGTTTTGTTAATTTTATAAATGTTTTCATTTGCTATTTATTTTTTCGATTTAATCCATATTTAATTTCATGTATGTGTGTGTGTGTGTGTGTGTGTGTGTGTGTGTGTGTGTGTGTGTGTGTGTGTGTGTGTGTGTGTGTGTGCAATCTATTCATATGTTTTTTCCTATCCACTATATCTACAAAAAACAAATCATTAGTTTTATAGTTTTGAGAGCTCAAAGGAGAGTTCAGGGGCACATTTCTTTAAGATGATGACTGAAATCCGTCACTTCCACTCACCTTATTGGGTCAAGCTTTGAAATTAGAGACCAGCGAGGGGTATTTTAAATGTCGCTCAATTGAGCCTCAGTTTTAGATGGGAAGTAGAGTGCGGATACTTCTGACAAATTAAGTGAGGAGTTGGAGGAGAATCTGTGAGCAAAACACTTAGCCTTGTCTGCTGTAGCTGTGAGGACTTCATATTTATTGATTAAAGGAAGGATGGAAAGTTTGCTACTGTTTAAAACATTTTTGTAGAGCCACCAGTAGTTTTTGGAGCCAAAATTACGACTTGCTCTACACTACTTCATTCTTTCAACAAACAACAGCTTAACGTCATTGAAGATCCTCTTGCACTAATTACGAGCAGAAGCAAAACGGCGCCTATTATGGTCAGACTTGTGGCTCCGATAAAGTCGGATGAAGTGATTCCTGTGGGCTATGGCTGCCGAGCAAGCAGGGGAGAACCAGGAGGGCGAATGGCGTTTAAGATGGAACTTCCTAGCTGGGATGGAAACATCGATGCCAGCTTTCACCTAGGAGGAAACCTCGGAGGCGCAGTCCTCAACAATGAGACCAAACATTTTTTTAGAAGGATCATCACAGAAAATCTCGAAGCGCATCCCAGTGCGCCCTTTGACAGCAGTACGATAATTCTGATGGTCAGAGATTCCTGGAGGAAGGGGAGTGGAGAGAGATATTAGCAGGAACCATAGCATTATCGGAGATGCCAAAAGTGCAAAGCTGCATAGTATGGCCGAATTGAGGAATAGAAGTGAAGAAGAGACCTAGTAGAGAAGCTTGTCCTTCACGCATACTGGTGAAACGTGTGGGGAAGTCGACTACTTGCATTTAGAGACTGAATGATTTCAAAGTTCAGGGTGTATATGCCTGCAAGTTCAGCAACATAATTTTTTAGCCAGTTGGCATGTTAAGCATTCAAGTCACCGAACACAAATATGTTGGCAAACGTCTGAGAGGCAATAACCTTATCTATATTATCAGTGATACTGTCCAGCTTGGAACAGCCAGCAGAGAAAGGGGAGTGGTAGAGAAAGAAAAGATAGCTGAGTTTAGTTGAGCGAGACAGAGGCACATGTATGGATGGTCAGAAGATTCAAGAGAAACCTCCTTAGGTAGAGGGAGACTTTTGCTGACATAAACTCCCAGGCCATGCATATGGATGTTGGATTCCTTCCTAAAGATGGGAAGGTAATTTGGAATCGAGAAATCAGAGAAGGAGATTGTGTGGTTCAGACTGCAGCATAGTGTGGCCTTAGGGTCGCCTACCGGAGAAACTTGCAGGGACACCTATCCATGTGTGTCCTGACACTACAAGAAACCCGATATTATGCCACTGTTGTTCAGAGAAGCCACTCAAGACGCTATGCAAGAGTTTGGGCTTCTGATTACCAGTCAGAAGCAGCAAACAGAAAACTGCCCAGCCGGTAGGCCCAGTATGAAGAGCCGCTCATACTGTCTACCCATGTTGCAGAAAAATTACGGAAGCTCCACTATTGAGGCCTAAGGAGAGAATGATGAGTGAGCCGGGAACCCTTTTCTGAACAAGAAATTCGGGATGAGCCTCAATTCTGATCAAAAGAAGGGAGAGTGTATGAACCGGGCGATAGAAAAATCTATTTAGTCTAATTAAAGGGTCTATCTACTCAAATTGTAGAAAAGACAGAGGGAGGCCACATCATATCGGCAAGAAAAATGACTGAAGGTGAGCTGCTAAGTCAGAGTCGAATATATTGCAGGTCTTTCTTTGGATTTTGATGAGAAGCTCAAGATGAATAGCAGGAGCACCCGACCAGTTATGGCAACAGTATTCAATGCACGGACGAATGGTAGATCTGTAAATGTGCAAAATGGATTCTGATGAGGAAAAAATTTCGAATCAACTTTCCTAGCAGTAGATGCAACTATGCGTTCAATGTAGGCATTTCATTTGGGGTCATTTGAGAGAGTGAGACCAAGGAGGCGTAGTGCGTTGTATTCTAGGAGACTAGCGTCATTCATTCTTATGGTAGACAGGAATGATTCTCTATGGTGGTTAAAGAAGAGTAATTTCGTTTCAAAGGCATTAAAATTTACTAGCTATTTCCTACCCCATTCAATCACAGACTGCAGTGCCTTTTAAAGTGCCGCAGCCGGGTCTACTTTGTCAGCATTGGCAGACCTCTTACAAAGACGATCGTAAATGGCGGGGTCATCTGCTTAGACGCCAACTTTGGAACTGATTACATAATAGCCACAAAAACGTCGGACGCCATGTTCCTTTCACTTTTCTTTCAAGCATAGGGCAGAAATAACATCAGCACGGTGCTTGATCTCAGCTTGGCGATATCTTTCCCTTGAAGGGACTGAACTCTTTCACACACACACACACACACACACACACACACACACACACACACACACACGATTGCGCATACGTACATCACTCACACATACAGGCATACACGACTCCTAATTGGTAAATTTTAATATCTTCTTTCTTTCCGGGTATATTTGCATGCATATTGAATTAGTGTGTTTTTTCTCCTTTGTTAATCAATATTTAGTCATATTAAAACATTGCCTTGTTGAAATGTATCCAATATTTATTTACGAGTAAATTGAAGACAATGCTACATTTACATGTGTACATTTTTTGTCGCTGATATATATATATATAGTGTAACCCTGATATAAGCGAGTTGTCCGGACCGGATAAAAATTCTCTTATATCAGGGTTTTGTCTATTTTATATACATTACCACAGGCTCTAATTTGGGACCAGAGAAAATCTCTCTCATATCCTGATTTTTCTTATATCCGGGTCTCTTATATCAGGGTTATACTGTATATATATATATATATATATTCAACGTAACATGCCCGTAATATATATATATATATATTTTTTTCTCTTCTTTACATTTATCAATCGTCTTTCTTTTCTTTATCCTTGCTTTCCTCTTTCTTTGGGATTATTTTCGAATGAGCGAGAAATTTTCGTAAATAAGCGTTACAAATGTTTATTCTAATATGGACAAGTGAGCGTTAATGTAAAATAAAATGAAAGAAAAGAAATTTTTTGGGTGGGGATATTTTGAGGATCAAATGTTGTACCATTTGGGTCTGACGAGCCGCGATAACGTCAGGACGCGGTGAAATATGTATTACCTATTGTAATAATCTAAAATCTTTTATATATATATATTTTTAATCATCTCACCCCGAGCAAGGCGGTAACGTCATTGATGTGCAGGGGGTCTATATATATATATATATCATCACCGAAGTTAAGCAGCGTTGAGTCTGGTCAGTACTTAGATGGGTGACCACTTGGGAATACCAGGTGCTGTAATTCACATAAGTGCGTTGTGGTGCGATTGTTGTCGGCTTGGAAAGGGAAATCGGTGAGCCGACTTTCAAATTCCAATCGAACACTCAGCATTCACTTACGCACTGGTACCCTTGGTAAAGGTACTAATCCGTACTAATCCGTCCCTTCCCTCCAGTTATAGGTTAAATAACTGAGGTCTGCTGTTCATGTGATCTGTGGCAAAATTCTGCACCGATTGTTTGTTATGAGCAGTTCCAAAAAATGTGGATGGTGCTACACAAGCCTTCACCATTCTAAACAATTCTTTGTGTGACAGTCTAACTGAGTTAGACACTGATACGTCGAAATCGACGGGAGAGTCCATAATATATATATATATATATATATATATATATATATATATATATATATATATATCAGTTAATTGCCACACATGATATACGTTTGGGAGATCATGTCTCGACTGATTGAGTAGAAGTTTTTCCAGAAGTAGGTTGGCATTACATTCTGCGGTATATTGGTTGCTAACCAAGTCTATGGAACCCAATCTGTCCTACTATTTAACCCCTAGCTGGAGGCAAAAGTGACAAATTCATATTTTTCCAAAACATTTTGCCGGTAAGTGCATGCAACAAATTCAATAGAATTCAAATTTGGCTCACCGATTTGTAGTTGAGTTTTGAGTTAGAGTTTTGTTTAACGGCATATCGACACCTATGTGGGTTATTTAATGCCAGAAAAGGTGGGGTTTTAAGGTGCCTTTTTCCATGTTCTGTTATAGTGAGAAGGTTGATTTAGTCAGATGTAAATAATTATTTTTTTTATTTTAGAAAACTGAAGATGTCTTTTAATTTTGTATTTAAAAATGTATTGCGGGTAATTTTATTTCCTTCAAAAATTCATCATGGCAATAATTTTTCCTATTTTTTTTCTTCAAAAATGTCTTGTTGATAATATTTTTCTTTCAAAAATGTATATGTTTCTTATCAAAATCTATTTTTATATATGTATTTCTAAAAAGTCTATTTTGTCTAAATGGATTTGAGTTTGAGTTTTGTGTAAGGTCATATCAATCTCAGTTGGTTATTTAATGTCAAAAAGGTGAGGTTTTAAGATACTTTTTAAATTTTTCGGTTATCGTGAGAAGGTTGATTTAGTCAGATTTTGATGAAAATGTTTTGTTTTTATTCTTTTTTATTTTAAAAAGCTGAAAATGTCTTGAAGATTTTTATTCAAAAATGTTTTGCTGAGAATAATTTTTTCTTTCAAAAATGAGTTATGGTAATAATTTGTCCTTCCAAAATGTGTATTTTTCTATAAAAGTCTATTAAATGTATATATTTCTATAGAAGTGTATTTTTTTGCTTTCATAGTGTTTTGATCCTAGTTTGGGGGTTAACTATTTGCCCATGGCTGGGACCCTAACAGGTGCTACCAGTCCGAGTCAGGGTGGACCTGTGAACAACAGCAATTAAGAGGTGGTTCCATTCTCCTCATAACCTCCCAATCAGATGCCTTACTGCCGGATGCAGTTCACCGGTTTACCGTCATGCCCAGCACCATTTCTAGTTGAATATATATATATATATATATATATATATATATATTATAAATTATGTTTTAGAACATGTACATAATTTCTCCTATATATGTCCTCTTCCCTACAATCATATGGTTGTTTCAATATTAATAATAAATATAAAGGCTTGGAATCATTCTCTGTTTATATTTGGTTCGTTGTTGTCCTGGGGGATGGTTGTGGTTATTGGTCTATATATATATATATATATATATATATATATATATATATATATGGTATATTCAGGCAGATATTTCTTCAAAAGTTGTATATTTGTAATATTAACCGTCATCGTTAACTGTGTCAAACTTTCAACTTTCCAAAGAATATCAGGACAAAGGCAAAGGAAAATAGATAGATAGATAGATAGATAGATAGATAGATAGATAGATAGATAGATAGATAGATAGATATGAAGAAATTTGAGATATATACACTACCGGCAATAATAATAATTGGACCATCCCAGTGTTTCAAAAAATGATGTATTTCATATTATATTTTAGTATTTATTGCCAAGTGAATAATTGTAAATGAATATAGAATGGTTCTTTTGTTAATACTGCACAATAACATGTGCATCAAATTAATTGATGAATATTTAATAATTACCTATATTGCAGTTTTATCAATGAAAGAATGAAGAAAATTTAAGTTGATTCGGACAAATTCATCTTTTCTTCCTTGCTTTGAAAATTTTGCAAAGTAATAAAAATAAAGAACCATTCTATTTTCATTTATAATTATCCACTTAAAAATAGTATGAAATATATCATTTTTTTAAAAAACTGGGTTGGCCTAATAATTATGGCCGGTAGTGTATATCAGGAAGAAACAACTGAGACATGTAATGAGGAAGGAGGACTTGGAGAACCTGATAATAACTGGCCAGATAGAAGGAAAGAGAGACAGAGAAAATCAGCAGATAACATATTTGCAGGGCCTGATCAGGTGGATGACGGAACGGGGGTTGCCAGGAGTAACAGGAGCCAACATACTAAGAGTCACAATGGATAGGGAGATGTGGAGAACCATGATCGCCTAAGTCCTGAAGGGACAGGGCACACAGAAGAAGAAGAAGAAGAAGTGTATATATCTACAGGGTGCAATGGATAAATTTTCTAAATGACGAAAAAATTAGCACTCTCATCTAATTTTAACATATTTTATCAAAATTGCCCCAAAATTTCTTACAATGCTAAAGAGTAAAGGTATTCAATAAAACTGCAATTGGTTTCAACCACGGGTTCCAGACGGCTTCGGGATCTCCTGCAACTCTTCTAGACAGTCTCCTTGTTTAAGTTGGTGAATGCTGCTATAATCCTTGCCTTCGGTTCACCTTTGGTGCTACAAGAAGTTTTCTTGGTTTCTCGATCAACTGTGGCGCACACATTATTAAGGGGGTTGCTGTCTGGGGAATTAGCTAGCTAGATATAAGAGTAATGTGGTCGCATAAATTGTCAGACGCCCATAACTGTATTCTTCTGCATGTGGCATGGTGCATAATCCTGTTGCCAGTCATAGAGTCTTCAGTAGACACCCTCTTGACCCAGGTCATCACTACTTCCCCAAGGCACCTGATATAGACCCACGTATTAAGTCTGAGTACTTAGCTAAGAAATTCGAGAGTTATTTTCTTACCACAACGATTAGAGAGACTTTTCTGAGCTGATATACCTTTGTAATCAGCATTAGACTCATCGAACTCTTTCTGACTCCCGGGCTCTGTCCTCAGATTGACATCGAAATAATCTGTAATGTTTGTTTTGGATCTTCCGGCAAAAATGTCAAACTGTACAACATGACTTTTGTCGAAAAAAATAACCTTTGACGAAGAAAAAAAAATGGAAGAACCCAGAAGAGAGCAGCACCAGCCTGGTAAGGGCTGCAAAAGGAATCCTCCTATTTTGACCTTCTCCAACTATGTCTAGTAACAGAAGAAAGAAAACGGTAAGCACGACATTTAACCAGTCACGCCGGAAGAACACCAACCCAAAGAGTACGGAGGACGATTTTTATAAGGAGGCGAACGCTTCCCACAATCCTCCTTACCGAGACCATAAATATCAATAGGTCACTTGCTTCCAGTTTAGCTGGGCACAATTTTCCCCGACGCTGAAGCAACCCGTCCGTAAGTACCCCCTCTCTCTTCCTCCTTCCTTTTCTTCACACTTTTTCTAATTTCTTGCAGGGGGAATTGTGTCATGATGCTCTTTTTCTCACAGAACGTTCCCAACTGACCCAACTATACTGTGCCGACGACAAAACCTAAAACAAGAAAAGCGCATGCGTGGAAATAAAAATATAAAATGGCGACAATTTAATTCTTACAGTGTACGTTTAAAATCGTTTTTAAGGCAGTCAAATGGTGCAGTGGATATAATCTCGGAACGAGAAATCGAGGAGCCGGGTTCGAATTCCAGTTGAATTAATTTAATTCACTTGCGCGCAAATACCCTTGAGAAAGGTACTAATCCATCTCTTTCCTCCAGTTATGGGCTAAATAACAGAACAGATTGGGTTCTATAGCCTTTGTTGGCAACCAGTCTACCACAGAAAGTAATGCAGGATAACCTACTGCAGGATAATCTTCTGCCCAGTCAGTCATGTTTCTTTCGAGACATGATCACCCAAAGCGTGTATCAGGTATGGTACTTGACTAACTGATCGTCAGAGTCTGTTTATAATATAAAATAGTTCACCTTTGTTAATAATATTTGTATTATTGATTTGCAAAGCTATAGTCGACGGGCGTCTCATTCGTAAAGATCAATATGTACGCCTGAAGCAAGAGTCATGACGGTATGCAACAGCGCACAAAGTTTCTTCTGAGTGGCGAAAAGTCAGCACACACATACATTTTTTCTCCTAATTGTAAACGTGTTTACACGTACGTAACCGTACCCGTTTTTAAAGACCCACGTGATGTGTTTATATCCAGAGTACAACGTGCCAACTGTCTGAGTCGACATTGCCGTTACAAAATGTTGTTTATGGCCGGAGACGAACTGCTGCCCAGTGGCCGGGTAAATATTCAACTTGGCTCGAACATTTACAGAGAGAAGGAACGCCAAAAAGATTTATTGCCGACTGGCTTGATACTTTCTAGCGCCTCGTCGTGCCCCATTGATTTTACCCGACGAATAAAACCTTATCATTTTCAGCCGCCATCTGCCTATTTTGGCTCGCAGATTGTTTGTGAGTTAGCTTTCCTGAATGTTTTGCCAAATATGCATTGCATTTGTTTTTTGGGTCTTTTCGCAGAGGATTTTTCCACAAAACTTTTTGATGAAGTTCAAGACAACCGCTAGTGAATCACAAAATTGCATCAATGAAAAAGTGTATAAAAAATGAAAAAATTGAGATGTATAAGCAGTCTGTTGCCGATACACCCAAACGAGTGAACGGGCTGATTCTCGGAGTGACCGTCTTCAAAACTCTAGAGTTAGCATACTGAAAGTAACAGTAATCAGTTGACAAACAGTATATATATATATATATATATATATATATATGAACTTATCACGATACTCGTTTCAAAAAACCCTCCGAGTATATACGCGGAAGGAAAAATTGGATGTAAAAAAAGAAAGAGCTAAGCACGTGAACATCAGTCAAAGTACGTAGCCCAAAGAAAAAAAGCCCGAGACGAGTAATCTATAACAAAGAGGCGCGCAATACGTAAGCAGAGCAGACAAACTAAATAACCTAAAGAACCAACAAACCTACCTAGGTCTCTCTCTCTCTCTCTTTCTCTCTCTCTCTCTCTCTCTCTCTCTATATATATATATATATATATATATATATATATATATATAAGGAAGATTAATGAAATAGTTATGAACAACCGACAACTTGAAATGACTTGTTTGAACATTATTTTTTATCGATACTCGTATTTAAGTAGATATTCTGTTTATAATCAAACAGTATATATATTTATTTCTACCGGCCGGATTATTTACGACTAGCAGTATAGCCCGGCGTTGCTCGGGTGTTATGAAAGCTTTAAAATTAATCCATGGTCCTGGAGCTCAGACTCTTTGGACATTGGCATGAAAGACTAAAAAGCAATAGTTGTTTCCAGTTAAAGCGAAACTGTACACTGAAAAAAAAAAAAACTGAATGGATGTAAGTCAAATTTTAATTTCCTGCTATCGATATCAAATTGTCTGCACTATTGTAAGAACTGCAACCTTGAAACTTCTGAATATCGTTTCTTATGTCTTTGTCTATATGTGTATCAAATTTGATTTAAATCGGACAACTCCTTCTATAACCCGATTTTTTCGATTATCGATTTTCGATATTTATCGGAAGTACCTCGACACAAAACACTCGCAGACGCTTAAAGTACAACTGTGTAAATTTTCAAGAAAATCGCTTCACCCGTTTCGGAGTCTACAGGTAACGGATACACACACACACACAAAAAGTTCCATTTATAAATAAGTTTAGATAAATTTTTGTTATGAAATTGTGTGTCATTCGGCAGGATTCGAACCTGCGACCCCTATCAACAAAAGGGAAGCTACCATGTGACCTGACGTGTAAGACCTCTCGACTACGAATTTACATGGATCGAAAATTGTGTTATATAGGCGGGATTTGACTTCGTTTAAAGTGTTGGTCATTCCATATATATATATATATATATATATATATATATATATATATATATATAAGATAATTGTTGTATTGAACACTTTTTAATGCAAATGTGCACTTATTAATCTTATTATGATCAGAAACTAAGTAATTAATCAATATGTATTGTTTAATTACTTAGTTTATGGTCATAATAAGGTTAGACCAGTGCACATTTGTATTAAAAAGTGTTCAATACAATTATATTGTAGAACTTTTGAATATTTTCCATCTGTAAACAAATTATTACGCGACGTAGGTTTTTAACATGAGTGGTGTCTTCAGGCGATTTGCAATAACTGATTTTACCGTTTACCGTTTTTTTTAAGAAAGCTCACGTAAAGGTGTTTTTTTTTTTGTGGAGCACTCACGTGGCAGCAAATTTATGAACACGAAATTTTTTTAAATTACAAGGAATTATGGCGTTTTCATCCATGGTTGTATGAACCTTATTTTCATTATTTTTTGGTGTAGATAGACTAAACTATCGCCCGGTTCACACTCCACCCACGTCTATTGAACAGGTGAAGAGGCTCATCCCTTGTTTCCCTTGTTTCCTGTTTAGGATGCGGTTTCCGGTTTTCTCTTTTCCGATCTTTTCACTTTTCTTTATTTTTTTTATTTTTTTTTTAAATTGGAGTAGATAGACTAAACTATCGCCTGATTCACACTCCACCCACGTCTATTGAACATGTGAAGAGGCTCATCTCTTGTTTCCTGGTTAGGATGTAGTTTCCGGCTTTCTCTTTTCCAATCTTTTTACTCTTACGTAGCCCCCTGCGCATCAGTGGCGTTATTGCCTTGCTTGGGGTGATATGATTAAAAAAAATTAACTAGTATGGTTATACTTAGTCATAATTTTTGTTCTTTCATTCAATAGTTCATTTTTGTTTGGGAATAGCATAATCTCTAACTTTTCTTCTTGGCACAGTCTACATATTTTGCCACAGTTGTAAGGCTTGGCTGTTTTTTACTATACTCCACGTTATGTCTAGGTCTTTTCCATATTTTGATTTTAATTTCCAAGAAAACTATTTTATATCACTAAGACAATTCTGTGATTCAACCACCTGGTCTTAAAGATATCTTTGGTTGAATCCAATTATAATTTATTTTGGCTATTCGGATTATGTAGCTTTGGCTTGTAAATAATTTCTTTTGCGTGGCAAAGTCCTTTAAGTGGGCATTTATTTTTGTCCCTGCAGTTGCATTCTTTATTTGTGGTTGAACCAGATAATGTTTCTTTTTCTATTATCGTTTTTATTTGTCTGCTTGGTTGAGAATTATATTGTAAAATGTTTTTATGGCCAAGTGTGGAAAAATCAAAATATAGAAAAGACCCAGACATAACGTGGAGTATAGTAAAAACAGCCAAGCCTTACAACGGTGGCAAAATATGTAGACAGTGCCAAAAAGAAAAATTGAAGATTATGCTTTTCCCAAACAAAAACGAACTGTCGAATGAAAGAACAGATATTATGACAAAGTGTAACCATCCTAGAAAATACCTCTTAGGTTCACGCAACCATTGATGAAAACACCAAATTCCTTGTAATCTTAAAAATTGCGCGTTCAAAAATTCACTGCCAAGTGAGCGTTAAAAAAAAATCACCGTTACGTGAGCATTCTTAAAAAACGGTAAACGGTAAAATTAGTTATTGCAAATCACCTGACGGTACCACTAGTAGAAACCTAGGTCGCGTAATAACTCGTTTAAAAATGGAACATATACATATTGTGTGTTCATATTTACTCTTTGATAATGGCTTATGTGAGCCGAAAGCTTAGACCCGATAAAAAAATCAACAATTACTGTGATTTTTTGTTGTCTTTCAACGATATCACCATCAAGTATATCAGACGGTATGAACGGATCCTACATAAAATTAATAGACAGAACTTGTCTATATTATTCAATGAAACCTGCATTAATGAAAAAATGCTGCCAAAATACACACAATTTAAATATATATATATATATATATATATATATATATATATATATATGGGTGTGTGTATACGTGTGTATACACATCAATATATAAATATTAATCAGGTGTGAAAAGTACAGTGTTCAATGTTGTATATGTTGGGACGCCCGCGCCTATTCGGCTATAATGGACTATTCAATTACTATGTAAAGTAATGGTGGCATCTATGTAGGTAGAGAGTGTGCCGAGCAGCCGATCGACAAGTCAGTCGTAGACTTCCGGTGACGACCCGGAAGTACCCATTGCTCATACTACGTCTTACGACGGTTGAGACGATTAACCTTTATTCTTGTATTGGATACTAATAACCTTTGTAAATACTATTTTCACGGAATACAACAATTAACCTATTCCTGTTGTTGAGTTATTTATTCTTACTCACGACATAACAGTATAACAGAACAAAAATATATATTAATAAATATACATATTATCCTATATTTTACTTGCTACTTTAAGTTTCATGCATTCCAGAAATCTTCAGGTGATTAACATATAATACTCTGAGTGCGATATGTTACTCACTTGAAGATCACTCTAATACATGAGAGAGAGAGAGAGAGAGAGAGAGAGAGAGAGAGAGAGTAAAAAAATGTGAGAGGCCGTGAACATTTTGTTTAAAGTGTATGTTTATTGTTGTTGTTATTATACATGTTACGATACATTAAGTGTCCATAATGTTATTTGTGACGCTACACGTGTTTCGAGTTTAAAGTTGACTCTCTTCAGGCGAAAAAAACTCGTGGCTTTACGTATCGAGTTCCATAAACAAAAGGAACTCGATACGTAATACCTGAAACTTAATGACCTAAGGTATGCTTGTCAGATCGAGACTTGTGTATAGATGTCATACATGGCGCCAAACTTGTTCAGAAATACATAAACTGTCAACTGTATGCAACCAACTTTTAAGATCAATCATTAAAAAGGTTTCGAGCGAATGAAACATGAGAGCTTTCGGAAAAGTCATTCTTCTTTAAACATTGTAGACCTGTGCTATAGATTCACAAAGAACTGTACCAAATAAAGAAAACCACATCACTTGATAACTATAAATCTCTAAAATCACTTGTAATTCGAACGGAAATTAATGCTTAACGTTGACGCTTCACACTACATAAAACTAAGGAAACCTCATCAATACTGCCAAGAGCGATCACAGCTACTAGACACTGAGAAATCTTCTTCTTCTATGTGCCATGTTTCTTCAGGACGTAGGCGATTCATCGAGAAACCAACAAAACTTCTTGTAGCACCAAAGGTGAACTGAAGGCAAGGATTATAGCAGCATTCACCAACTTAAACAAGGAGACTGTCGAGAAGAGTTGCAGGAGATCCCGAAGCCGTCTGGAACCCGTGGTTGAAACCAATTGCAGTTTTATTGAATACCTTTACTCTTTAGCATTGTAAGAAATTTTGGGGCAATTTTGATAAAATATATATGTTAAAATTAGATGAGAGTGCTATTTTCATTTTTTGCGTCATTTAGACAATTTATCCATTGCACCCTGTAGATATATACACTTCTTCTTCTACTTCTTCTTCTTCTTCTTCTTCTTCTTCTTCTTCTTCTTCTATGTGCCCTGTTTCTCCAGGACTTAGGCGATCATGGTTCTCCACGTCTCCCTATCCCTTGTGTCTCTTAGTATGTTTGCTCCTGTTACTCTTGGCAACCCCCGTTCCGTCATCCACCTGATCAGACCCTGCAAATATATTATTCGCTGCCTTCCTCTTTCTCTCTTTCCTTCTATCTGGCCTGTCAGTATCAGCTTCTCCAGGCTCTCCTTCCTCATTGCATGTCCCAGGAACTTCAGTTGTCTCTTTTTTGATGCTCAGTATTAATTTCCTTTTTGTTGCCATTCTTTCCAACACCTCATCGTTGCTTGCATACTGAGTCTACGATATCCGCAGCTACTTTCCTGAAAAATTGTTTGAAGAGAAAGATTTTATGAATCTCAGTCGACAGAATAACTCGCTGTTCGCTCAGTGAATATCAAATGATTCTTTCTTGGGAAACGGCCAACATTTCTATTACCATTCTTTTCCCTTGACACTATAGACACAGTTATCAAATCCCATTCAGAAAACTACTCTTTCTTCCACTCAGATATTTCTCCTTTTGTTTTACCCCTTTTCTGTTTAAACTTTTCTTTCTCTCTCTCTTTCTCTCTCTCTCCCTCTTTCACACTCACTATATATATATATATAACCTTAACTGCATGTTCAGTATTTTTCGGGATTTAAGACAAAGCGCAATCATATTTTTACACCAAATTTGGTATTTATGCCTTCCGCCCTATATTTCATCAGGTTTTAAAGATTAGTGGCTACGGATGAGTATTTTGGAAAGCAGATTTCAAACTCCAGTCGAGTTCGTTATGTTCCACTTACGCTTAAATCCCTTGGGGAATGTATTAATCAATACCATACCCGTGGGCACTTTCTGGAAAAAACATAAAAGTTTGATAAGCTATATATATATATATATATATATATATATATATATATAGTGTATCGAGGCAGTAGATAATTTTCTAAACATGTACTGTTAAATATAAGCGACAATGAATGTCTGTTTTGTTTCATCATGAGCAGTGCCAAACATCGTATTTTAGCTTTAATTTCAATTGAAAATAAAGACAAAAATTCTCCAACATTTGGATAATTTGTTATTAAATTTGTTCTAAGCTTTCGGCTCACATGAGCCATCTTCAGAGAGGTTACAAGGACGTTAACACAATAACATTCACCATCAGTGACGATTTTATCTTGTGTTGCATAAAACTCCGCTAAACAACGGCAACAGTTACCAAAAATTGCAAACGCAGTTCGCAAATTTGTAATGCTGTTCTATGACGTCACACCGCGTGAGAGCTCGAAATGTTAACAGAACCATATATTTAAATGCAATGTAATGTGTTATGACAAGATTTAAACGTGATTTTATTAAGTGTGGGTTGTTTGGATTTCATGTAGATGGCCTCCAGTATCTGAAGATTCTTTTTACTGTATGTATGAGTGTGGAATATTGCATTGTTGACTAAAATCTGTCTGATATTACCTACATGGCTATGTTTTTCTGAGAAATGTCATCTTTCTGATCAGAGTACAATTAAACAACATTTCGCTTCATTTCAACTAATTTGTACATGGAAGTATATATATATATATATATATATATATATATATATAATGAGTAGAAAAAACAGAGAGATAAAAAAAACTACCGTTCGTTGCATTTACGTTTATAAAAACTGCTCAATACTATGTAGAGCTTAATATTGTAATATTTTTATTACAATATTTCATAAAACATTTTATGTCACAACACAGAATATGTAGTGATATAAAATAGTTTTATAGTGAGTGATATTAAATGCTTTATAAACCATTGGAATAAAAATATTACAATATATAACGGAGTATCTGTAATGTGAGGCTGCAGTCGCTATCTCACCGGCGTGACATGGCTTCCCTGTGCCACTTTTATAAATACTTTCACGGCTTCTGCTCCAATGAACTTAGATCACTGGTGCCCCTTAGGTATCAATTTACACGATCTACTAGATTAGCAACGAGGTCCCACAATTTTATAACAGAGAAACCGATAAAATATGACTGCAATTTCTACCCTAACAGCTTCTTTTCACGCACTTCCCGCCTGTGGGATTCCCTTCTATATACTTGCTTCCCCGTCAGCTACAATCTTTAGGAATTTAAATGTCAGGTCAACAGACATCTATCTCTGTAACTCGCATCCATTCTCTCAATCTTTTTGTTCCATCTACTCCACCTGCATTCTCGATATTCTCACCCGTCTATTACCCTCCTCCTGACATTTCCTATAACTAACCTCTCTTTCTCATCACTTTCCCGATGTAACCCTTTGCACAACAGTGGCAGTAGAATGCCTTGTTTGGGGTGAAATGATTATATATATATATATAGTTATGTATCAATTGTACATTGCGACACGGAAATTTCTATGTTTCGAGATAGATTCTCATCATCAGGCAATGTTGACGTTAGTTGTGCAGATAATTTGCATTTGAATAACAAAAACCTTTGGTTTGCTGTGTATGTATGTCGGTGTTTCTTGTGGCTAATCAGAATGCACAACTAACATCAACATTGCCTGATGATAAGAATCTATCTCGAAACATAGAAATTTCCGTGTCATAATGTACAATTGATACATAACTATATAATTATATTAAGCTCTATAATACTCATTATATTGAGCACTGTTTATAATAAAATAAATGCCAGAGCACTCAAAATAAAAAAAAAAAACCTTGAGTCCTCTTCCCCTGGAATTATATATATATATATATATATGAAATAATTCATATATATATATATAAAAGAATTTATATATATATATATATATATATATATATATATATATATATAAAAACGAAATGACATCAGTAAAGGTTTGTTACTTAGGTGAACGATGTTATGTTTATCATCATTGTCAATTAAATGAATGATGTTATCATCAGCATAATTTGTAACTTAGTGAATGATTATGGTTAGGTTTTGAAGGCTGTCACAATTTTAGTAAAATAAAAGAAGGTTAATAAGTTGTTGGGTATTACCTATTTATTATATTTCAATATTTCGAGATTAAAATGTCATCTTCAGAACGTTAGAAGAGCTTGTGTTTGAGTCCGTGCCTTTCAATAAATGGTCATTCCTGGCTGATGCTACTGTCGTTAATTGTAGTGAATGTGTGTGTGTGTGTGTGTGTGTGTGTGTGTGTGTGTGTGTGTGTGTGTGTGTGTGTGTGCTAGAGGATGTATGTGCGTTGTGTTTATGGTATGTATATGTGTGATTGATAGTTGTGATCTTTATGGTCTGATGGTATCAGTCTGCTTTGATATGTGGTTTATCTAGGTATGTGTTGACCTGACCGTTAATTTGACTTTTGCCCAAGTGAAAGATGGCTTTTTTATGACTATTGTGTGTGTGCGTGTTTATGTGCGTATACATCTTGTATTTCATTTTACTTCATTTTGTGTTTGTGATCTCCAAATTATTTTTGTAATTATTTTTTGAATTTTTTTTTTTTTTTTTTGTAATCTTTTCTAACGAACATCATGGTGTAATGAAGAGGGCCACAAACTTACTGAAAGCGAAGTTTCATCGGCAAAACGTTGATGTAATTATTAAGATGAAAGATTATGTAGAACTCATGCAGGCTGTCCAGCGTTTGTTTGTGGCTTGGTAATTTGAGGCATGCCGGGAAGTGGGCACTCTTGATTGTTCTGGCCACCGTGTTGCTTTTGAGACATCATTTTAGGAAGTTGATTTGGCATTCTATGTTTGCACGTTTCTCGGACTGTTCTCCCTGACGGTTGCAAATTCATCCGGTTGTAGGGAGAGGAAAGTTTTGTAATTTGCTTGAAGTGTTGCGTATATTAGGATTATGGTTAGGTTTTGAAGGCTGTCACAATGCGTTTAGTAAAATAAAGGAATATAAATAAGTTGTTGGGTATTACCTATTTATTATACATTAATATTTTGAGATTAAAATCTTATCTTCAGAATGTTAGAAGAGCTTGTATTTGAGTCCGTGCCTTTCAACAAATGGTCATTTGAATGATGTTTCCTTTACCATACTTGTCACATCTGATTGATGCTATGTCTAGCCTCCCTTGTCTCTTACTTGAATGATGTTACCATTAGTATTACTTGTCACTTAGCAAATGAAGTTAACTTTAGTATTCTTGTTACTTGGTGATTGTTGATACCGTAAGCAATCCTTACACTTATCTGAATAATGTCATTTCAGCATTTCTTTTCACTTACCTGAATAATATTAGAATCAGAATCACTTGTAACTTACCTGAATGATATTATTTCAGCATCCCTTGTCACTTACCTGAATGATATTACCTTGTGCATCCCTTGTCACTTAACTGAATGATGTTACATTCAGCATTTGTGTTCACTTACCTAAATGATGTTATCATCAGCATCCCTAGTC
Source organism: Ascarosepion bandense (assembly GCA_037127315.1). Taxonomy (NCBI): domain Eukaryota; kingdom Metazoa; phylum Mollusca; class Cephalopoda; order Sepiida; family Sepiidae; genus Ascarosepion; species Ascarosepion bandense. The sequence continues at coordinate 1,223,029 of JBBBDQ010001848.1, forward strand.
AGTCAGTTAAGTTTCATACGTGATACACGCTTATGCGATCATGTCTCGAAAGAGGCATGACTGACTGGGCAGAATATTATCCCGCAGTAGGTTGCCATTGCTTTCTGCGGTAGACTGGTTGCCGACCAAGGCTATAGAACCCAATCTGTCCTGTTATTTGACTCATAGCTAAAGGGAAAAGAAATCTATTATATTATTATGTAGTAATTAGTGGGGGAACGGTTTCCTATTGTTATGAAATAATAAAATGATCCCCCACTTTATGACCAATGTAAGCCTTAATCATGATCCCAACTATTATATTCAGTCAGTCAGTAAAGTGCCATACGTGATACACGCTTGGGCGATCATGTCTCGAAAGAGACATGACTGACTGGGCAGAAGATTATCCCGCAGTAGGTTGCCATTGCTTTCTGCGGTAGACTGGTTGCCGACCAAGGCTATAGAACCCAATCTGTCCTGTTATTTAACCCATAACTGGAGGGAAGAGACGGATTAATACCTTTCCCAAGGGTATTTGCGCGAAAGTGAATACAAAGAATTCAACTAGAATTCGAACTCGGCTTGCCGATTTGTCGTTCCGAGTCGATATGCACTGCACCACAACGCATCCCTAGTAACTTACCTAAAAGATGTTATCTGTACCATTTTTGTCATTTAGCTGGTTGATGTTAGCTTCGTCTTTCCTTTTTCGTTTACCTGAATAATGTTACCTTCTCCATCTCTTATGACTTTACAGAGTGATGTTACCTTCTATCTTATTCTCCTGTTGTTTTCTCAATGTCTCTAACTTTTTCCTTAATCTTTGTCAACTTTTTCTCTAGCTTTTATAAATGAACAAAGAGGAGCGATTAGCATTTCTTTAAATGTGCAATAAATAGGATCCATACTAGTGTAAAATCCAAACAAAAAACTGTGTATTTTCAATAATTAATTTACAATATGACAAGCGTAGAAGTTCCGAGATTTATCATTTTACGCTCATAATATTCTTTTTAGAATAATAATTCAGCGTAATATACACTCCTGATCAAAATTTTAAGACCACTTAAAGATCTTTAAAAAGAAATATATTTTTTTACGAATAGATTTTAAACTCCTCCCACTTAAGGTTACCAATACTACAATCTAAAAGGTTATGGAAACAAAAAGCTACATTCCAAACATTTTATTTAGAAATTTACATTTTTATAAAATGAGGCGATTTACACATGATCAAAATTATAAGACCAGAGACAAACATTCTACGAAATTGTACAAAAAGTGTATGAAAACATTCAACAACCAAATTTAATAATGAGTTCTACCTCCACTGCTTTTGATGACTTCAAAAATTCTGTCACGCATGCTCGAAATAAACATTTCCATTAAGGTGCGGGGGATGTTGCTCCAGCTTCTGAAGATGGCTTCACGAAGTTCATTTTTTGTTGAATATTGTTTGCCATTTCGATAAACATCTCTTGTTATCCATCCTCAAACGTTTTCAATTGGGTTCAAGTCTGGTGAGCATGCAGGATGTCCCAAGAAATGGACCCCATTTTCTTGTAGAAAGGTCAAGGTCCGTCTTGTAGCATGGATTGCAGCATTATCCTGTTGGAATAACCATCCATCCACACACAAACGATGGCCCTCCATCATCAATGATGCTTTTTGTAGCATGCTAACATAACCAGCCGCTGTTTGGCAACCCTGCACCACCTGGAGCTCCATCGTCCCTCTGTAAGAAAAGGCACCCCATACCATTAGGGACTCTCTACCACTATGACGCGTGGAGAAAATTTCAGGAGGCATGTTTTTGTTATGCCAATATCGTTGGAAGCCATCAGGACCATCTAGATTGAATTTTTCCTCATCAGAAAACAGGACTTTCTTCCACTTCTCAACGTCCCATGTTTGGTATTCACAACCAAACTTTAAGTAGTCCACCTTGTGATGTGGAAGCAGCTGAGGAATTTGTTTACGCTTTTTATTTACCATGCCTTTTTGTCGTAAGTGTCGTCTGATGGTTACGGGACTGCAATCAGCATCTGTGACTGCCTTAAATTGACTAGAAGAAAGTCCCGCCTCTCTCATAACAACTCGTCTTATTCTCTTACTCAATGCAGGAGAAATTTTTTGGGGCCTACCAGAGGATTTTGCTTTTCCATAATTCTCACTGTTCTTTAGAAAGTTGCAAATCACAGTTTTACTGCGATTTACCTTAGCTGCGATCGCCCACTGTGACAAACCTTGCTTATGGAATTCTAGAATTCGAGAACGCTCAACTTTGGTAAGTTTGCTTGCTTTAGGCACGTTAACACCTTTACGCAGTGATTGCTAATCTCTAACTGAACTAAAAACATTGGAATTACCATAGATCTAACAATTTATGCCCCTGGTCTTATGTGTAAATCGCCTCATTTTATAAAAATGTAAATTTCTAAATAAAATGTTTGGAATGTAGCTTTTTGTTTCCATAACCTTTTAGATTGTAGTATTGGTAACCTTAAGTGGTAGGAGTTTAAAATCTATCTATAAAAAAATATTTCTTTTTAAAGATTTTTAAGCGGTCTTAAATGTTTGATCAGGAGTGTATCTACGCTCATAATATTCTTTTTAGAATAATAATTCAGCGTAATATATCTACGCTCATAATATTTTTTTCAGTGCCGAAAGAAATTAAACTAGTCAGAGAAAAAAGTCCATAACAATGTAGTGGCTTACTGCTGCATTAAATTTTTAAAAAATCTTTGGTCAACGGTGTAAAGTGTCAGCCATGTTCACAAAGATTTGTCAAATTTTGTTTAGCAGTTCAGGTGTGTTTGCTTGTAAAATGGAAGGAGTTGCAGAATGATTGTCATTCGTGGAAATTTTAAAGATTACAACGGTTCTATTATTTAGCAAGACTCGCTTTGGTTGTGTGTTTCTGATATATAAGTTTAAAAATATCTCTTTTTAAGTTTTTATATGTTGTTCCGGAGTTCTTTGTGAGCGAACAGGTAACTCAGAATCCAACGTCCACCTTTGACAACTTATTGTAAAAGTTAATTGTTCTGCTGACCTAATATCTGTTGACTACTTACAAAGAAAATCGTAATGAATGTCGATAAAACTGGACAATGACATTCTTTATAACTTGTAGTCCGGCTCAATTAATTTCTCCCAAAGTTTCTCAGGTTTCATATTCCGTTCTTTTGATTAATTCGAAATTATTTTGAGAAGAAATTCTTTTCTGGGCTTTTTTCTTTCTTTACAAGTATATTCATCTTTTATTATTTAGGATCAGATATTGTGCCGCTTCAATCAGTCTCAGTAGCAAGGATTATGAAAAAAAAGGTTCCTAGCCGAACACCTTATTGGTTAGAATTGTATTGGCTTTATATAGCGGAGAGGGCAAGAGGATAATATATATATATATATATATTTTTTTTTTTTTTACATATTCTTTATTTTTTTATATTTCGGCTAATTTAGTCTCTCAAACTCATTTTTCTTTCTTTTTCCTGTCAGTCTCCAGGTCTCTCTCACGCTTTCCCTCTGTGTGATTCTCACTCAGCATCTCTTTCTCCCCCTCCCTCCCTCCTGATTTCTTTCTTTTTATCTCTGGTTCCCGTTTTCTTTCATGTATTTACTTCAAACAAACACACACACACACACACATACACACACACACGCACACACACACACGCACACACACACGAAAAATCAACGAAGCGATAAAGTCTAATACGAAATCGATCAATTCCAATACCTTTTAGAAAGTGATCAATGTCCAATCCGTAACACAATATTTTTAAATATTATCCTAGCAGGTTATAAGAAGCACTACAAAGTAAATTTAAATATCCAGGCAGTATAAGATATAATCAACAAGTTCGAAGTTCATAGGAGTTCTTAGAATAGGAGTTCTGAGAAGTTCTAGAGAGTTCTTTAGAGTTCTATTGGAGTTCAGTAGAAATACTACTAAGGAGTCAGCTTTCAGTGGAAGATTACCAAGTTCCTAAAATTTAGGGTGCGTTAAGTCAATTAGCAACCGACATAGCACGATTATAACTTTCAGTGCGAAAACTACAGCACAACAATAAGATATATGTGTGTGTGTGTGTGTGTGTGTGTGTGTGTGTGTGTGTGTGTGTGTGTGTGTGTGTGTGTGAAATCTGTATGTATATAAATATAAATATATTTATCCAATTTTTTATATATATTATTTATATATGCGCTGTACTTATTTGAAAGCGCTCAGTATCAGTGAAAGAGCCGACATATTCAGTTGGATTGGTGTGAGTTTGTGACTCTGGGTTTTACGCTTTTGCAATCGTCAGATCCAAACAAACGATAACCCTAGCCCTAACCCTAACAGCAATATACGCAACCCTACATATATCCAAAAAATTAATCAGTTTGTTTGACGATTGCAAATGCGTGAAACCCAGGGTCACAAATTCACATCAATACAATTGAATATAATATATATATCTATATATATATATATATATATATATATATATATATATATATATATACTTTATTTTAATTAATGTCCAGGATGTGGTAACATACATTAAGACTTTTGAAAGGACTTTTAAGACTATCTTTTATTAAAAATGACTTAATGGTGCGTCTTTTATCTTGCTACGATAACAGTTTACAATTACCTTGATTTACTTTATATATATATATATATATATATATATATATATATATATATAGTGTATCTAGGCAGCAAGTAATTTTCTAAACATATGCTGTTAAATATAAGAGACAATGAATGTCTATTATGTTTACTCATGAGCCGTTCTAAACGTCGTATTTTGGCTTTAATTTCAGTTGAAAATAAAGACAAAAATTCTCCAACATTTGGATAATTATTTATTGATTTTCTTCTAAGCTTTCGGCTCACATGAGCCATCTTCAGAGATGTTGTTTAGACTTAAAAATTATAACATCCACCATCACAGACGATTATATTTTGTGTTGACATAAAACTCCACTTGGCAACGGCAATAGTTACCAAAAATAATAAACGCAGTTCTTAAGTTTGTGATGCGGTATTATGACGTCACACCGCGTGATAGCGCGAAATGACAACAAAACCATGTAGTCAAATGCAATGTAATATGTTATTTCCAGTTTTAAAGTTGATCCAAATGTTGGAGAATTTTTGTCATTATTTTCACCTGAAATTAAAGCAAAAATACGACGTTTAGAACGGCTCATGATTAAACATAATAGACATTCATTGTCTCTTATATTTAACAGCATATATATATATATATATATATATATATATATATATATATATATACATCGCTCATTAAGTTATGAATTAGAGCACTGTGGCTATTGGGCGTGTACAATGATAATATACACGCTAAAAAGTCTTCCTTCTTCTCCCGAGCGCCCATAGCACAGAGTTAGAATCACAGACTGACGCCAATTCAGTCGGGTTTCAATCCTGGGTTAAAAGCAATCGGAGTCTAACCGTACTAATGAGCTGTGATATAGCGAAACAGATCTAACTGCGGATGACTATATATATATATATATATATATATATATATATATATAAGAGGTACTATACGATATGAGTCACTTTATAGGAAATTTTAAAGTAATAAACTAATTTAAGGTAATTGTAAAATGTTGTCGGAGCAAGATATAATACGCATCATTAAGTCATTTTTAATAAAAGATATTCTTAAAAACACTTTCACGCTGCTGCAGAGGCAGTGTTAATTTATGGTACCACTACCTGGGCATTAATTAAAATCTTCTAAGCTTGGTGGGACCTATACTCAGGAGCTGAAAGCTATACTTACCATTTCCTAGTGACAACATTCAACTAAATCACATCTCTATGAACCCATCGCTCCAAACAATGTAGAACGTGCTTTACAGGACATTGCTGGCGAGTCAGTCAAGAAAACGCAACTGATCTACTGCTCTAGACATCTGACCATGGAGCAAGAAAGGTTGGTCGCTCAGCAACCACCTACATTGACCAGCTATTTTATGACACAGAAAGCCAGTTTACTGTTATGCAGGACCGTGATGGTCGGTGTGATAGACTCATGAATATGCGAGCTAATTCGACCGAAAACTAATTAAAACAACCCTAAAGTCATGCAGTACGCATAGCATCTAATTACCAGAAGCAGCTGATACTGATTGGGCCAAAAGCCAACATTTTACAGCAAAGACATTCTACTCGCAAACCAAGAATTCAATTGAGCTATGTTTAAAATGGTGATCAACATAAAACATTGTATATTTTATGCTATTACTTCTTATTCATATGTTAAATTAATAGCAATTATTCATTTCCTTCAAATATCATAATAGCATATTTTTCAGGCCACGCCAATGCTACTGACATTGGCGGCATCCGATTCTTAACTCGTAGGGCAAACATAACGTAATTGATTAATCACTCGAGCGACTGGCCAATAAATTTCCAGCCAGGCGGTTTTTTCTCGACCCGACAACGACGACTCCTCTCAAATCTGACCACGTGAAACTACGTCACTGGACTTTCTCCAAATCTTTCCCACTGACCAATGCCCCGTGAAAGTTTATACTAGAATGATACATTGTAAGTTTAAATCATGATTATGATATAAAAATAGATATCATTTCCCAGTTCAACAGTGGTGGCAAATAACTCTCAATACGGCAAGTGAATATTGTCTTTTCAATTGGTTTATAGATTTTTTTTTTTGTTTTTTTTTTTTTTTGCTATTTACGATTTTGCTAAGGAAAAGAATTAAGTCATTTGCCTCTTTTCAAGTGTGTCTATATTCGGATAACGCAAATCTCGAACAGTGGATTCCGAATTTTCTTTGATTGATTAATCAAACTTTCCAGAGTGCAAATACCGGAAACGGTAAACTATTTTTTTTTTTTTTACATCAAATCCATTGTGGACGTGAACGATCATGGCTCTTCTCCCCATCCTTGTCGTTTGTTGACCCAAGTAACTTTCTCCCTTTTGCCATATTTCCTTTTAAAATCTATTCACTTAAATTTGTTAAGTAGGTTGAGCGATGTTTTTCTGATATTTACGCTTATCTTATTTTCCTGTGAATATATATATACTACCGGCCATAATTATTAGGACATCCCAATTTTTTTAATGAAAATAAAAATTTCATACTGTTTATAGTATTTATTGCCAAGTGGATAATTTAAAATGAAAATAGAATGGATCCTTGTTATTATTACTTTGCAAAATTTTACAAGGCAAATAGCGATAATTTACCCATCGCACCCTTTAGATTTTATATATATATATATATATATATATATATATATATATATATATATATATACACTATCGGCCATAATTATTGTGACACTCCAGTTTTTTTTTTTAAAGGAAATGATGTATTTCATACTATTTTTAGTATTTATTGCCAAGTGGATAATTCAAAATGAGAATAGAATGGTTCTTTTGTTAATTCTGCACAATAATGTGTGCATCAAATGAACTGTTCTGGTGCCCAGTTTTTGTGCTCACTTCCCCATGCCAGTCTCTTCTTATTGGCTGGCCGAAGCAAAGGCTTCCTGGCTGCCTTGTAAAATTTTGCAAAAAAATAATAACAAAAGACCCATTCTATTTTCATTTAGAATTAACCACTTGGCAGTAAATACTGAAAATAGTATGAAATACATCATTTTTGTTTTTAACTGGGGTGGCCTAATAATTATGGCTGGTAGTATATATATATATATATATATATATATATATACTACCAGTACTACCCTATATATATATATATATAGGGTGAGATGGGTAAATTGTCACCATTTTATATTTTTCATTTCGCGCGTATGCGTTGATGGTTTTGTTTTTTGCCGACTGCAGAATATAGTAGGGTCAGTTGGGCAGTGTCTGTAAGAAAAAGAACACAATGACGCAATTCCCTCAGTCAGAAATTTCGAAACGGCATGCTGCACTGCTTGGAATTCGGGGCAGAAACTCCCTATACAATCCTTTCAGAGTGTTTTGGTGTCACTCTGAGGAGGTGCAGAGGATTCTGGAAGAGTTGGATGAGTCTAATGGTGATTACGAAAGTACGGCAGCTTGGAAAATTTCATCTTCTCACGGGTCTCAGACTCGATACGGAGTCCTACATCAAGGTTGCCATTGCTTTCTTTGATGGACTGGTTGCCAGCCAAGGCTATAGAACCCAATATGTCCAATTATTTGACTCATAACTAGAGGGAGAAGAGATAGATTATATTACATTATTATATTAAGCATAATCAGTAGGGGATCAGTTTATTACTTCATAACAATAGAAAACCGATCCCCCATTTATGCCCAAAATGAAATTTTAATTATGTTTCCAAATAGTATATTCAGTTAGTCAGTCAAGTGCCATACGTGATACACACTTGAGTGGTTATGTCTCCAAAGAGACATGACTAACTGGGCAGAAGATTATCCCGCAGTAGGTTGCCATTACTTTCTGCGGTAGAGTGGTTGCCAGCCAAGGCTATAGAACCCAGTCTGTCCTGTTATTTAACCTATAACTAGAGGGAAGTAACGGATTAATAACCTTCCCAAGGGTATTTGCGAGTGAGTGAATGGAAGTAATTCAACTGGAATTCGAACTCGGCTCCCCGATTCCTCGTTCCGAGCCGATATCCACCGTCCCATAACGCACTTCTTTTTGTTGTACTAAAGTAATAATTCAGGTGACAACATACGCATTTTGTGTTTGCTCGTAATAATTGTATACGTATCATCAAATTTGCTCAGCATTTGTCCGCTGCAAGAATGAAGCCCCATATAACCTCTAACAAGCATAATAATTAAGAATAAGTTTTCTATCCCTTCTCTTTCCGCTTAATTTGAGGAATATCATACGCTGATAAAGCTGAATATTTTGCTTGTAAATTCTTTTCCAATTCTACTCTTGACTCATCTGGGGTATCTTTGCCTGACTTCCCAATAAAAACAGTTCCTCTGAATATTTTGCTTGTAAATTCTTTTCCAATTCTACTCTTGACTCATCTGGGGTATCTTTGCCTGACTTCCCAATAAAAACAGTTCCTCTGTCCATGATTTCTGCTATCATCTCTAAACTGGATTTTTACAAAGCCTGTATCTCTGCAAAACCTTCAAGCAATATATGTGGCTTCTGTTCTTCCAAAATTCCACACTAAAGGCCTTGCTGGTTCTTGTTTTCCCGCTAGTTGGAAGAATTCATTTCTAGTCTTCATCTATAAGAATTTAGGCAAACCGTTTGATTCTTCTAATATAGGCAACCTTAGTTTGGCAAAATAATAGAGACTCTGATCAACTCTGAAATTTTTTAAGCATCTCATTTAGTAAGGTCTTCTTTTAGTCAAGTAATATGACTTTCAAGGATGTGCGTTGTGGAGAATTGGATATCGGCTCGGGGACGGGGGTGTCCGAATTCGAATTCCAGCCGAATTCATTGCATTCACTTACGCGCAAATACCCTTGGGAAAGGTATTAATCCGCCTATTCCTTCCAGTTATGGGTTAAATAACGGGACAGATTGGGTTCTATAGCCTTGGCTGGCATCCAATCTAGCGCAGAAAGCCATGGCAACCTACTGCGGGATAATCTTCTGCCCAGTCAGTCATGTCTCTTTGGAGACATGATCGCCCAAAGCGTGTATCACGTATTGCACTTAACTGATTTACTGGATATCATAATTAAGAACAATCAAAACTTCTACTGGGTATAAAGTGGGGCATCGGTTTTCTATTGTTATGAAGTAATAAACTGATCCCCCTAATTATACTTAATATAATAATGTAATATAATTTATGGATGTGCGTGGTGGTCCAGTGGATATCGGCTCGGAACGAGAAATCGGGGGTGGGGTCCGAGTTCGAATTCCAGCCGAATTCATTGCATTCACTTACGCGCAAATACCCTTGGGAAAGGTATTAATTCGTCTATTCCTTCCAGTTATGGGTTAAATAACAGGACAGATTGCTTTGTCGGCAACCAGTCTACCGCAGAAAGCAATGGCAACCTACTGCGGGATAATCTTCTGCCTAGTAAGTCGTGTTTGTTTCGAGACATGATCGCCCAAGCGTGTATCACGTATGGCACTTAACTGACTGAATATGCCTTTCGCTTCTTAAGGTCACCTGCTAATGTGTAAACAGCTACTGCTGAAAGTCTTTCAAGGTTTATATTTGTGGAGCTCGGGCTGTTGCCTTGAATACCACGAAGGCGTTCAACACGGTTTGGCAGGACGCAGGTTTGTTGAAAATTATAGTATTTTGGTGTGATTTTGTTTTATCTGATTCAGCCTTTCTTATCAGATTGCGTGAAAGGTTATCAAAAACGACCGCTCTTTTAGATTTTTCTGATGAATGCGAGTATCCTACATGCCTTCTTTAATTGGACTTACGTTGTTCCTTATTATCATCGATGAACTTTCCGACGTTATCATTTCTCAATTCGTTATTTATGGCACAACTATTTACTTCACATTTTCTTAATGGGAAGTCGAATCGGTTCGATAATATCAAGTTAACAGTTAATCTAAAAAAAATTGTTTACATCTGTTGTTAAATGAAGAAAGAAAAGACTTGTTTAATTTAAAGCCTCCAAAATTAGATTACTCGATTTTGATCGTCTTAGAGAACGAATTTTCCTTCCTACTAACACGGCTGGTGCTAACCTCCAGGAAAGAGATATATACCATCTCGGCATTAAATAACCCATAGAGGTTGATACGCAGATAAAACAACACCAACCAACCAACCAATTCCCTAGCATTCACTGACTTATAGGAGGACCGATATTATACAAAAGGTTCGGTACTATTTGTTCCTTGTGGTGCAGTGGATATCGGCACGGAACGAGAAATTGGAGAGCAGAGTTCGAATTCCAGTTGAATTTGTCACAATTACTTACGCGCAAATACCATTTGGAAAGCTATGAATCCGTCACTTCTCCCTCCAGCTATGGGTTAAATAACAGAACAGATTGTGTTCTGTAGTCTTGGTTGGAAACCATTCTACCGCAGAAAGTAATGAAAACCTATTGCGGGGAAATTTTCTGCTCAGTCAGTCATGTCTCGAAAGAGACATGATATCCCAAGCATGTATCACGTATGACACTTAAATGACTGACAGTTTGCTGCAATCGAAATCTTTTTGTTTCTTATTACTTTGCTTACATTTTAGAAGGCAAATTTTGCTTGACATGTTCCTTTGCTGATAACCATTCATTCTGTCTTCTAATTGATACTTAGTCCTACAACGGTTTTTTGCATGCTAACCAAAATTTTGTTTCGACCTTTCCTTGCATCCGTCACATTTTGTACGAACATTTGTCTTCTCTTTTCTGGGTTGTACTTTTAATTCTTTTTCTTTTTCTTCTTCCACTTTTACCGGGCAAAAATTCACTTCTGAATACAATGGGAAAAATATATTTTTTCTTTAATTTCCAGCTAATTTCTCTATTTTTCCGATTTTGCAAGTACATAAGTATTAAATGTTTTTTTAAGTAGAACTCATATCGCGGATTACAATACTGTACAATCAACAATACCACTAATGATAATTTCCTTCACTCAGTTGTCAGTCAGTTAAGTGCCATACGTGATACACGCTTGGGCGATCACGTCTTGAAAGAGACATGACTGACTGGGCAGAAAATTATCCCGCAGTAGGTTGCCATTACTTTCTGCGGTAGACTGGTTGCCGACCAAGGCTATAGAACCCAAGTCCTACCCTTGTTATTTAACCCATAACTGGAAGGAAGAGACAGATTAATACCCTTCCTTCGTAAGTGAATGCAATGAATTCAGCTGGAATTCGAACTCGGCTCCCCGATTTCTCGTTCCGAGGCGATAGCCACTGCACCACAACGCACATCCTCCGTTGCATTAAACCAAGAGGTATGTATATATATATATTTTACATGGAAATAGGGTTATAGTTGTGTTTAACAGTGGTAGGGTATTGGAAGCGGTGGCAAAATTCAACGATTCATTTCTGAAATTGTCGCTGTCTGCCTTTCTTTTTTGATGGGGTCTGGAATTCCTCGTTCCGTAAAATAGATGGCGATTAATCCATTCGAATAACAGCATTTCGTCATGAAAAATATTTTGAATTTTCTTCGAACCACAAGCCTTCTGTTTAGTTTCTCATCTTACAGCCTTTTAAACCCAAAATATTTCGGCTTTCATCTTTCATGGATTTTCTCTCTCTCTCTCTCTCTCTCTCTCTCTCTCTCTCTCTCTCTGAGTGAGGGATGTGCGTTGTGGTGCATTGGATATCGGCTCGGAACGAGAAATCGGGAAGCGGTGATCGAATTCCAGTTGAATTAAATGCAATCACTTACGCGCAAATACCCTTGGGAAAGGTATTTATCCATCTCTTCCCTCCAGTTATGGATTAAATAACAAGACAGATTGGGTTCTATAGCCTTGGCTGGCAACCAGTCTACCACAGAAAGCAATGGCCACCTACTGCAGAATAATCTTCTGCCCAGTCAGTCATGCATCTTTCGAGACATGATCGCCCAAGCGTGTTTCACGTATGGCACTTACTGACTGACTGATATTCTTTTGAAAGGGGGGAGGTGTTCTAATAGAAAACGGAAAGTGCGACACAGAGATCCGAAGACGAATTGGCGTGGCGAAGGACGCGTAGTTGAGTAGAGTATTAAGAGACAGGAAGATTTCTCTAGAAACAAAGAAAGGAGTACTGGATTGTTATGTGATGTCAGTTCTTCAATATGGCAGTGAATGCTGGAAATATCAACGACGATAATTTTGGTTGTTTTGTTTTTATGGCGTATCAACCTCGGCGGGTCATTTATTGCCAACTAAATTTTATTTATTTATTGCTGGTAATACCTTTTTCTTTCAACAATTTATTGTTGCTTTTTTTTATATATATAAGTTTTGTGTCTAGAAATACTTTTTTCTTTTCAAGTATCAAGATTCATTGGATTTGTTTTTAAGAGCAGGGTCCGCAAGTTCTACCCTTGTTATTTAACCCACAACTGGAGGGAAGGGACGGATTAATACCTTTCCCAAGGGTACCAGTGCTTAAGTGAATGCATGGTAGTCAATTGGAATTCGAACTCAACACACATCGCACATCCGTTACTAAACGCTTACAGCACCTGGTATTCCCAAGCGGTCACCCATCTAAGTACTAACCAGGCTCAACGTTGCTTAACTTCGATGATCGAGCGAGAACCGGTGTATTCAACGGGATATGGCCGTAAACCAACGAAGATGAAGGAAAAAATTAAAGCAATTGAAAGTAGATCTACAGAAGGATGCTGCGAATATCATGTGAGCAATGATGAGGTTTTAGAAAAGATGGAAACAAAAAGGAAATTAGTACTGAGCATCAGGAAGAGACAGCTAAAGTTCCTGGGACATGCGATGAGGAAGGAGGGCTTGGAGAATCTGATATTAACAGGCCAGTTATAGGGAAAAAGAGACTGGGGAAAGCAGTGGATAACATATTTGAAGGGACTGAGCAGGTGGCTGACAGAAAGGGGTTGCGTGGTGCAACAGGAGAAAGCGTGCTAAGAGCCACCAGGGATAGGAAGACGTGGAAAGTCATGATCGCCTACGTTCTGAAAAAACAAGGCACATAGGAGAAGAAGAAGAAGAAGAAGAAGAAGAAGAAGAAGAAGAAGAAGACTACAGTGCTGCAAGTAGTTACAAGAGCCAAAGTTGTTAGAGATTATACGGTGCCTCATTCTATCAGAAAAGACTTAGTTTCTTCTGGTCAGTCAGTCAGTTAAGTGGCATACGTGATACACGCTTGGGCGATCATGTCTCGAAAGAGGCATGACTGACTGGGCAGAAGATTATCCCGCAGTAGGTTGCCATTGCTTTCTGCGGTAAACTGGTTGCCAGCCAAGGCTACAGAACCCAATCTGTCCTATTATTTGACTCCTAGCTATAGGGAGAAGAGATGTATTATATTATTAAGTAGTAATTAGTGGGATATCAGTTTATTACTTCCTAACAACAGAAAACCGATCCCCCACTTTATGCCCAGTATAGTCGAACTCTATACAATTAACCTTGTGCCACATCCGTTTTCAGTGGATCTGATGACAAGATTATTTGACACAAAATATAGTTCGGTCACCCAGTGAGAATCACACTCAATACGATAGTAATTGTCTGTGGAACTCTAGAGCACTCGGCTCAGTACTCATCTTTTATATGCTCTGTGTCTTCAGAACGTAGATGATCATGCCCATTAATATCTTTCTACTCCTTGTATCTCATGAGGAGTTTTGACTTTTTGTTATTTCTCTCAAATCCTTTTCTGCCATCCGTTAACTCGAACCCATGTAGCACGTTACACACTGCTTTCCTTGTCATTCTTTCCTTCTATCCACCCTGTGTGTATCAGATTTTCCAAGCTCTCCTTCCTCATTACATTCTCCATAAATTTCAACTACCTCTTCTTGATGTTAAGTACAAATTTTCCAGCATTAACTGTCATACAGAATATGCTGTAACAGTTTAGGACACTTTTCTCTGTCTCTATTTTAAAAATCTCTCTCTCTCTCTCTCTCTCTCTCTCTCTCTCTCTCTCTCTCTCTCTCTCTCTCTCTTAATACTCTGCTTAGCTTTTAGAAGGCATTTTTGGGCATCTCAATGTGTCTTTGGATGTTACATTTTTTTTACGTCGTCTGTTTGAATACTTTTTAAACATTTAAATTTTTGCTCTTATTCGATTTTAGCATCTTTTTTTTTGGACTTGCTTGTTGTTTTTAAAGGTTCATGCAATGAGGAAAGAGGGCTTGGAAAACCTGAGACATACAGGGAAAAAAAGAGACAGGGGAAAGCAGCGGATAACATATTTGAAAGACCTGATCAGATGGATGATGGAACGAGGGTTGCATGGTGTAACAGAAGGCGTGCTAAAAGCCACCGGAGATAGGGAGATGTGGAAAGCCATGATCGCCTACGTCCTGAAAGGACAGGGCACATAAAAGAAGAAAATACATGCAACCGTTTATAAGAAATTATAATGTGGATATAAAGTGGGGGATCAAATCCGTATTCTAATCAATATATAAACTGATCCCTCATTTTGTGGCCATGCTAGTTCCTATACATATATATTCTAGATTTATGGGCTTCAAGTAGTGGATGACGGTACGAGGGTTGCATGGTGTAACAGGAGAAGGCGTGCTAAGAGCCACCAGGGATAGGGATATGTGGAAGGCCATGATCACCTACGTCCTGAAGGGACATGGCATATAGAAGAATATATATTCCAACTGTTTATAAGAAATTATAATGTGGTTATAAAATGGGGAATCAATTCTATATTATAATCAATATATAAACTAATCCCTCATTTTGTGGCCATGCTAGTTTTTATACATTTATATTCTAGATTTATAGGCTTCAGCTAGTGAATGGCAGAGCGGAGTTTGGACGGTGTAACAGGACAAAACATACTAAGAGCCATTAGGGATAGGGAGACGTGGAGAACCATGATCGCCTATATTCTGAAGGAACAGGGCACATAGAAGAAGAATATATATTCCAACTGTTTATAAGAAATTATAATGTGGTTATAAAATGGGGGATCAATTCTATATTATAATCAATATATAAACTAATCCCTCATTTTGTGGCCATGCTAGTTTTTATACATTTATATTCTAGATTTATGGGCTTGAGCTAGTGGATGACAGAATGGGGGTTGCGAAAATAAGATTACGGAAAAAATCCCATTAAGCAGTCGGATTGTGGCGCGATGGATATCAGCTACGAATGAGAAATCGGAATACAGAGTTCGAATTCCAGTTGGATTCGTTGGATTCACTTAGGCGCAAATACCATTGGAAAAAGGTATTATTAATCCATCACTTCTCCGCCCAGCAGTGAGTTGAATAGTAGGGAAAGTTGGTTTCTATAGCTTTGGGTGGCAACTAGTCTAAAGCATAATGTAATGGCAATCTACTCGGGGAAAATCTGCGGCCCTGTCAGTCATGGATCGAAATTGACATGATCGCCCAAGCATGTATCACGTGCAGTACGTCTTAACTGAACTTGCCAGAGTAATAACAAATGCTTGGAAATGAGGGACCATTACCATTTATTTTCAAGGTTATTTGATAAATATAGCTTGCAGTAATTATACCGTATTCTCTCAGTCATGCTCTCTATTTGCAGATTAAGCACAAAATGGAATATTACTGGCGTTGTGGTACAGTGGATATCGGTTCGAAACGATAAATCGCGAAGCCGAGTTCGAATTCCAGTTGAATTCGTTGCATTCACTTACGCACAAATACCCTTGGGAAAAGTATTAATCCGTCTCTTCCCCACAGTTATGGATTAAACAATAGGACAGATTGGGTTTTATAGCCTTGGATGACAACCGGTCTACCGCAGAAACCAATGGCAACCTACTGCGGGATAATCTTCTACCCATTCAGTCATGTTTCTTTCAAGACATGATCGCTCAAAGCGTGTATCACGTATGGCATATATGAGCTTAGGCTACTCAATTCCTAACTTTCCAAGCGTCATAAATTTTATAAGCGTTTACGTAAACTAGTGGGTGATGAATTATTTACAACTCTCTCTCTCTCTCTCTCTCTCTATATATATATATATATATATATATATATATATTTCTATAGCAAATGTTCAGACCAGATACATTACTTAGTTTCTCTACTCCTAATATCCACTGCTAGGATCCACCTGATCGCGGACACAGAATTGAATCATCCGCATTTATTTCGGTTTATATTGGCAAAAGGCAAGCTCAACAAAGGCTGCTTCTTCCCCAGATCCATTACGTTATGGAACAAACACCCGTTAGGATGCTTCCCGGATAACTACAATCTTCACATTTTCAAGTCGACTTCAGGTAGTAAATATCAATTATGGGGATATGGGAGATAGAAAACGCGTTATCTATCTCCCATATCCTCATCACTGGCACCTACTACCCCGCCTTATGTCCATACAGCAATATGTAACTGCATTTGTTTCTCAGCTGTTTTCGCTTCTACATCTTCCCATATCTAATTTCTTATCATTTTATGCTTTTATTATTTTTCCATGTTTCTCACACATCTATACTTGATTTTTACAGTGATTTATTAAAACTTTGTGTAACATGAAATTTTGTGGGAACATTTTTGAGAATTATCCATTTTCGCCAAAAATTTAAGTATAGTAATCGTCATCGTCTGTCTCTTTGAATCCATTTTTTTTTCTGCTTTCTCTCTCTTTTTTATTTTTTGGTCTCGGTTACAATTTGAATCCTAGCATTTTTTAAAATCGTTTCACCCTAAGCAAGGCTGTAACGCCACTGATACGAAGGGGGCTACATAAGAAAAGAGTGAAAGTTTAATCAGGAGGAGAGCGAAGAGAAAGACAAACTAGTTACAGGGGGTGTCGGAAAAAGGAGAAGAGAAGGACGGGAATACAGATGTGATGACAGTTGGAAAAATAGAGTGAGAAAGGAAAAGAACAAGATACACGGGATGATGTAGAAAGGACTGGAGTCAAGTGGATAAGAGATGGGAATTGAGAAAAGGCAAGAGTAGGATATGAAACACAGGAGTGAAGACAGTTACGAAGGTAGAGAGAAAGGAAAAGAACAAGATACACGGGGTGATGTAGAAAGGGCTGGAGTCAAGTGGATAAGAGATGGGAATTGAGAAAAGGCAAGAGTAGGATATGAAACACAGGAGTGAAGACAGTTACGAAGGTAGAGAGAAAGGAAAAGAACAAGATACACGGGATGATGTAGAAAGGACTGGAGTCAAGTGGATAAGAGATGGGAATTGAGAAAAGGCAAGAGTAGGATATGAAACACAGGAGTGAAGACAGTTACGAAGGTAGAGAGAAAGGAAAAGAACAAGATACACGGGATGATGTAGAAAGGACTGGAGTCAAGTGGATAAGAGATGGGAATTGAGAAAAGGCAAGAGTAGGATATGAAACACAGGAGTGAAGACAGTTACGAAGGTAGAGAGAAAGGAAAAGAACAAGATACACGGGGTGATCTAGAAAGGACGAGGGAAGGATTGGAGAGGGAAGTGGATAAGAAATGGAATTTGACATTGTGTTTAAATTCCTGGAGGTTGTAGCCGTTAGGAAAGCAAGTATACGGAAGGGAGTTCCACAAGAGGGATGTGCGATAAAAAATGCTGATGGAGTGGAAGTGTCGGCTGCATTTGATAGATTCAACTTGTTGCCAGTTTGGTTGCTCGAATATAATCTTGTGGAGGCTGGAACCAGTGACCTAAGCTCGTCGGATCAGAAGCCATGAAAATGGCTTCATTATCTTGTTTAGGATTAAATGATTTTTAAAAAAATACTACTAGTAATGCAAATTAAACAACTGAAATTAGGATGAAAATAATACCAGCCAAAACAATTAGAATTTAAGAAGGATTTACCCAATCATAATATTATTAGTAATGCTACTAGAGTAAATAAAGATAAATTTTCGTTTTAATTCCCGTCGGTTTTCCTCTTCAAACTTATCCAAAATAGCATTATTTCCGAGCAAATGTATATGCTGAACTGAAATCAAGTGTTAATTAGTGATGAAACTACCTTTTTTTTTTATCGAAACGTCCATAAAAAAACGAACTTTTTCTCCCGTAACTCTCATGAAGTCATGTAATTAACTGCAGAATGACGGACTGCGTAAGGCTACGAAATTTCGCCTGTTTACATCCGCTTGTTTACTTCCGGTTAGGGAAGTAATGTGCTTGTTTTTTTCGGTACACAATTTCAGCAGAAAGTTGCGTGTTTTTTGGAAAAAAGCGCATTAGTTCCCTAACCGGAAGTAAACAGGCGGATGTTAACAGGCGAAATTTCTTAGCCTACGCAGTCCGCCATTCTGCAGTTAATTACATGACTTCATGAGAGTGACGGGAGAGAAAAAGTGCGAGATATAGTTCGTTTTTTTAATGGACATTCAAAGCAAAAAAGGAAAGTTTCTTCACTAACACTTGATTTGAGTTCGGCATATACATTTGCATAGAGATAATGCTATTTTGGATAAGTTTGAAGGGGAAAAGCGACGGGAATTAAAACGAAAATTTACCTAAATAAAATTAAGACGAAAAATACTAGTCAGTAATTAATAACGGTTAATACAACCCAAGTAACTTGGAAAGTGATGGTGAAACTCAGTCATAAGATCTCAAGTAACCAGAATTAGGTGAATAAAATAAAATAAAAATCTGTCAAATAGTGGATGTTGTTCTCGTCTATCTTTCGAGGCGAGACATTAATGCTTTTCGCTTTTAAAGATTTCAACATTTCGTATGCAGTGATTACTACAAAGATATGCTTATTAAAACGTAGTTGATGGCGTTATCATTACGATGGTAATGACCCTCTTTTGTCGTCCCCAGAGTAATTATCATGATGATGTAAGCGGCTGGGGTAATAATTTTGCCCAGAATTTGACAGCTCTGCCACTTTCGGTGTCGCGTTACATAACGTGAGGTTTCGTTAACACGCTCATGGTGCAAAAACTCTCGCGAGATTTCCCTCATATATTTTCTGACCAACCCATGCAATTTTATCCAACGCAACAAAAAAAAACTTGGTTTAGATTTCATGTCCATCAATCAAACTGAATAAAACTTAATTATTCTTATTTTTAACGTGCCTTGTAACTTCAGTACGTAAGCAATAATGGCCCTTCACACATTCCTTTCCATTGTAGCTCTTAATGTATTTCGTCTTGTTATTTCTCCTAAACCCTGTTGTTCTATCCGTTCGCTTAAGCCTATAAAGTATGCCATGCTATACGTTCTTCTGTCTCGTTTTCTCTCTATCCGACCTGTGAGTATTAAATTTCCCAAGCCCTCCTGAAAAATAAAGGCTGAAATAAGATCTCTGATGTGCGTTGCTGTGTAGTGGATGTCGATTCAGAATGACAAATCAGGGAGCCGAGTTCGAATTCCAGTTGAATTCCTTGCATTCACTTACGCACAAATACTCTCAGGAAAAATATTAATCTGTCATATCCATCCAGTTATGGGTTAAATAATAAAACAGATTCGGTTCTATAGCCTTGACTGGCATCAGTATACTGCAGAAAGCAATGGCAACCTACTTCGGGATAATTTTCTGCCCAGTCAGTTATGTCTCTTTTGAGACACGATCGCCCAAAGCGCGTATCACGTATTGCACTTAACTGACTGACTGAATATTAGAATCGGAATCATGAGTAAGGCTTCTACTGGTCATAAAGTGGTGGAACAGTTTTCTGTTGCTATGAAGTAATAACTGATCCCCCACTAATTACTGCTTAATAATACATCTCTTCTCCCTCTAGCTATGAGTCAAATAATAGGACAGATTAAGTTCTATAGCCTTGGCTGGCAACCCGTCTACCGCAGAAAACAATGGCAACCTACTGCGGGATAATCATCTGCCCAGTCAGTCATGTCTCTAAAGAGACATGATCGCCCAAAGCGTGTATCACGCATGGCACTTAACTGACTGACTGAAGATCTCTGATCTTGATAACACACTGGATAGATACAAACTTCGACCATAGAATAAGCTATAATAACTACCGATGTAATTTCAACTTGCCTCTCACATCTCAACAGTCCATCTTTTAAGGAGACCACTTTAACTAATTGACTAATGTTTGGGGTAATGTTGAGGATTAAGCTGTGGCAGAAATACAGAATCTTGTGTTCTTTTTAATAATTGAAGATTCCAAAGTGGTTAAGCCGGGTTTCATGAAAGGAAAGTCACGGAAGTGTGGGTAGCTAGTTCAAGATACAAGTTGTATATTGTATGTTCCGGTGGTGAAAACAAGATCATTGTCAGATAAAGGACGACATTTTTAAAAAAGATATATATCTTTTTTGAGAAAGAATAGTGGGATGAATAGAAAAAAATATGTAAATATTTTTATCAAGATCTACCATTAAAATTGCGCATACTTGGCTGGGGCGCATGTGCCTGATATACAATTAACAGAGTGTCATTACTGTCATATCAATCTTCGTATATTTGTAAACCCAACTTATTTGTTGGTGTGCTGTTCTATCGTTCAATAATAACAACAATAATGAAAAAATGGATGTGCGTTGTGATGCAGTGGATATTGACACGGAACGAGGAATCGGGTAGCCGAGTTCGAATTCCAGCTGAATTCCTTGCATTCACTTATGCGCAAATACCCTTGGGAAAAATATTAATGCATCTCTTCCCTCCAGTCATGGGTTAAATAACAGGACAGATTGGGTTCTATAGCCTTGGTCGGCAATCAGTCTACCGCAGAAAGCAACGGTAACCTACCTCGGAATAATCTTCTCCCCAGTCAGTCATGTCTCTTTCGAGACATGATCGCCCAAGCGTGTATCACGTATGGCATATAACTGACTGAATTAAAAATATCTAAAAAATTATTCGTATTCTAGCGTGGGGTCCTAACCACTAGACGATCACGGCCGAATAAGCCGCCGGAAAATCTGTGAACGGACGCTCGCGACGGAACGAAGCGGATGTTTCGTCTAAGAGTAGTGTTTGTCTTCTTAACATTAATTCGAGCTTTTGGTGGGTAATATCTGTCCATGCCAGACGGAGTTTTCAAGTTTGTCACGATTCAAAATGTCTTATTCGAGATTTTCACCGAAGCTTTACGGAAGCTGCCGAAGTCTTTTTGTGTAGTGGGTAGAGGTGGCGGTTATTTATCTTATCTGTCTTAACTCAGCGCAACAACTGGTTGGTTCGTTGTTTAATTTTAACTCTTTTCGGTCGGTCGACCGGTCGGTCGGTCTTACTGGACTCTTTCTTGGCCCTCTCTGTTTGTTTACATCTTTAGCCAGGGACTCTATCGGAGGCGATTGTCTCTATCTCTACGGTCGTAGTTCCCAGGCTGGTAAGCGTCACTCCCTTGTCGTTACATCTCGACTAGTCTCGTCTTGACTCGAACTGAACTCGAACTCAACTCAACCCAACTGAAACTCCAACTCCGGTGCCCTATATTTATGCTTGTCCCAAATTCTCTTAGGGAAGGCATGACGGACGCGGGGTGTCCATGCAAATCAAATATTTAGCCAATGATATCTCTCCCGCCTTCGAATTTTGAGGCGGAGTTACTTCCTTCCCTTGGTTTAACCAATGAAGCAGCAATATTTCTGGTGATATCACTTTTTTCCGTCTTCTTCCTTTGATTCAACTGATTATATCATTTATTTTTAAGGTTTAAATCTGTTCACAGGAAAACCTTTTGGCTTCATTAAAGATTTATGACAATATCTTTTCAACAATGTTTTGGTTACGGCTTAATTTCCACTTTTACCAGCCGTAGTTCAGTGCTTTCGATGCTACTTTTCTTAGTCACGTTGTTTCCGCTTTGTCAAATAATGGCTGAACTACGCGATGACCTCGTCTGACCTGCTGTCTACACCTGCAAATGTTTTTTAATTCACTCAGCTAGTTTTCAATATTTCATTTTGCAATATTTTCTGTCTTCACAATTCATTATCTGCGTTCATATTGTCACCGAAGTTAAAATTTTATTATCCATTAGGCTTATTTTTCTCTCTGATCATATTGGAACAATTAATCTGCACAATGAAGAATACAGCTAATAATAATTTCTTTCGCTCCGTCGTGCTAAAATAGTATTATATTTTTCCGCATCCAAAAATAGTGTTACATTAGGATGCTCGTTTATTAAGATGGATGCACAATCATTGTTGCAGACAACTTCTCTAGCAAGTTGCTGTTTCCAGATTAGAAGTTGTAGGTTGTGAGATGTTCTGCAAAAAATGGAATAGTGAAACTATAAGTCCTCTAGTCAGAGCTATGTAAAAGTTGTGGGATTTTTCAATAGCAAAAATGGTATATTGATAGAAATAGAAATGGGTCATACTCGCTTTTATTAGTGTACTTGGTACGGTGCCTGTCAGAAAAAAAGACATGGTGAAAAACATTGGTATTGATTGCTCAGTAGAACTCCAGGAGAAAACGAACATTTTAAGAACGCCAATATTAATCCTAAAAGCGATGAACACTAACACACGAGAGAAAAATTGTAACATATCTAACACTGCCGGTTATGTCTCTCTATGCAAGCATTAATTATCAGATATTAAGATCGTATATGACAAAATACTGATAAAAATCAGAAGAAAAAGAAGAAGAAGGACAACTAGAGTTTGAGTTTGAGTCTTTAACGGCATATCAACACCTCTGTGGGTTATTTAATGCCAAAAATTTGAAGTTTTAAGGTATTTGCCAAAAATGCCAAAAATTTGAAGTTTAAATGTTCGGTCATTATGAGAAAGTTGATTTAGTCAGATTTTAATGAAAAATTTTTGTTTTTATCCTTTTTTATCTTAGAAAAATGAAATTGTCTTCTAATTTGGTACTCAAATATTTTTTGTTGAATTTTTTTTCTTCAAAAATGTGTTATGCTAATAGTTTATTTCTTCAAAAATGTCTTGTTGGTAATATTTTTCTTTCAAAAATATGTATTTTTCTATAAAAGTCTATTTTATGTATATATTTCTATAAAAGTCTATTTTTATGCTTTCATAGTAATTTGACTTCAGTCTGGGGATTAACTATTTACCCATAGCTGGGGCTCTAACAGGTGCTAACACTCCGGGTCTGTGTGGTCCTGAAAACAACACCAACTAGGAGGTGGTTTTATGCTCTTCACAACCTTCTAATCAGAGGCCTTGCTGCCGGATGCAGTTTACCGTCATGACCAGGACCATGAGTAAGAAGAAGAAGAAGAAGAAGAAGAAGAAGAAGAAGAAGAAGAAGAAGAAGAACAACAACAACAACAACAACAACAACAACAAAAACAACTTACTGAGATAAATCTCTATGTGTTAGCATTTTTCTGTCTTCTGGTGGTCATTGTGTACATTCAGGTAAATCAGACGCCTTACCCCAGTCATAAAAGAATAATAGAGGTTTCAGCTAGTTGTACATTCCTTCCGAATGCGGATGTAAAGCTTGTGAATTGGCAAGAAACTCTGTAAGTTAATGTTTGTATAAATGTCACCATTTTGCCTCCTGCATGTGTGCGTCAGTGGGAAGCCCTTGTATAGGCTGAGTGTATATGAACAAAATGTTAGAGACACACGTACATGTTAGCAACAAACAATACCATCAATCATACTCACCTATATATAATATTAATTGACATACGTATCTATTATAACCGACTTTCTTTCTATTTTCCCACCTTTCTCTTTCATTAGTCTGGGTCCCAAGGGCGACAAAATTGAGCGGGCTGTCTGCACGAGTTCTGCCCGAAAAAAATATCCAGACACTTTGAACATTTAGAAAACTGGTTGTGTGGACGTGATGTAACTTGTCAACTAATCAAATACGTTCTGCGTATATATCTGAGTAGAAACTCTCCCGTGGGATTATTCAAGCGAAAGTTAGCTATCATTTAGGTAGCGTTTACATTGCGTTATGTTCGTGCCACACACACACACACACACACACACACACACACACACACACACACACACACACACACACACACATTGTTGTCCTGTGTAATATTTTGGATCGAAAACGAAATTAAAATAAAATCTCCTGGCGATAAAAAAAACCCCAAAAAAACAAAACATTTTTTTACTATTTTAAAAATTAGAAGAGATTGGGGCGACTTCTACAGAAGAGGAATTTGAAGGAGACTAAGATACAATTGACATAGGTAGTTCACTTTTGTTAATATTAAATGGCTAAATCATTCCAGACAAAAATCGTATACATATAAGAAAAATTAAAGCAGACACGTTATTTCATGGTGAATCGGAAGAATTGACCTATTTCAGGCGAACCATCATCAGCTTCCGTCTTTATTTGACAAAGATTTTACACGAATCCTACCACTGTATGTACAGGATACTCCTTTGGTTTCTTCTATACCCACACTGCATGCTGATATATATATATATATATATATATATATATATATATAGATAGATAGATAGATAGATAGATAGATAGATAGATAGATAGATATACCCTAACCCCCAGAATAGTAACAGTAAAGTAATAGTAGCAGAAAATAACAAAAAATGAGATAATCTGCAGTCAGTCGTCTAACCCCCTGACGAGTGGATCAAACCATTACGAAAAAGTTAATCTACGAAACGCCGGAGTTTTAAAAAATATGCTAAATATAACATCTATCATCTATGTGACAAATTTTATTTGTAAAATTTACCATATCTTCAATTCCCATACACACCTATACATATTGATGGGAAGAACTATGACGTATGTGAAGTCATTTGCATATTTAGGAAGCAAGATGAATGCAAATGCATTCCTTTGATAACGAAATCACAAATTGGATTGACAAAGCTAAAAGTGTATTTTGCCGCCAGAATGAGTCTGGTATCAAATTGGACACCTAAAAAAATATTGGTTTATACAGCAGCCGTTTTTTACTGCACTGTTCATCGGCTCAGAATCGTAAACTCCATATACGTCTCATATCAATCAGCTTGTTGTCATCCACGCGATCTGTGTCCATACCTTTGACGATAGGGTGTTCAATGCTGATCTTCTCACAAAATGCAACATTGGTGGATTTGAGAATTTCCTGACAGTCACAGTTTTGTTGAACAAGTCATGCAGCAAGGACGAGTGACGACAGAAAAAGTAAGGTCGTCATATATAGCCAACTTGGCAGCGGACAGAGTAGTGTTTGACGACCGTGGCTGTGGTATAAAGCCAACCTAAAGAGTACACTCTCATCTGTCAATGTGCCTCATACTAGCTTCAAGGGAGTTGTACTGGATAGAAATAACTGGAGATATTTATGCCAGGCTAATAGACGGAGAAAAGTATCAGGAAATATTCCTGTAGCTATGTACCGAGATAAACTGAAATATACCTTTTTTAAATAAAAGGTCTTTTTTCTAATATTTCAACGTTTTTAGGAAGTTAAGTTTATTTGAATGCATCGAGTGTCTGTAATAAGAAAATTTTTTCTTTCTTTCTCTTCTTTTTTCCCTTCCTTCCTTTATCTCTTTTACCTCCCACCTCCTTTCCGTTTTGTTTAACCTGATATCAATTCAACACGCCGTCTGCTTTACTGTCCTCTTCCCCTTTTTGTGAACCCAGACGATACCATTTTTCCCCTTTTTTTTATTTTTTTATTTTTTTATTTTTAATTTTTTTACAATTCTATCTATGAGTTGAAAAGAGAAAACAGACATAATTTACTTCAAATTATCTCCAGTTTCGGGATAGTATTTGTTGCTGAGGTGATGTGTTATCCCCTTCGGGGATTTCATGTCGAAATGGTCATTCAACATCTTTGAAAAAATTTAATTTAATATATATATATATATATATATATATATATATATATATATATATATATATATATAAGCTCAGAACTAAAGAAAATTTTTAATAGGAATACAATCAAGCTATGTTATAGTTGTATTAATAATTTAGAAAGTTTCATAAAGAAACAAAACGCCAGAAATGTTCGTAGCATTGTACAAAAACAAGATCACTAATAAAGAATGCAACTGCAGGGGCAAAAGTAAATGGACTTTGTAATACAAAAGAAGTTATTTACAAAGCAAAAATACATTACTTAAATGGCCAAAACAA
The DNA here is from genome assembly GCA_037127315.1 of Ascarosepion bandense. Classification (NCBI taxonomy): domain Eukaryota; kingdom Metazoa; phylum Mollusca; class Cephalopoda; order Sepiida; family Sepiidae; genus Ascarosepion; species Ascarosepion bandense. The sequence continues at coordinate 1,249,623 of JBBBDQ010001848.1, forward strand.
AATATATTTGGGATCAACGAAAGATACGTTTAAGACCAGGTGGTTCGATCACAAATCTACGTTTAAAATAGAAAACTTAAAATATTATACAAAATTAGCAAGCCACGTGTGAAAATTGAAATCAAAATATGGAAAAGACCCAGACATAACGTGGAGTATAATGAAAACAGCCAAGCCTTACAACGGTGGCAACATATGTAGACTGTGCCAGGAAGAAAAGTTAGAGATTATGCTATTCCCATACAAAAATGAATTATTGAATGAAAGAACAGAAATTATGACGAAGTGTAACCATACTAAAAAATACCTATTAGTTTCATACAACCACGAAGGAAAACGTTATAATTACTTGCAATTTTAAAAATTGCGCGTTCAAAAATTACCCGTTACGATAGCGTCCCAAAAAATCACCGTTACTTGAGCGTTCTTAAAAAAATAAAAAATAAAAAACGTGTTAACGGTAAAATCAGTTATTGCAAATCGCCTGAAGACACCATATGGTAGAAACCTAGATCGCGTAATAACTCGCTTACAAATGAAAAAAAAAAAAAAAAAAAAAAAATATATATATATATATATATATATATATATATATATATATATATTTCCAAGTGAAGAGGACTCAAGGTTTTTTTTTTATTTTGAGTGCTCTGGCATTTATTTTATTATAAACAGTGTTCAATATAATGAGTATTATAGAGCTTAATATAATATAATTATATGGTTATATATCAATTTTACATTGCGACATGGAAATTTCTATGTTTCGAGATAGTTTCTCATCATCAGGCAATGTTGGTGTGGTTGTGCAGATGATTACATAGATTTACATGAATATACATAGATTTACATGAAAATCATCTGCACAAAAACACCAACATTGCCTGATGATTAGAACTTATCTCGAAACATAGAAATTTCCATGTCGCAATGTAAAATTGATATATAACCATATATATATATATATATATATATATATATAATATGGAGAAACTTTCCTTTAGCTGAGTGGTGTTATCTCAGTCATGCCGACTTGAAGATTTTATGTGGGAATTATTTTCTTGTTTTCCCTTTTTAGGAAAAAAAATTCACTCACAAAACTTTAAAGTCGGCACGATTGAAATAACACCACTCACCTAAAAAAAAAAGTTTCTCCACATTAACTTTAACATTCAATCCTTACCTTGATATCGAGCACTTTATGCCAAAAAATCTGCTTGTTTAAAATGCATTTCTGCCAATAAACTTCTGAGAAACACCAATTTTATTTACATTATTATATTAAGTATAATTAGTGGGGGATCGGTTTGTTACGTCATAACGATAGAAAACCGATCCCCCACTTTATGCCCAGTAGAAGCTTTGATTGTTCTTAATTATGATATTCAGTCAGTCAAGTGCCAGACACGATACACGCTTTGGGCGATCATGTATCGAAAGAAACATGACTGACTGAGCAGAAGATTATCCCGCAGTAGGTTGCCATTACTTTCTGCGGTAGACTAATTGTCAACCAAGGCGATAGAACCGAATCTGTCTTGAGAAAAGATAGATTATATTACATTATTATATTAAGTGGGAGGTCAGTTTATTACTTCATAACAATAGAACAACGATCCCCCACTTCATGCCTAGTAGAAGCTTTGATTGTTCTTAATTATGATATTCAGTCAGTCAGTTAAGTGTCATATGTGATACACGCTTTGGGTGATCATGTCTCGAGAGAGACATGACTGACTGGGCAGAAGATTATCCCACAGTATGTTGCCATTGCTTTCTGCGGTAGACTGGTTGCCGGCCAATGCTATAAAACCCAATCTGTCCTATTATTTAACCCATAACTAGAGAGACGAGACGGATTTATACCTTTCCCAAGGGTATTTGCGCGTAAGTGAGTGCTCGGAATTCAACTCGAATTCGAACTCGGATCCCCAATTTGTCGTTCCGAGTCGATATCCACTGCATTCTTATCTATAGCTTTCTTATAAGTTCTACCTACAAGTCTTCATCTAAAAAAAGTTCAAGAGCCACTTATTCTAAAGAGTTATTGAATATAAGTGGGAGTAACGGGGACGATTATGAGAATAGGGAGGATAGAAAGCTATTAGCCCCTGACACGATGATGTCAAGATTGTAGTGTTCATGGAAGCATTTATTCGGGAGTTTTTCAAAAGTTTCTAACAGTTTTCTGGAAAGAAAATTATGCCCGAGTGGAAATTCTTCCTTAAGAATGGAATAGCGAGGAAATGCCGGCAATTCGAGCATGTAGGTTCTTAGTTGTAAATGTCTGAACTAAAGAGTTAGAATCATCTGAATATTTGCTATGAAAATAACGATAAAATAGCGACAGTTATGGGTCAAATAACAGGACAGATTGGGTTCTATAGCCATGGCTAGCAAACATTTTATGGTAGAAAGCAATGGTAACCTACTTCCGGGTAAACTTCTGTCCAGTCAGTCATATCTCTTTTGAGACATGATCGCCCAAAGCGTTCATCACGTATGGCACTTAACTGACTGATTGTACAAATAAAAAATTGAAGGAGTATAGGGAAGGTGCAAGGTGTCGACTCCTTTTCCGCCATCTTTAACAATGGATAGTATATATGAATTTCACTAAGTCTGAGGTGAACTTGAGCCCCAGTAGATGCCCAAAGTATTGACCCTCGGTTTTGTATCCCTATGAAGCATAGGGATACAAAATCGACACGAATTAAGTAATCTTAATCTTTCTTCTGCAAAATAGATAGTATCAAGTGAGCTCTAAACTGAAATGTAAGCATATAATATCTCTCAATAAATTTGACGTGTTCTAACATGGGGATTTTCCAAGCGTAGCTTAGATGTGGTACAAGAACAAAATTATAGGACACTCAGTGAGGATCAAACTCAATACACTGTTGTAAAGGTTCTAGAGAGAAAAACTTGTTAACCATTACACCACCTCAAGTTGCTTTTGACGTGTTGGAACAGGAACGACTAAAAGTCGGCAAGAATTTCCAGAAACCATATATATATATATATATATATATGTATATATATATATATATACACAGTATCTTTGCTCTACTTTTGCATTTCGTTTGTATTTTGCATTTCGTTTGTACTTTGTATCGAGCACTTTTTCTCTCTTTTTCTTTCTTTTTTTTGTGGTTGGTTCCGTTTGGGTTTTTTTTCTTTACTGCGGAGTATCGTATGTCTTGTCTTTATTCCGCGGATTTCGTTTTTTCCCCCCTCTTATCCAACGCCTTAGTGCGCCGGATTGTAACGGAAGTAGGTTCTGTTTGTTAATGGTTTTTCTTAAAGTTTATCTTAGTATAAATTTAAAACTTAGATACTTGCAGAATTTATTTAGTTATTATTTTGAATATATATATATATATATATATATATATATATATATATATATACATATATATATATATATATAAGGTTATATTTGAAGCAGAAAAAATGTACAGTAATTTTTAGCAACACAGTTTTCCGGTTACATTTGTTACCATAACTCACATCCCTGACGATCACATCGGAAAGAGGTTGAAACTACTTGGGTATCTTAAGAAATGTATGAAAATAACATCTGTCAACGTTACAGCTCATTTCTGACATCTTTTGATTGTAATATGCGAAAGATTATCAGTAAGTATGAACGGATTTAAAAAATAAGTAGACATATTGTTTTCAATTTATTTCATCTGACATGATTAAAAGAAAATTTACTGCCTAAATACACAAATTATATATATATATACTAGCAGTATAGCCCGGCGTTGCTCGGGTGTAATGAAAGCTTTTATATATATACATACATTATCGATTTTCTTCACTATTGAAAGAACTGCAACTTTCAAACTTCTAAATATCGTTTCTTATGTCTTTGTCTATGAGTGTAACAAATTTGATTAAAATCGGACCACTCCTTCTATAACCCGATTTTTTCGATTATCGACTTTTGATATTTATCGGGGGTACCTCGATACAAAACCTAGCTAGTACAACTGTGTAACTTTTCAAGAAAATCGGTTCAGCCGTTTCGGAGTCTATAGATAAAGGACACACACTCACACCGACAGACACACACCACACACACAAACAAACAAAGTTCCATTTATATATATATATATATATATATATATATATATATATATATATATAGGGAAAACTACTAAAAAGTTGTAAGTTTAAAAATGTATTTTTTGACAGTATTTGTTTATTTCTATTATTATATTGATATTTCAGACCGTCCTCGGTCCTTCATCAGAAACAAAAGATTTTAAAATTTGAATTAGAAACGTATTTCGCCAGAGCGTTCGTGGAGAGATTGTTTACATCACGTAACGCAGAAAGCAACAGATTTTTAAAAAATATTTGTAACCGTAAACCTATCTTTAATAATACTTATAAATTTTGTTTTAGAGAAAATTTTTTAATTGTATCTAAAAAATGTGGATCATCACTATGTTATATATATATATATATATATATATAAAACTCGGGTGTAATTTATAACTTTATTTGTATGTGCGATACACACAGACTTTATGGACTTCCTGTATATATATATATATATATATATATATATATATATATATATCTGTGTGTATGTGTGTGTGTGTGTGTGTGTGTGTGTGTGTGTGTGTGTGTTCGCGCGCACCCACTTTTTTTGCATCGATAGATTGATCATAGACAGGAGTATTATACATATATGATTCATTGTTTGCGCAGCATACGATATGCTCTGAGTGGGTCTATACTAAACTGACATGATTTGCCAAATGTCCCTTTTTCCTGACGTCGACGTTTTGTTCCTTACACTTTGATCTTTTGCCAACGGTTCTAATTAACAAGAAAGCTCCGACTCTCACCCAAAGTGCACGATCGCCATAACAACAGAGAATGATCTATGCGTCTTTCGCTCCCGAGCGATGGACCCAGCGTTTTTGACGGGAAGCGGGAACCGGTCAAAATTTCTCCCCACAATGCTTGGCTGCCGTCGCCTCCGACCAGTCTCCTTGAAATCTCATCTCACTACCTGTTGTACTTGTAACACCTCGTGGGGTGAAAGTCCACCCGTAAATCATTGCAAGATAGTTTCAGATAAGAAAAAAGTGGAAGGAAGGAAGGAAGGAAGGAACAAACAAACAAACAAACAAACAAGGCAGAAGGAATATTAATGAATAAATAGAGGAAGAAGAAAAAAGTGATAGAAAAGAGGGAAAAGAAAGAAGGAAGGAAGAAAAAAGAAAGAAGAGGAATGAATAATTCGAGGAAGGAGAGAAAAACGGAAAATAAATGGGGGGAAGCGAAAGAAATAAAAAATTAGGAAATCAAAGGCGGAGAAGGGTGCAAGGCGACGGATAGAAAAAAACACCAGCAAAATGAAAATTGTAATGATTATTTTTTGTTAGTTTTCTATTGCTTATCAACTCTTTGCAGGTTATTTAAAGCCAGAAAATAATTTTAGATTGCAAGAATGTTTTTTCTTTTGGAGATAAAAATGGTTTAGTGATACAACTCTTACTATTTAACCTATAATTGGTGGGTGTAGAAAAGTGAGATTTCCCAAGGTATTTTTGCATAAGAGAACACATTTTACCGTCAAAAACAGGCAAATGTAAAAGCCACTTCTTCGCTAACAGTTCCTTTAATTATACTTTCAGCCTGTTTAACTTCTTTCCAGGTACTTGATTCTCTGGTAGCTACAATCTGTAAAGGTTTCGTCTATCCACTTGACTCCCACGTCTCCCTAAGCCTTTTTTCGACATTCATCCCCTTACCTATTTTCTCCCTCTCTCTCTCTTCTCATTCTACTGAAATCCACTGCGCACCAGTGGCAGTATTGACTTCCTTAGCGTGAAATTGTAATAATAATAATAATAAATGTGGATACAAAATACAGGTTCTGTGATAAATACGAAGAAACAAGAGACCATCTAATTTCAGGGTGTTCTGTACTTGCCCCAAATGAATATAAAAATCGTCACGATAGAGTGGGGCAATATTTACATTGGACAATGTGCAAACACCATGGAAAATCTGTAAACAAACACTGGTATGAACATCACCCAGAACCGGTTACAGAAATAGAAGATGTCACCATTCTATGGGATTACACCATCTACACAGACAGAAAAATTGAAGCAAATAGGCCGGACATTATTGTTCAAAACCAGAAAGAAAAAACTTACCTATGAATTGATATGGCTTCTCTAGCGGATTGTAACTTAGCCACCAAGGACTTCGAAAAACTGTCAAGATGTGGAGACCTGAAAATTGAAATGGAGAGAACGTGGAAACTGAAAACAAGAATCGTACCAGTGATAGTGCACTTGGAATGATAAAAAATGGAAAAAACCACACATTGAAAGAATACCTGGAAACCCCAGCTTAAGAGATATACAAACATTGTATTGCTAAGTACAGCCCACACACTGAGGAGAAATTTGTCGATGTAACGCTTGGGATGTTAGAGGAGACAGAAAAAAACATGAAATGGAGCCATAACAACACACCACGACCTGCCTTAGGTATTTTCGCGGACTTGGTAGGTAGTGCGACCATAGCAGAAATAGAAATATGATGAAAAATGACAACATAATAATAATAATAGTAATAATAATAATAATAATAATAAAAACTCAGTTAGAACTCAGCTCTCCTGTTAACAAATCTGTGTCTTTTTACATTACACCATCCGCACGTCGATATTTACAGCACCTGGTATTTCAAAGCAGTCATTCATCTAGGTACTGACCAGACTCGACATTGCTTAACTTCGGCGATCATACAGAAACAGGCATTTGAACACAATCTCGCTGTAAGTGAGAAGTATAACGATTACAAATTAACGAAAGAGAGAAAAATGGAGAGGACGAATAAAGAATGACGAATAAAGAATGACGAAAGCTGCCTCAAGTAATCACGGATTGATGAATGAAAGACGAAATAAGAAAAAAGTAAAGAAAAGACGTTGGAATTCAAGAAGGCTAAATAATAAACTCTGATGGTGAATGGTAAATAAAGCAAACGAATAAGAAGACTGTTATTGAGATTAAAAGGATAGGAATCCAAAAATAATGAAAAAAACCAACCAAATAAAACAAAATATATTATTCAGTTTAACGGAAAACAAAACTAATTACGTTTGCACAATACACGAATAGAAAAGAAACAACACTTCGACACGGCATCCTTCATCAGATGTGTTGGGGCTTACTATGCAAGGTTAATTTAGGTTTTAATTTTACATGGCACAAGGCCACTTTCCAAAGAACTTCCTAACTAAATTCTTGCATACCAACAATTATTTTTCTAAGAGGTTCATCCCTTGTTCCCTGTTTAGGATGTGGTTTCCGGCTTTCTCCTTTCCAATCTTTTCACTTTTCCTTATTTTTTTTTTCAATTGGAGTAGATAGACTGAACTATCACCCAGTTCACACTCCACCCACGTCTATTGAACAGGTTAAGAGGCTCATCCCTTGTTCCCTGTTTAGGATGTGGTTTCCGGCTTTCTCTTTTCCAATCTTTTCACTTTTCCTTATTTTTTTTTTTTCAATTGGAGTAGATAGACTGAACTATCACCCAGTTCACACTCCACCCACGTCTATTGAACAGGTTAAGAGGCTCATCTCTTGTTCCCTGTTTAGAATGTGGTTTCCGGCTTTCTCCTTTCCAATCTTTTCACTTTTCCTTATTTTTTTTTTTCAATTGGAGTAGATAGACTGAACTATCACCCAGTTCACACTCCACCCACGTCTATTGAACAGGTTAAGAGGCTCATCCCTTGTTCCCTGTTTAGGATGTGGTTTCCGGCTTTCTCTTTTCCAATCTTTTCACTTTTCCTTATTTTTTTTTTTTTTCAATTGGAGTAGATAGACTGAACTATCACCCAGTTCACACTCCACCCACGTCTATTGAACAGGTTAAGAGGCTCATCCCTTGTTCCCTGTTTAGGATGTGGTTTCCGGCTTTCTCTTTTCCAATCTTTTCACTTTTCCTTATTTTTTTTTTTTTCAATTGGAGTAGATAGACTGAACTATCACCCAGTTCACACTCCACCCACGTCTATTGAACAGGTTAAGAGGCTCATCCCTTGTTCCCTGTTTAAAATGTGGTTTCCGGCTTTCTCCTTTCCAATCTTTTCACTTTTCCTTATTTTTTTTTTTTCAATTGGAGTAGATAGACTGAACTATCACCCAGTTCACACTCCACCCACGTCTATTGAACAGGTTAAGAGGTTCATCCCTTGTTCCCTGTTTAGGATGTGGTTTCCGGTTTTCTCTTTTCCAATCTTTTCACTCTTACGTAGCCCCATGCACACCAGTGGCCTTACCGCCTTGCCCGGGGTGATATGATTTTAAAAAAAAGTGTTGCAATCATTCATTAAACAAGCAAATGGAAAGTTGAATGAAATTGACAAAGCATCAATTGTAAATATAAAGTGTATGAACAATAGCAAAAAAATACATACATTACACAGGCGTTGAAAGTGTTTGAAAGTGTCTTCTATAATCTGCATGAAACTGTGTTAAAAGTTTGGAGGTAAGTTAAAATGTTCATTGTCGCTGAAAGATTTATCAATGTGATAAGAAATTTATAAATGGAACTTTGTCTGTGTCTGTGTCTCTGTGTGTGTGTGTCTGTGTGTGTGTCCGTTACCTATAGACTCCGAAACGGCTGAACCGATTTTCTTGAAAATTTACACAGTTATACTGTGAGTGTTCTTAGCTAGGTTTTGTGTTGAGGTACCCCCGATAAATATAGAAAATCGATAATCGAAAAAATCAGGTTCTAGAAGAATTCGTCGATTTTAATCAAATTTGATATACTCATAAACATAAGACATAAGAAACGATATTCAGAAGTTTCAAGGTTGCAGTTCTTACAATAGTGCAGAAAATCGATAATATATATATATATGTAAAAGGCAAGATGTTTGTGTGTGTGTCTGTTTATCTGCCTGTATGTCTGTATTTTTTCAGCCCTTTTATTTTAGTTTTTGCTTCGGGTTTAGCTCTAATTAGGTATAATTGTAGTTCTGAGTCTCAGCCATGATGCCATTTACTCAGAGGACTTATTTAGCCTTCAAAATTCAGTTTACGACGAAAAAACCTATTTGATATGGACACCAGGAAATCAAAATTTGACTTACATCCATTCATTTTTCTTTCAGTCTATGGTTTCGCTATCACAGGAAACAACAATTGCTTTTTAGTCTTTCGTGCGAACGTCCAAAGAGTCTGAGCTCCAGGACCATGGATTAGTTTAATGTGTGAGGAATATTATTGATAAAAGAATTGTTAGAGTTCGTGAATAGCGTTCATCTTTGTAGCGTACAGAAGAGTGAATTTGTAAGAGAATGTGAGTTGGACTTAATATTTTACATGAAGTGTGTGGAAGGATTTCTTGTGCCAACTGTAGTAATTTTTACAAGTGTTATTTAGAGAAATAAAACACCTACTTGCGTTTTGCAATTAGTGCGGATGTGTGAGAGAATTACTTTGATAGTGAAGTACGCGATCCCGCGGGTATTTGTGAACTGCCTTCTTTGTTGTTCTCTGGAAAAGCTGCAATTGAGTGAATGCGCGGCGAATCGGATATATATATATATATATATATATATATATATATATATATTTATATGGTTATGTCAATAACCATATAACCATATAATTATATTATATTATATTAAGCTCTATAATACTCATTATATTGAGCACTGTTTATAATAAAATAAATGCCAGAGGACTCAAAATATAAAAAAACCTTGCGTCCTCTTCACTTGGATATATATATATATATATATATATATATATATATATATATATATATATATATATATATATTAAAAAAGGATTAATTCAATGATGTTGAATGGCCATTTCGATATGAAGATCCCCACGGGGGATAACACATCACCTCAGCAACAGAAAAATCCTTTCAGAAACTGGAGAAAAATTAGTCTACTTTTCCTTTTTAAATAGATTTGCAAAGAAATGAAAAAAGAAAATAAAAAGGAAAAATAAAGGAAAAGAAAAAAGAAAAAGATAAAACAAAATAATATAATAATATAAAATAAACAAGAAAAGAAAAATTGACATCGTCTGGGTTCGCAAAAGAAGGAAAGAATTGTAACTAAGAATTAACAGACAGCCGTGTTAAATCGACGTAAGGTTAAGCAACACGGAAAAAAGGTGAGAGATAAGAGAGATAAAGGAAGGAAGGGAGGGAAAAAGAAAAGAAAAGAAAGAAAATTTTTTTTTAAATATTACAGACGCTGGACATATTCATATATATATATGGTTATGTCAATAACCATATAACCAAATAATTATATTATATTATATTAAGCTCTATAATACTCATTATATTGAGCACTGTTTATAATAAAATAAATGCCAGAGGACTCAAAATATATAAAAATACCTTGAGTCCTCTTCACTTGGATATATATATATATATATGTATATATATATATATATATAAGGGTTCAAACACCCTCACAATTTGGCGGTAACATGGGGTTCACTTACCTTACATTTATTCAAATATACAATGGTTGAAACAAAATTTAATACATACATATACGTGAATGCGAAAGTAAGCGTGTGTATGTTTCCATATATATGTGCATGTGTCACAGATGCCTAGCCATTTCGAAGAGGCAATTACTTCACTGAACTAATTTACATAATTTAATTGAAGACATGAGTTCCAATCACGAAATTTTGAAGGTATGATCTTAAAAGACAGTTAAGTGCCATAGGTTATACACGTTTGGGCGATCATGTCTCGAAAGAGACATGACTGACTGGGCAGAAGATTATCCCGCAGTAGGTTGCCATTGCTTTCTGCGGTAGACTGGTTGCCGACCAAGGCTATAGAACCCAATCTGTCCTGTTATTTAACCCATAACTGAAGGAAAGAGGCCGATTAATAGCTTTCCCAAGGATATTTGTGCGTAAGTGAATGCAAGGATTTCAACTGGAATACGAACTCGGCTCCCCGATTTGTCGTTCCGAGTCGATATCCACTGCACCACAACGAAACCGTTTTCTGTTTTAATTAGAGTAAGAGGACCTCGACGTGATGCAATGGTGAGTAAGCTTGTCTCGCTAGAACCTATTATATCTGAGTAATGAGTTTGATTCTCATTGGGCACTCTATATTTTTGGCCTTGTGCTATAGCATCGTTTAGAAATTTACCTCTCCTGAGTTGACTGTCATTTATTAAGTTCAAATTGTGGGCAAATGTTTTAGGGTGTGTTTCATGCATTGTTATACAGCATATCTCGTATAGTTTTTTCTTTTTCTTTCTTTTTGAGGTTTCTGGAAACTCTTTTTAATATCAGTTGGCTGATTTGAAAACCAACAGGCAATAACGGCTCTAATATATACATATAAAAAAAAAAACTTTTCTGGTAAATTCTTTCTGATCGCCGGATTTGATAAGATAATTTAAATTATTGTTCCTCTTATCTTAAAAAAATCCAAATGCATTTTCCTTACGCACGGTTTTATCTTTCTTTCCAATCTGAAAAAGTTGAACCCAAAATACGTCGGTGAAACGTGTGGGTTAGAAGCTTTTCAATTTTATCTTTCCATCTCAAATTTTACTTCCGATTCTATTCAGTCAGTTAAGTGCCATACGTGATACACGCTTGGGCGATCATGTCTCGAAAGAGACATGACTGACTGGGCAGAAGATTATCCCGTAGTAGGTTGCCATTGCTTTCTGCGGTAGACTGGTTGCCAGCCAAGGCTCTAGAACCCAAGCTGTCCTTATTAGTTGACTCATAGCTAAAGGGGGAGAGATGTATTATATTATTAAGTAGTAATTTTTTGGTGGGGGACCAGTTTATTACTTCATAACAATAGAAAACCGATCCCCCATTTTATGCCCAGTACAAGCCTTAATCATGATTCTAACTATTATAATCAGTCAGTCAGTTAAGCGCCATACGTAATACACGCTTGGGAGACCATGTATCGAAAGAGACATGACTGATCGGACAGAATATTATTCGCAGTAGGTTTCCATTGCTTTCTGCGGTAGATATGTTGCCGACCAAGTCTATAGAATTCAATCTGTCCTGTTATTTAACCCATAACTGGAAGGAATAGACGGATTAATACCTTTCGCAAGGGCATTTGCGCGTAAGTGAATGCAATGAATTCAGCTGGAATTCGAACTCGGCTCCCCGACTTCTCGTTCCGAGCCGATATCCAATGCACCACAGTCCGATTCTATTATACACCCTAAAAATCATTTGCAATACTCATGTATAGCGAATTTAATGATAATGCATTTTTAAAAAAATAATCTCGCCTTAAGCAAGGCATTTTACTGTTGTGCAGGGGTTTACATGGGAGGAACGTTATGAAGAAGCGTGACAGGTTACAGGGGTGTCAGGAAGAGGGTAAGAGAAGGAAGACTGATGAGAGTGGAGTGGACGCAGAAAGGAGCATGAGAGAGAGGGTGCAGGTTAGTGAGATAGGAGATGACTATTGACTTTACATTTAAATTCTTGGAGATTGTAGCTGTCCGGGAAGTAAGTAAATGGAAAGAAATTCCAAAGACGGGAAGTGCTAGAAAAGAAGCTGCTGGAGTAGAATTTGCGTTTACAATTTATTGGTTTCACAGTAAAAGGGTGGGACCTAGTTGCTAATATTGTGGCTCGAGTCAATTTATATATAGGAAGTATCAGTGAGCTAAGTTCATCGGAGCAGAAGCCGTGAAAGTATTTGTAAAAGAGACACAGGGAAGCCACATTGCGCCAGTGAGAAAGTGACTGTATCCGAGTTGCCAAGTCTGATTCAATCAGATTACAGATTCTCCGTTGGATTTTGTCAAGGACCCCTTGGTGATTTGCATTACATATCTAATTGTCATTTATATCCGTAAGAGTCGTGTTAATTCCTAACCATTAACAACCGTTTCTTTCGTATATGTAATGCATTTCAAGAACGAAATAATTTAGAAAACATGATAAAATCAAAAAGTCCTGTTTCTGTGAGTAATTAGATTAATTTATTGATGACTGAAATGTGTTTTTTCTCGATATTCACATGAACAGATGTAAATTTTCAATTTAAAGCGACCTCTAATTGCCTTCTTTAATCAGATGCATATTTCATGTAATTTTAAATGTAATATATATATATATATATATATATATATATATATTGATTGATTGATTGATTGATTGATTGTTTAATTACTTAGTGTTGGGTTATGATAAAATCAAACCAGTGAACATTTGTATAAAAAAGTGTTCAATACAATTATATTGTAGAACTTTTAAATTTTTTCTATTTGTAAACGAGTTATTATGCGACCTATGTTTCTACCATTTGGTGTCTTCATACGATTTGCAAAAACTTAAGTTATTTGCAAATCATCTGAAGACACCACATGGTAGAAACCTAGGTCGTGTAATAACTCGTTTACATATATGTATATATATGTGTGTGTGTGTGTGTGTGTGTGTGTGTGTGTGTGTGTGTCAGATTAAACATGTCAGATTAAAAAATTGCAAACACTATGTTTGCTCATTTTTAATAAAATCCATTCATACTCATGGCTAATCGTTCAATCAAAAGATGTCAGAAATAACCTGTAACGTTGACAGATGTTATTTTTATTCATTTCTTAAGGTATTCAAATAATGACCATGACATTACAACATATAAAAAATTTCCCTTTTGGATAATGTTCACGTTCTAATAAACGCTAGCAATTTGTCAACTGTTATATTTGAAGCAGGAAAAAATGTACAGTCATTTTTAGCAGCAGTTTTCCGGTTACACATGTTACTATAACTCACACTCCTTAAGATGATCTCAGAAAGAGGTAGAAAGTACTTTTTTAGTATTCTAAATAAATAATTATCCAAATGTTGGAGAATTTTTGTCTTTATTTTCAACTGAAATTAAAGCAAAAATACGACGTTTAGAACGGCTCATGATTAAACATCATAGACATTCATTGTCTCTTATATTTAATAGCATATGTCTAGAAAATTACTTGCTGCCTCGATATATATATATATATATATATATATATACATGTAGAAGCTATCTACATCAAACAGTTTAAACCTAGCCTAAATAAAATAAATTTCGACACCTCCACTAACATACTTCAATGCCTATAATCGACGGGAGAGGTCATAGTTATTATACTTACCCCCTACACCATAGGAGCAGCAGTCCCCAGACCAATCCCTCATGCCACTATACACTCAATTGAACAAAAAACCCACTACCACCATTCCTTCTCGGCCTGCAGCCACGTGCGACACAAAAAATGAACTTGTTTAATTTTCTCTGTATAACTCCACTCTGTTAATAATTCAAATGTTCTATGTTCACTGAATATTAAATGTTCATCCTTTGATAATGGCTTATGTAAGCCGAAAGCTCAGACCTGATAAAAAAATCAACAATTATTGCGATTTTTGTCGTCTTTCCATGACAACAATATCAAGCTAATCAGATCACACGAAAGGATCTTACACAAAATAGACAGAACTTGTCTATATTATTCAATGAAACCTGTATTAATATATATATATATATATATATATATATATATGAATGTCTCTGTGTGTGCGTGAATTCATGTTTTTTTACCTAATTTCAAACACTAATGATAATGCATTTCCATTAACTATCTAACATCTTTTTATACATTTTTACTGTGAAACCAATAAATTGTAAACGCAAATTCTACTCCAGTAGCTTCTTTTCTCACACTTCCCCCTGTGGAATTCCCTTCCGTTCACATGCTCCCCCGACAGATACAATCTCCAAGAATTTTACTGTAAAGTCAATAGTCATCTCCTATCTCACTAACTTGCATCCTCTCTCTCTCTCATGCTCCTTTCTTCGTCCACTCCACTCTCATCAATATTCTCATTCTTCTCTTACTCGCTACCTGACACCCCGTACAACCTGTCACTCTTTCTCGTAACTTTCCATCTATGTAACCCCCTGCAAAATAGTGGCAGTAAAATGCCTTGCTTGGGGCGATATATAAAAAAAACTTAAATACAAAGCCCTAGAGTCACTCAATGTAGACAATTACTGTTAATATACTTATGATGAATAAGATGTTATGTGAATGACAGATGAGTTCTCAGAAAGTGAATATTATGAGCATAAGAAGAATAGATAACAAATGATCCTTGACAGGAAGTGATTACGACTGTCGTGTTTGGGCGTGTTCTAGCCGTAAAATATATACGCAACATATTTATCACCTGTAAAGAAATGATAATGTACGGTCGTTAGCAAAGGAAACAGACCAAGAAGTGATCTACGAATTACAGACGTCAGAATCTAGCAACTGTCGAAATTTAAGGCTTTCATATCGCGTTTTATTTTGTTTGGATACCGCAGTTGTGGCCGCCCTGTGGGTCTTCTTTCAGAGGCCAGCTCTCCATACAGGAGGTCTTTTGGAATGCGACCGTCTGGTCATGATCTAGCTAGCGGAGTCTGCGCTGTTTAAGGAGTGTGAACATGGTAGGCAGCTCGGCTCGAGACAGGACCTCAGTGTTGAGCGCCTTGTCTTGCCATGAGATTCCCAATATACGTCGGATACTTCTCACGTAGAAGGTGTTCAGACGCCTCTTTTGCCTGGCGTACGTGGTCCATGTCTCACTGCCAAATAGCATTGTACTGATGACACAGGCTATATGAAAGCTGTGGGAATAAATCCGGAATCACGGAAGAGCATAGCAGTCAAAATGTTTAAATTGAGAGGAACCCTGGCCCAACAACTCAAATCAAGGGAGGAGCAACTGACAGAAGTCGACATGGAGAGGTGGGTTTGGAAGAAGCAAAGTGACAGCCCCGACAGACCAGAAACAAAACATATATGCAGCCTCTGCAAAAAAAGACTGTAACTCACGCATTGGCTTCTACAGTCACAGACGCCGATACTCCAGCCAAGCAGACAACTAGGATGCTACCCATGGTCAATCCTGACCGACGGAGGCCTACTACTAGAAATTTACCTATCTGGGATATGTTCAATCTGATGGCGGAAAATAGACAAAGTATTAAGAGGAAGAGAAGTTTCGTCTGAAACAAATAAAAGATGTTTCGTGATATCAGTATTCCTGTTGAGCAGTGAATGCTGAACAATTTCATCACTTATAAAGAGGGTGTTGTGCAGAAGGATAATGAGAATGACATAGACGGAACATGTGAGCTATAACAACTTTTTATGAAAACGGGAACTAAAAGAATATTGATCCTTAAAATCAGAAAGATGTAGCTGAAATATCTGGTTCGCATGATGAAATACGGCTTGGAAAATCCAACACTCACAGGTTATATTGAAAGCAAGTGGGACAAAGAAAAAGTTGATAGTCCCAGAGTTTAAGAGTGGGGATAAAATTTATACCTGTCCGTATTTCTACGATTGCGAACGCAACGACTTTTGCTGGATTTTACCCTCGACGCACCAAATCCCCGTATTTGTTCACCAAATGAACGCTAGGTGCACAACATGAGGAAACTATTCGCCGCGTTTAATGTATGAGAAAATGAGAATAGATCCGGACTGAAACATACTTATTCATTTTTAGATAAACAATAATAAAAAATAATCAAAAAGATTAAAGAACAAAAACATTTTTATCGTAAAGTGGAAATAAAAAAATAATCTTTAACAACAACAACAACAACAACAACAAAAACAGCTGAACCAGTTTATTTTTTCTCTCTCATCATAAATTAATCAAACACAAAAACTGATTATGCGAAGGCGTTTGACAAAATACGCCACAAAGAATTGATGGAGATGCTCGGCAGCCTGGACATATTTGGGAAAGACTTGAGAGTAATCAAGAATCTTTACTGGCAACAAACTGCTTGCATACAGACAGGTAATGAATTGAGTAGATATACAAAGATAGAAAGGGGCGTAAGACAGGGATGTGTCTTTTCCCCGGATCTGTTCAACTTGTACAACGAGAATATTTTGAGGACCCTAGAAGTTATGCCTGGATTCGTAATTGGAGACCACAATTTAAACAACCTAAGGTACGCAGATGATACAGTGCTGACAGCAGACACGAAAAGGAAACTACAAGACCTCCTACAGAAGGTAGCTGAAGAAAGTCACAAGAAAGGACTAGAAATAAACTGCAAGAAAACCGAATGCATGGTCATCAGGAAAAAGGGCAACCCAATATGCCAAATAAAGTTTGGGGATACTAGAATCACGCAGGTACAAAAATTTTAATCCCTGCGAAGCGTTATAACAGAAGACAGAAAGTGTGGCACAAAGATCCGAAGGTGAATTGGCATGGCGAAGGAAGTATTCCAGAAGTTGAGTCAGGTAATAAAAAACAGGACAATTTCGGTAGAAACAAGGAAGAGAGTACTGGATTGCTACGTGCTGTCCGTCCTTCAATCCGACAATGAATGCTGGAAAATATCGTCAAAGATGATGGAAAAACTTGAAGCAAATGAAATGTGGTTCTACAGCAGGATACTGCGAATATCATGGATGGAAACAAAGAGGAAATTAATACTGAGCATCAGGAAGAGACATCTGAAGTTCCTGGTACACGCAATGAGGAAGGAGGGCTTGGAGAATCTGATACTAACAGACCAGATAGAGGGAAAAAGAGACAGGGGAAAGCAACAAATAACATATTTGAAGGATCTAATCAGGTGGATGATGGAACGAGGATTGCATGGTGTAACAGGAGAAGGCTAGCTAAGAGCCAGCAAGGATAGGAAAAAGTGGAAGGCCATGATCGCCTACGTCCTGAAGGGACATGGCATATAGAAGAATATATATTCCAACTGTTTATAAGAAATTATAATGTGGTTATAAAATGGGGGATCAATTCTATATTATAATCAATATATAAACTAATCCCTCATTTTGTGGCCATGCTAGTTTTTATACATTTATATTCTAGATTTATGGGCTTCAGCTAGTGAATGGCAGAGCAGAATTTGGGCGGTGTAACAGGACAAAACATACTAAGAGTCACCAGGAATAAGGAAACGTGGAAAGCCATGATCGCCTACGTCCTGAAGGGACAGGGCACACAGAAGAAGAAGAATCTCTTTCTCGTACAAGGATGCGTCTTTTCACCGGAACTGTTCAACTTGTACAGCGAGTCTATTTTGAGGACCCTAGATGTTATGCCAGGATTTGTAATCAGAAGCCACAATTTGAATAACATGCGATACGCAGATGATACAGTGCTTATTGCAGACACGGAAAGGAAACTACAACATCTTCTGCAGAAGATACCTGAAGAGAGTGATAAAAAAGGACTACAATTAAATTGCAAGAAAACCGAATGCCTGGTCATCAGTAAAAAAAAAAGCAGTCTAAAATGTCAAACACAGTTGGGAGATACTAAAATCAAACAGGTACAAAAAAATAAATACCTGGGAAGTTTTCTAACAGAAGACGGAAAGTGCGACACAGAGATCCAAAGGCGAATTGGCATGGCGAAGGACGCGTTCCAGAAGCTGAGTAAAGTATTAAGAGTATCACTAGAAATAAAGAAGAGAGTACTGGATTTCTATGTGATGTCAATTCTTCAATATGGCAGTGAATGCTGGACAATATCATCAAAAATCAAGGAAAAATTTGAAGCAACGTAAATGTGGATCTACAGAAGGATGCTGCGAATATCGTGGACCGAGCATGTGAGCAATGATGTGGTGTTGCAAAGAATGGAAACAAAAAGAAAATTAATACTGAGCATCAGGAAAAGACAACTAAAGTTTCTTGGACATGCAATGAGGAAGGAGGACTTGGAGAACCTGATACCAACAGGCCAGATAGAAGAGAAAAAAGACAGGGAAAGCAGCGGATAGCATATTTGAAGGGCCTGAGTAGGTGGATGATGGAACGGGGTTTGCTCACAGCCACGAGGAATAGTGAGACGTGGAAGGCCATGATCGCCTACTTCCTGAAATGACAAGGCACATAAACGACGAAGAAGAAGACGAAAAGGAAGAATAATCACTTTCTCATTCAGTACGCTGTAGCGCAGTGGATATCGGCTTAGAACGAGAAATCGGGTAGCCGAGTTCGAATTCCAGTTGAATTCCTTGCATTTACTTGCCTGCAAATACTCTTGGGAAAGATATTAATCCGTCTCTTCCCTCTAGTTATGGGCTAAATAACAGGACAGATTTGATACTATAGCCTTGGCTGGTAACCAGTCTACCGCATAAAGGATTTGCAATCTACTACGGGAAAATCTTCTGTCCAGTCAGTCAAGTCTCTTTCGAGACTTGATCGCCCGTGCGTTTGTCACGTATGACACTTAACTGAATATCTTTCCGGGATGTATGTTGTGGTGCAGTGGATATCGGCTCGAAACGAGAAATCGGAGATCCGAGTTCAAATTTCAGTTAAATTCGTTGTATTCACTTACGCTCAAATACCCTTGGGAAAGGTATGAATCCGTCACGTCTACATCCAGCTATGGGTTAAATAGCACGACAGATTGGTTTCTATTCACAATCAATTTACCGCAAAAAGTAATGGCATCCAACTGCAGAGAATATTCTTTGCGGGTATCACACATGACACTTTTTGTTACCCCTTAATTTTGCTAATCTTACCTGGTTCCACCTGAATAAGATAGTAATAAATATTGGTTGTGCTTCAGAAAGTGAATGACGCCTTTAGTACACTTCCTCCTCCGGTGATTTTTAATGACTATAATGTTAAAACATTGAATCAATACTGTTCAGACAGACCCCCTCTTTTGTTCACACCTACCTGTATAGAGCTTTGAAGTTAACATTCCCCAAGAACATTCGTGGCCGATCGAAATTGAATTTAGGCGTAATGAGACAAGCCACAGTTGTTCTTAGCCCGGCCATGTTCTCAATGCAGATTCGCAACCTTAATTGGACTGATCATGTCTCCTTGATTGGCGAGTATAAATGGCCGAGGCTTGAGACTGTGATCTTCAGCGTCTCGGTGGAGATGTGTGTTGTATACTCCGTTTTCAACATGCGACCGTGAATACAATCTAAGAGGTTTGTCCTATTTTCAGCTTGTTTTGATGGACGGCCCCGGGGTGTTTGTTTCCTAGCTAGTGAAAAACTATTTGAATACGACTTGTACTTTTGTCTTCGTAAATTCGGAGGGCAGATTTACGCGTGCTGGATGTTATCACAAAGGATAAGTCTTTGTCTCACTGGGGTTTATGCGCCCAATGACCATGCGGATCGAGACATTTAGGACTACATCTCCTTTGATTGGAATGTCGTACTTGACCCTGATATAGATCGTATAGAGGTAAGATCGAGTACTAACAGCCCGGATGTGAAATCCTTTCGGGACTTTATCTTGTCGATAAGTATCGTAACGAACACACCAGGGACATGTGTGAACTTGGACCAATAGCGACAGTTCTGCTTTAGTGGTGTGTTTTAGCTACTTCGACCGAAGAGAGTCGATGTAGGGCTCTGAGGCAGTCCAAGTTTCTATAGTATACTCCGACCATAGACTCGTCTGGTTTTGTAGAATATATATATAATCCTATGGTTTGGATGGCTGACTACTGGAAACTGAACGTATCATTATTTGGTGAGCGATATATTCAGGACTAGCTGCTACTAATCCTACAGAGCCTTGGTTCCCAACCCGGAGTGCATGGACCCCTAGGGGTCCAAGAAAGAATTTCAAGGGTTCCAAAAGATTCTAATTCGTACTGGCTTATGCTCATAATGGGCTAGATGTGCGGCACAGACCCTATAATTTTATCCATAGTTTCAAACTTGCTTTCTTCTACTTGTAAGATGCTTCTTCCCATTGGCAGTGCAATACATGCATTTCTGGCCAAATTGGAGTTGTATGAGAAGAGAATGGGTGTAGGGAAAGTCATGTTGTTTACGTTTTTGAATGAACTTCTTGCTGATCGTCAGCTTTCAAACACCTTGTCCAAGGAAATCATGGATCACTTGTCTCAAGTACATGATGAATTTCACCGTTATTTTCCTGACTTAAGCCCTCAGCATGTAGGATTGTCGAAACATCCCTTCTTATGCCAGGCTAATGATGTGTTAGAAGGCACACAAGAAGAGTTCATTGTGCTTATCAACGATTCAACAGCAAAGAATATTTTCCAGTCAAAATCATTATCTTGTTCGAGTTTTTTGCCTTTCGATTCAACCTACCTTTGTGAAAGTGGGTTTTCTGCATTACTCGCAATAAATACACAATCAAGGAACAAACTGTCTGTAGAAGATGACTTGAGGTGTGCACTGGCCGCTACTGAGATAAATGTTCTTCAATGACTAACACTTGATTTGAATTCAGCATATACATTTGCACAGAGATAATGCTGTTTTGGATAAATTTGAAAGGGAAAAGCGTCGAGACTTAAAACGAAAATTTACCGCTACTGAACCAAGGACTCATGAGCTGATTGCTCAAAAACAACCACAAAAGACCCATTGAGAAATATAGAGTAAAATGCTTTTTGTTTCAATAAATAAAAAGTTTCATTCACTTCTGTTCTGGGATTTTTTAGTGTTTTTGTTTTTCATACATGTGTTTCATTTATACAGGTTTTATGATTTTTTTATTCATACATTCGCTCGTAATCTCAAAAATAAAGCCAGGATCTGTTCACCAGGGAGCTCGGTCTGAGTCCTGCTCAGTCTTGTTCTTATTTGGGCAACTTTCCCCGCCATGAGTCGGCTGAAGCGGCTGGGTTACAGAGTCTGAAATCAGGGAAGCGATGAAGCTGTTTGGTCAGGGCAAACTCTAAAATTATTAGGGTTTCTTTACGATCTGTACACGAGGCAGTCGCTTGTTCTTGTTCTCTTGCAGCACTGATTTCAACAACTAGCCGGAGTCATCAGCGCTTCACCAAGGATGTGATAATTGTACTATGCAGAGTTATTACCTAGTCTACATTCTTCCACTCCCAAATTCCAAATCCCAAATCCCATACTAATGCAATTAATTATGTTGGAAGATCTGTTACCGCCACTCTTCTGAAGCTGATCTGGGTACGTCTAGTCTTGAGATTTGTCAATATACGCTTCTCATCGTGTTTCTAGATCAAATGTGTTCACAAGTGGATGGGAATAACGAATTCTGGAAGGAAGACGCCGTAAGAACTTTCCGTCCCTAAGAAGTGTGAACTCGTGCGAGGAGGATGCGGACCGTTTAGCTCGATGCAAATACTACTTCTGTCGAGATTGTCGGTTAGATCTCAAGCTACTCTTACGCTCGACAAATGGCCTCTCAGACCCAGTCTTTTCTGTTATTTACTTAATAGCTCAGAGTTACGGTTAGGGTTAGGGTTGGCATGGTTAGGGCAGGGTTGAGGTTTGGGTTAGGGTTAGAGACGGATTAATACCTTTCACAAGGATATTTTGCGAGTAAGTGAATGCAACTGGAATTCGAACTCGGCTCTCTGATTTCTCATTGCGAGCCGATATCCACTACCCAACAATGTACACCAAATATAGTAAGTAAAAATGTGGTATTTTGGCGCTAAGTATATTGTATAGTTTGTTCGGGTCAGTGATTGTGGCTAGCTAAGTTTAAGAGAAGACAGTTGATGACCAACCTTCCCAATCCCCACATTTGGCTATGTGCCACGTTCTTTGTATTTATAGAAAAATAAAGAAGTGTGTTGTGGAGCAGTGGATATCGACTCAGAACGACAAATAGGGGAGCCGAGTTCGAATTCCATTTGAATTCCTTTAATTCACTTACGCACAAATACCCTTTTCATTCCAGTTATGGGTTAAATAACACGATCGTGTTAGCAACCAGTCTACCACAAAAGCAATGGCAACCTACTGCGGGAAAATCTTCTGCCCAGACACTCATGTCTCTTTCGGGACATGATCATCCAAGCATGTATCACGTATGGCATTTAACTGACTGACTGAATATAATAGTTGGAATCATGATTAAGGCTTGTACTGGGCATAAAGTGGGGAATCAGTTTTATATTACTATGAAGTAATAGACAGATCCCCCACTAATTACTACTTAATCATATAATATATCTTATCCTCCTCTAGCTATAAATCAAATAACAGGACAGAGTGGGTTCTATAGCCTTGGCTGGCAACCAGTCTACTGCAGAAAGCAATGGCAACCTACTGCGAAATAATCTTCTGCCCAGTCAGTCATGTCTCTTTTGGAACATGGTCGCCCAAAGCGTATGGCATTAACTGACTGAAATAGCATTAGTCAAATAAATTTTCATAAGTTTCTACTTCGAATTGTTGTTATATTACAACTGATAACAAAGCAGGGAAATACTTCAAAGACAGAACGAAAACTCTTTCATGACGAAAAAAGAAACCCAGCAATGCCCTGAAATATGGAAAGACCGTAAGTATTAACATTTGTAGCTGACGAACTTAGGTCACTGGTGCGCTCTCCACAAGAATTTACTCGTGCAACCAGACTGGCAACAAGGTCCCAAACTCTTACAAGTAAATCAACCAAATGCAGACTGCAACTCTACTCCACAGCTTCTTTTCTCGCACTTTTCCCTTCCATATACTTGCTTTCCTGACGGCTACAACCTCCAGGAATTTATATGCAATGTCAATTCCCATCTCTTATCCACTTGACACCAGTTCTTTCTACATCCCCTTGTATATATATTGTTTTTCTCTTTTCTCTCTACTTTCGTAGATGTTTTCAATTTTGTGTTCACATCCTTCTCTTGCCCTTTTTTACCCCCTGTAGCTGGTTCGTCTTCCTCTTCACTCTCCTCCTGCCTAAAATTTTAACTCTCTTATGTAGCGTCCTGCACATCAGTGGCGGTATCGCCATGTTTGGGGGGAATTGATAAAAAAAATCAGCACTGTCCAAGTTAAACAAGAAAAAGGCAGCAGGACCTGATGTGATTGTAGTTGAGTTGCTGATGTGATTGTAGTTGAGTTGCTGATGTGATTGTAGTTGAGTTGCTGATGTGATTGTAGTTGAGTTGCTGATGTGATTGTAGTTGAGTTGCTGATGTGATTGTAGTTGAGTTGCTGTCAGCTCTAGTCGGTTTCTACATTGGCGAAAAGAAAGGCAGTTGTAATATACTAAAAAAACATAGTAGATACATTTTCATGGCTCTAAGAAGCCAGTTATAAATGAATGCGATCTCCATAAGACAAGCAGCCTAATGAGCCACATAAAACAAACACTTCTGAATTCTAATGAACAGGTTTTAGAATATAATTAAACCAGATATAATAAAAGGACAGTGTGGTTTTGATAAGAACATTGATAAAGAGAGTGCTATATTCATGCTCAGAATCATATCAGAAAGTTCAATACAAATGCAAAAACATTTATATCTATGTGTTACTAGCAGTATAACCCGGCGTTGCTCAGGTGTAATGTAAGCTTTAAAACTAATCCATGGTCCTGGAGCTCAGACTCAGCCTAAAGAATATTTGTGTGAAGTTTGGTGAGAATCGAATGAAAATTGTGGATTTGTATAAAGGACATACAGACAGATAGATAGACACACACACACAAACATCTCGCCTTTTATATATATATATATATATATATATATATACGCACCGCTCATTCGATAATGAATTGGAGCACTCTAGCTATTGGGCGTGTTTATACGCGCTAAAAAGCCTGCCTTCTTCTACTCGACGCTCGTGGCCTAGGGGTAGAATCACCGACTGACGTCAATTCGGTCGGGTTTCAATCCTGGGTTAGGAAGCGACCGGAGTAGTCTAAACCGTACTGATGAGCTGTAATACAGCGAAACAGAACTGTCTGCGGATGACTATATATATATATATATATATATATATATATATTATCAATTTTCTGCACTATTGTAAGAACTGCAACCTTGAAACTTCTGAATATCGTTTCTTATGTCTTTGTCTATGAGTGTATCAAATTTGATTAAAATCGGACCACTCCTTCTATAACCCGATTATCAACATTTATCTGGGGTACCTCGACACAAAACCTAGCTAAGAACACTCGCAGACGCTTATAGTACAACTGTGTAAATTTTTAAGAAAATCGGTTCAGCCGTTTTGGAGTCTATAGGTAACGCACAGACACACACACAGACAAAGTTCCATTTATAAATAAGTTTAGATTTAGATATTTGATCCAAAAGCCTTTGATATGATACGAAGCAAAGAAATTTTGAACTGCTAGGTAAGCTTTAATTATTTCTGAATTATATTAGAATAATCTAGACTTATACAAGGAGCAAACAGCCTGCGTTTGAGTTTTGTTTAACGGCATATCAACATCTCTGTGGGTTATTTAATGCCAAAAATGTGAGGTTTAAAAAGAATTCTTTTTTAATGTCCGGTTATAGTAAGAAGGTTTATTTAGTTAGATTTTTATGAAATATTTTTGTTTTTATTCTTTTTTATTTTAAAAAACTGAAAATATCTTCTAGTTTTGTATTAAAAAATGTTTTGCTGAGAATAATTTTTTTCTTGGAAAATGTGTTATGGTAATAATTTTTTCTTCAAAAATGTATTGTTGTTAATATTTTTCCTTAAAAAATCAATATTTTTCTATAAAAGTCTATTTTTATGTATATATTTCTATAAAAGTCTATTTTTATACTTTCATAGTGTTTTGATTTCAATTTAGGGGTTAACTATTTGCCAATAGCTGTTAGGAAACAGGTGCTACTACTCCGGGTCAGAGTTGACCTGGGTACAACAGTAATTAAGAAGTAGTTCCATGCTCCTCACAACCTCCAAATCAGGTGCCTTGCTGCCAGATGCAGTTTATCGTCCTGCCCAGGACCGAAACTGCCTGCACACAGACAGAAAATGAATTCAGTAAATACACAAAAATAGAAAGGGGCGTAAGACTCGGCTATCTCTTCTCCCTGGACTTATTCAACCTTTATAGTGAGGTAATCCTGAGAAAATTAGAAGTCCTACCAGGATTTATTATTGGTATCCACAATCATAACAACATAAGATAAGCACAGGAAACAGTGTTGATAAGAAATACAGAAAGGAAACTACAAGAACTAACAGAGAATGTAGTGAAGGTACGAACGAAAAAGGACTAAACATCAATTGCAAGATGACAGAATATGTCTACTGTCAGTCAAACATCCAAAGTACAAATTAGAAACAACAAAATCAAGCAATTCCAAAAATTTAAGTATCTAGGAAGTGTTTTAACAGTGGACGGAAAATATGACACCGAAATCCGAAGTAGCATTGAAATAGCGAAATATACAAGAAAATAAGTAAAGTATTAAGCAACAGAAAGAATTTAATTGAAAATGTTGAACTGTTATATAATGTTAAACCTCCAATATTGCAATGAATCAAGAATGTATACCAGCAGCAAGCCGCTTGCGTACGGATAGGAATTGAACTCAGTAGGTATACAAAAATAGGAAGGGGCGTAAGACAAGGATGTGTTTTCTCACCGGATCATTTCAATCTGTACAGAGAAGAAATTATGAGAGAAATAAAAGCCTTGCAAGGATTCTTCATTGGCGGCCACAATCTCAATAATATAAGATACGCGGAAGACACGATGCTGATAGCAGACACGGAAATGAAAATGCAGGACCTTCTACAAAAGGTAGCAAAAGAAAGCGAGAAGAAAGGACTGAGCATAAACTGACTGGTCATCAGTAAAAAGAACAGCCAAATATGACAACTACAAGACTGAAAACTAAATAAATCTAAATACTTGGAAAGTGTTTTGAAAGAGAATGGAAAGTGCGACATGGAAATCCAAAGACGTATTGTCATGGCCGAAAACGCATTTCAAAAGCTAAGCAAAGTAATGAGATAAAGGAAAATCTCATTGGAAACAAAGAGAAGAGTGATGAATTGCTGTCATATCACTCCTTCTGTATGGAAGTGAATGTTGGACTATCTCA
This sequence comes from Ascarosepion bandense, assembly GCA_037127315.1. NCBI lineage: Eukaryota > Metazoa > Mollusca > Cephalopoda > Sepiida > Sepiidae > Ascarosepion > Ascarosepion bandense. The sequence goes on from JBBBDQ010001848.1 coordinate 1,276,505, forward strand.
TCAGGATAAAGGTGAGTCTTGAGGCAGCAGAAGTTTCCCTCCGAAGTTTCCCTCAGTTTAGTTGGCGTTCGATCGTCGCGATTCCATCCGGTAAAGCGAACGATTGGAGGCCCCGGGGCCGTTCACGGCCTCGACCCACTCTCGAACTCGGAACGGGTGGAACGGGTCGACTCTCCCGGATACGGAGCTGTCCCTCGCCCCTCCTCCTCGCGTGCCGAAACGACGCGAGGAGGAGGAAACAAATGCGAGTGCCAAGTGGGCCACTTTTGGTAAGCAGAACTGGCACTGTGGGATGAACCAAACGGTCGGCTAAGGTGCCTAATGCGACGCCCATGAGATTTCCGAAAGGGTGTCGGTCGATATAGACAGCAGGACGGTGGCCATGGAAGTCGGAATCCGCTAATGAGTGTGTAACAACTCACCTGCTGAATCGACCGGCTCCGGAAGTATGCTGAGGATACCATGGACTGACCACGTGAGCAATGATGAGGTGTCGGAGAGGATGCAAACGAGAAGAAAACTAATACTTAATATCAGGAAGGGATAGATGAGGTTCCGGGGACACGTAATGAGGAAGGAGGGCCTGGAGAATTTAATCCTCACAGGACTGATAGAAGAAAAAAGAGATGGGAAAGCAGCGCGCGACCTACTTGATAGGCCTGAGCAAATGAATGGCGGAGTGAGGTTTGAAAGAAATGCCAAGAGAGAAAAATATTGAGAACAACAAGAGACAGAGCAAAAGTGAAAGTCCTAAAGGGACACGGCACATGAAAAAGAATAATATTTGCAATAAATACAAAACAATTTCACAAAAGAAGATGCAAACTTTAGCAATAGAAATGTGGCTCTGCAGAAGGCTGCTGAGAATGGTATGGATTTAACATTGTGAGTAAACATAAGGTATTCAAGAAAATGGAAATTAAATTAATACTTAGATTTAAATAAAAAGAGCTGAAATTATGTAAGACACATAATAAGGTAAGAGTGCTTGGCGAATTTGACACTCATTGGTCATATAAAAGGAAAGAAGGACAAAGGAAAGCAGCGATTTTTTGTAAATGGTTGGCAGCTCAGGGTATAGAAGGAATGGTGAAAAATAACTATTGCTTAGAGGTACAAAAGATAGGATGTTGTGGATTGCCATTATTGTGAACGTCCTTAATTGACAAGATATGTAGAAAGAGAAGACCGTGTTTATCTTTCTTTTTTTTTTTGCGATATTTTACTCTTTTTTCTTTTTCTTTCTGTCTTTCTTTCTTTCTTTCTTTCTTTATTTCTTTGAGACTAATTTTTAATTTCTTTTAGTTTTGCAACTATTTTTAGATTTTATTTTCCTTTTTTTTCTTAGAGATTTTTATTCTTTCTTTCTTTCTTCGAGACGATTAAATTTCTTTCATTTTCTCTTTCTTTTTAGACTTTATTATTTATTCTTTTTTCATTGTGTTAGCTATTTTTATTTTCTTTCTTTCTTTCTGTCTTTCTTTCTTTCTTTCTTTCTTCGAGCCTATCTTTTCTTTTACTTTTCCCACTGTTTTTGACTTTACTCTTTTTTCTTCTTTGTTTTAAATATTTTTTAATTCTTTCTTTCTTTCTTTTTTTCTTTGTGACTCATTTTTAATTTCTTTTAGTTTTGCAAGAAAAAGAGTAAAGTCAAAAACAGTGGGAAAAGTAAAAGAAAAGATAGTCTCGAAGAAAGAAAGAAAGAAAGAAAGAAAGAAAGAAAATAAAAATAGCTAACAGAATAAACAAAGAACAAATAATAAAGTCTAAAAAGAAACAGAACATGAAAGAAATTTAATCGTCTCGAAGAAAGAAAGAAAGAAAGAAAGAATGAATGAAAGAAAGAAAGAAAGAAAGAAAGAATGAATAAAAATCTCTAAGAAAAAAAGGAAAAATAAAATCTAAAAATAGTTGCAAAAATAAAGTAATTAAAAATTAGTCTCAAAGAAAGAAAGAAAAAGGAAAGAAAATAAAGATCGGTCAAAAGAAGAAAAACGGATGAAGAAATTAAAGTCTTGGAAATTAAAGCAGTGGAAAAATGAAAGAAATTAAAAAGATAGTCTCGAAGAAAGAAAGAAAGAAAGAAAGAAAGAAAGAAAGAAAAAATGAAAGAAAGAAAAAGAATAAAATATCGCTAAAAAAGATAAAAAATAATGTCTAAAAACAGCGAGAAAAATGAATGAAATTAAAAAAGTTTCGAAGTAAATATGAAAAAAAGAATAAACATCGCAAAAAGAAAGGAAAAGAATAAAAAATAAAGTCTAAAAACAGTTGGAAAATGAAAAGATAGTCACGAAGAAAGAAATAATGTAAGAAAGACAGAAAGAAAATAAGAATAGCTAAATAGAATGAAAAAAGAATAAATAATAAAGTCTAAAAAGAAAGGGAAAATGAAAGAAATTCAATCGTCTCGAAGAAAGAAAGAAAGAAAGAAAGAATAAAAATCTCCACGTAACAAAGAAAAAATAAAATCTAAAAATAGTTGCAAAAATAAAAAAAATTAAAAATTAGTCTCAAAGAAAGAAAGAAAGAAAGAAAGAAAGAAAGAAAAAAGAAAGAAAAAGGAAAGAAAATAAAAATCGGTCAAAAGAAGGAAAACGGATGAAGAAATTAAAGTCTAAAAGCAGTGGGAAAAAATGAAAGAAATTAAAAAGATAGTCTGGAAGAAAGAAAGAAAGAAAGAAAGAAAGAAAGAAAGAAAGAACAAAGAGAGGAAAAGACTAAAATATCGCTAAAAAAGATAAAAAATATTGTCTAAAAACAGTGAGAAATATGAATAAAATTAAAAAAGTTTCGAAGAAAGAATGAAAGAAAGAATAAACATCGCAAAAAAGGAAGGAAAAGAATAAAAATGAAAGTCTAAAACAGTGAGAAAAATAAAAGATAAAATCACGAAGAAAGAAAAGCACTAAAATGAAGTTTAGCAGAAGAAAAACGATGAAAAAAAAAATAATATAATTAAAAAAGCACAAAAAAGGATTTCAACTTTCGATAATAGTTACCATCCTTCTCCTTAATTTCTCCCCACCCCTTTCTCTCTCCCTCCCTCTCTATCTCCCTCTCTCTCTGTCTCTCTGTCTCTCTCTCTCTCTCTCTCTCTCTCTCTCTCTCTTCTTGAAAGACACGGTAATGCTGTTCCATTCTTGAATGTCTACTGAGGCGTATGATCAAAGTTGTTGAGCCGATAAACATCATCCAAAACGAAAGGCCTCAGAATGAGGGATTAGTTTTTTAAGCCGGCTCATCGCTAGGATTTGATCTCTCAGGTTCGGCTCACCCGTCTCCGGATCAATATTCTGTTATTTGATGCGTTCATTCTTCAAAACGAAGCTCAAATCTGCAGATGGCAGCTCAAAGAATTGGACAAGCAAAGCGCAAATGCCAACTGATGTTGATGCCGACTCTCGCACTCAAGTGGAAAATGCCGATCATTCATTTATTCCAGTAATTGCCTTCAGAAATAGAATCAATTTCCTTGGGGTTTATCCGACAAATTATTTGGAATGTCATCTTCACCTTAGCGATTTCGTGGCTTATGTTTTAGCTGGTAAGCTTTTCAACCATTTTCCAGGTCGCCATTGCTCTCAGTTAACTTAAAGTGAAGAAAATCCTTTTATTCCAAACATATTCTTCAGTCACTCCCCATTTTTGTTGTACTGATTTTTACTTTTCGACTGGTTGTCTTTGTGAGCTTTTTCATGTTTACACCACGTTTGCTAATCAAAAAGTGTTGTGACCTGGTTAGGGGCCATAAATAAAAGACACAAAGAGAGAATAGAGTTAAACAAATAGTACAAACAGATACAACATGAGAAGATCACCAGTATGAGTGTATTGGTCCGGCTGTCAGAGCTATTTGCTGGAATTGACATCTTTCTATAAAGCAGAAACGGCTGCTTATTTACAATTTCGAAGAGTTCATGTGTGCATGAGAAAATTATAATTATAATAACACCCCGATCCTAAGTATCAACTCCACGGGAGTCTTAATATTTTTTCTTTGGATTAACGACGATAAAGCCCGTCAGTTTTCTTTTTCTTTTTAAACGGCGATCTTTCGGGGCCGCTTGCGGAATTGGCATGTCAAAAGTATCGTAAATGACATCCATTGCTTCTTTCTCTTCAGGAGTATCGCTGTCGACATCGTCCGGTAGGCGTTTCCTGATTTGATTTAAATGGGGACCTTTAATTATGTAGACCATATTTCCTACTCTTTTCTCAATTGTACCCATTTTCCAGAAATATTTATCCCGAAACATCCGGAAAATTTTTTCTCCGGGTTGGTAGCGTTTTGTAGGTACCGTGTTTGTTCGTCCAGATTTTGTTTGTTTCGAAAGTAGTTTGTCGAACATAGACCTGATTTTATGCGCAAACATTACCTTGGCTCGGGGTAATGATGATGGTATGCCATTCTTGACCGTGATTCTATGCACCTGAAGTAACTGTTGTAGAGTTTTTTCTGTGGGTGTGTCACTAGCTTTCTTCAGAGCTCGTTTCAGCGTGTGAATGAAGCTCTCGGCCTGTCCGTTGGACCTTGGATGATATGGAGCAATCGTGATATAATTGATCTGGAAAGTTTCACTAAAATTCTTACTATCGCCGGAGGTAAATTGTGTTCCATTGTCTGACAGTAAACAATCGACTACCCCAAATCTGGCGAATAGTTCATGTAGGAAATTGCCACTTCTGTAGTGGAAGTTTAACATCTTAGAACTTCGCGTCACTTAGAAAACTATCTACTACTATAAGATACTAGAATCCGTCTAGTAAATCTGCAAAATTTACATGAATCCGAAACCATAGTAGGTTCGTTTTAGCCAAGAACTATATTTGATTGGAGGTGCCTTAGCTGCCAAGGTACAGCCTTTATAAGATTTTGGGTGTTTTCGATATCCTTATCCGTGTTCGGTTAGTATACGTAACTGCTCATAAGACTTTTCATCTTCGTAATCCCTAGGTGACCGGCATGGAAATCTTTTCAGATTTCTTCTTTGTCGTGTCGTGGGAATGAGGATTCGCTCACTATATAGCAGTACTTCGTCGCATAAAGAGAAAATATCTGAAGTCTGTTGGTCATTTTCACAAATTTTGGTTTTGGTTTGCCTAATAAACGTATCGTTTAGGACTTCTCATTTGATTTGGTCGAGAGTTACAGGGAGTTCCCTTACTGTATTGCATAATGTGGCTTTAAATTCTGCTTCTGTTCAAAGAGAAGCAATCACAGTATCTTCAAGAGGTTCTTTGTCTTTCGGTATTAATCTGAACAGCCCGTTGGCATGACAAAGACGGTAGGAACTTCATTTTAAAGTTATAATTTAAAAGAAACGTTCTCCATCTCCGCAGTTTATTTGTTGTATGCACGGGCAGACATTTTTCAGAACCTAAGATGATCATTAACGGTTTATGGTCCGTCTGCAATATATTTTTTTTTAATCATATCACCCCGAGCAAGGCGGTAACGCCACTGACGTGCAGGGGGCTACGGAAGAGTGAAAAGTTTGAAAAGAGAAAGCCGGAAACCACATCCTAAACAGGAAATAAGGGATAAGCCTCTTCACCCGTTCAATAGACGTGAGTGAAGTGTAAACCGGGCGATAGTTTAGTCTATCTACTCCAATTGAAAAAAAAAAGAGAGAAAAGAAAAAAATAAGAGTAAAAATTTGGAAAAGAGAAAGCCGGAAACCACATCCTAAACAGGAAACAAGGGATAAGCCTCTTCACCCGTTCAATAGACGTGGTTGGAGTGTAAACCGGGCGATAGTTTAGTCTATCTACTCCAATTAAATTATAATTATAAAATATAGAGTGACTACCGTGAATGTACAGGTGAATTTTCGTTAATGCGAAAATAATCCCTAACGACTCTTTCTCAATTTGCGAGTAATACTTTTCTGCAGGAAGAAGCGTTATCGACGCATGCGCTATTGGTTTGTGAGATCCAACAAGCATTTTTTGTATAATACACGCTCTAACGCCATACCAACCGGCGTCGCTGGCAAATATAATGTCCAGATATGGGTTATAGCGGGTGAGAAATAAGTCCGGCGTCAAGACTTCCTTTATTTTGACGAATGCTTTTTAGTATTTAGATATCCACTCCCATTTCTTGTCTTTTTTCAAAAGTTCGTTTAACGGAGCACGTAATATGTGCATACTCGGTTTAGAACACCTTGTAGTAGTTTGCCAATCCTAAGCAATTTTGTAAGGTAGAGACATTTTCAGAAGCTGGCATGTCCTTGATTGCTGTATCCGGTTCTGGATTTGGTATTATGCCCTCTTTATCGATAATGTGTCCTAAGTATTTAATCCTCTCCATAAAATAGCAGCATTTGAATTCTTTCAATTTGAACCCGTACTCTTGAATTCTTGAGAAGACTTTATGAACATGTTCCTTATGCTGTTCTATGTTTTGAATGATCATTAATATGTCGTTCAAATATGCAACTGTGAAGTGAAAGTCACTCAACATGGTATCCACCATTTGTTGAAAAATTGCCGGTGGAACGTTCGATCATGTACAACCCACAATGGGTGTTGATACAAAGCAACTTAGAATATTCTTCCTCCACCGGTATTTGAAGATACACGTCACTGACGTTGATCTTTGAAAAAAAATTCCCATGATTTACTTTCGCGAATATTTCTTCTCGTCTAAGTAAACAATAATGATAGTCTTTGAGTGCTGCCTTAAGCCCCCGTCGGCGCAGACCCGGATCTTATTTGTTTTCTTCTTCACATAGATGGTCAGTGAAACCCATTGACCGTTCCCAATTTTCGACGAGACACCGGTTCTTCCAAGTCTTTAGAATTCTTCATTTATTTTTGTTAAAGAAGCGAAAGGCACATTTCGTTTTTTCTTAAACACTGGGTGGATGTAATCTTTTAACTCAAATTTTGCCGTTATCTAATGACACCGACTAAGGCCCTCAAAAAACTCCCGGAAAAGCTTCTTTTAGGTTTGTTATTAAATTAGTTGCCTCGGTGGTCAGGTTTTGAGTTTTTGGTAAAATGAATTAATTGGCATGTTCCACGACTTAAATTTCTCCATCCAGTCGGTGGCGAATAAATTTTCTGTATTTTTAATACAAACGTTTCTAGTTTAAACGTCCTTCCTTGGAATGTTACATTAGTGATAAATTCTCCCGTAAACTTGATTTCCTCTCCTACCACGGACTTGGCCATTTTATTAGTTCGTAACAAGGTTAGTTTTTCCAACTTTTTCCAAGTGTGTAGATTTACGATTGTTAAACCTGAACCAGAATCCAACTGCAGTTTAATATTTTTATTTAGGATTTGTACTTGCACGTATTTCCTAATTTTTAACCCGTCTTGTTCATCTGATTTTGTGTTTTTTACGCGTCTATAAATTTTTTCGCACAACAATGTGAGCACTTATGCCCGACACGGCTACAATTTAGGCACTTTTTATTCAAGTAAAAGCACTCCTTATATCAATGTAGTGACCCACAGCCGTAACACGGGTTAGGAAGCAAGTTGTCTTGTTTCTTTTTTGATAGGTTTAATTTAGAGGGAATTTTTTTTCTTTTGGCATAATTTCCTATGCCAGATTTGTCGATGTTTTTCGAATCTTGGCATACGCCTACGAATCTCTGACAGTCTTCCGCTATTTGTTAGAGAGTAAGGTTTGGCTCATTTTCCAGTTTATTTAGAACTCTACGTCTAATTTCAGCTGCTTTAGCTGAAACAAGTCCCCGAACAAATATCAGACCCCTGAAATTATTCGCACTCAATTCTGAGAGTTTGAAATCGTTGCAATGCTTGTTCACGACAGACGCGTTTTCGATTCGGACAGCGGCCCGTTGGTGGCTATAAAGCCTCTTGACAGTCATTGATCTAACTGCAAATATAACCACAAAAGGTGACTTTTTGAAATCTGGTTTTTCCAGTGGCTAGAAAAAAACAAAACAAAAAAAAAACAGAAAATGTTTATAACCTTGGTTTGCGACAAGGAAATTTTCAGCTGGATATCAACTTTATAATTTTAAACAAAAAGTTTTACTAATCTGAGGGACACAAAATAATGGTTCTGTTTGGCATTTGTACATGAAAAAACAAAAAAAACAAAAAAAAACAAAGCTAAAATCTTTAAAATATGTGGTAATTTCTACAAGTAATATGCTAAAATCTTGTTCTTGTTACCCATTAGTTTTTTCTTGTTTAATGTCCCCTATGCGTATAGGCAATCATGGGTCTCCTTGCTTTCTTATTTTATTAAATCAGAAATGCTCTGACTTTTTGGTTTCTCGGTGATTCTCTACGTTTTTGAATGGGCATCTCTCCTCTTATAATGATTGCCAATTAAAGCAAGATAACACTGTCTGCGTTGTTACTTAACCCATAGTTGGGTGTGCAAAAATAATCTCTGGGTAGATTGTCAAGCAACCGGTGCCGTATAGGAAGACTGATATTACCGTCAGTCAGTTAAGTGCCATACGCGATACACGCTTTGGGCGATCATGTCTCGAAAGAGACATGATTGACTGGGCAGAAGATGTCCCGCAGTAGGTCACCATTACTTTTTGCGGTAGACTGGTTGCTAACCAAGGCTATAGAACATAATCTGATTTGTTATTTGACCCATAGCTGGAGGGAATAGACAGATTAATGTCTTTCACAAGGATATTTGTGTGTAAGTGAATTCAACGAATTTAACTGGAATTCAAACTTTTGTCTTTCGGGGTTCGATTTCCAGTTGAATTTGTTGCCTTCCTATTAAAGTACGTGACCGAATTTCAGGAGGCGTTAGACTATATTTAAATGCTGACGACCGACTTATTGAAAGCTGCCATTTCTCGAAATGTAATGGCGCTTATTCTCAAGTGTGATACACATTTCCTGTGTTTAAAGTGATCTAACACTATGCTTATTGAGGATCTGTCACAATTCCTAAACGTTAATCGTTTAATTTTTTGTTTTTGTTTTTTATTTCGGAGTTTTGTTGTTGCTGTTGTTTTGCTTCGTTTGTTTTTATTTTCTGTTTGTTTGTTTGTTTGTTTTTTTGTTCTTTTTTTTTTGTCAGGACTGATATCCATATCTTTTTATTTTTTCTATAATCATATCTCCCTACGCAAGGCATTTTATTGCCACTGTTTTGCAGGGGGTTTACATAGAAGGAAAGTTATGAGAAAGAGTGACTGGTTATAGGGGATATCAGGAAGTGGGTAAGAGAAGGATGAGAATACTGAGGAGAGTGGAATGGATGGAGAAAGGAGCATGAGAGAGAGGATGCAAGTTAGTGAGACAGGAGATGACTATTGACTTTACACTTAAACTCCTGGAGATTGTAGCTGTCGGGGAAGCAAGTAAATGCAGGCGGGAAGTGCGAGAAAAGAAGCTGAAGGAGTAGAATTTGCGTTTACAATTTACTGGTTTCACAGTATTATGATAAGAAGAGAAAGCTTTTTGTAATAGAAACAGGAAATTAATATTGTGCCATCTTAATAAGAAAACTGTGAGAAAAAGGTGTTGGGAAAATATTTGCTAAAATTCGTAACTTATGCACGTGGAAATAAACACGACAAAAACACCGTGCTATGGAAAAAAATTATTGTTTGTTTGTTTGTTTTTTAGGCTTAACGACCTATCAATCCTTATGGAATCATTTTAAGGACATAACCAGTGATTTTGGGTAAGGTTATTTTATTTTTACAACGTTTTTCTTTTCACGATTCATTGGGATTTGTTTTTAAGAGCAGGGCCCCCAAGTCCTACTCTTGTTATTTAACCCATAACTGGAGGGAATGGACGGATTAATAACAAGGGTACCAGCGCTTAAGTGAATGCAGGGTATTCAACTGGAATTCGAACTATAAATAAAATATAAATATTTTATTTTGCAAGACGTATTAATAAAAAGAAGTAAAAATATCAATAATAATGGTATTGAAATTCGATTTAAAAAAAAACATTTTTTTATTTTTGTTTATCGTATAAAAAGGAGAAAGAGACACAAGATGATATGTAAAAAGAAAGTTAAGCACTAAATTATATACTGATATGTTAAATGTTAAAATCCCAAATTACTAATACTGTGACAATGTGCCACACTACTATCAGAGGGTAAAACAAATGCGACTTATCTCTTGATAGAATAAAAAGGAATTCTTTCATTTTGCTTACAAAACTATATTTTTTCTTTCAATTTATTTAATCGTGAAGAAAAACGAATTCTTTAGTTTTCAGAGAAAAAAAATGATCGTGGAAGAAAAGAGATTTATCTCCGATCATTTTTAATCCGGGCCTGTTTTTCACTTCATCTGCCAGACATTTTGTCGCCGCTTATAAGCCCCCACTACTAATCCTTCTCTTTTCGCTTTCTTTTTATTATTATTCTTACTTGGTGATTCAGGATCACGGTAACCAATCAGAGCGTAACATTCTCCGAATTTCCAAGGAGTTTGGCGATATGTTAACATTACGTATGCTTTGTTATTCAGGCCTGCATAAACATTTTAGTTGTTAAACTAACAAAGTTTTGCCCATTACATCGGCTTTCTTCAGGTCTCGTTCGTTGAATTTGATAACTTTCTCGGAATTTTCAACTGAACAATTTATTCAATCTTCAATCAATCAATTGATCTAATTCTGCTTTTCGTGTTTAAGGGAGATAACTCATATCAGTTAATACCCGTTTTATTCATCATTATATCACTTGTCGCTTCTTTCTCTTGAACCAGAACTTGGACATTTCAGCACTAACCGACTTAAAGACTGACTTGACAACTACCAGGAAACATTTGTCTTTATTTCTGAGATGAGGTTGTATTTACAGTATTGACATTATTCGGACTATTGTCCTCATCTTTGTTGCCAGAGGAGGACATGATTAAGGACTGTGTACGCTATTCCATGTAATTGTGGAAAGAAATATAAAGGAGAGACAGGCTCCCCCTTAAGGTAAGGCTACAAGAACATCGCAAGGCCGTAATATGAGGCGAGATAAAAAAAAAATTCAGGCGTAGCTGACCACATATGGAGGGAGTAAGGAGATCACCCCCCCCCCTGGGATGAAGTTGAAATAATAGATAAAGGACGCCACTGGAAACTACGAAAACTTAAGGAATCAGCACATATGCTAGGCTTCAAAAATCTAGACCAAGCATAGAGATTAACACAATATGGGAACCAGTAATACGGAGTACTAGAGAAAATCATTAGTGTCAATAATTGAAATATGAGCTTTTGTAAAAAAAAAAAAAGTAGAGAAAACCACTAACATCAACAAAATTGCAATATGAACTCTGGTAAAAAAAAGGGTTCCTGGACATTAGGTTTATAAGTCCCAAAAATTCAGTTTTTTTTTTTGTTCTATGGCCCATTGGATATAGACGTTGGTTAGTTCCTGACTTGACTCTTAGAGTTGCAAGTTCAATAACAGGTTACAACAGTGGTGAACAAGTAACTTGCAGGGCTAGAGGGAGATAAATCATGAATTTCACTCGTGGCCTTACGGAAGGAATGAGGATGATATACCCCAGTGATTGTAATCAAGGGTTCGGTTCGAAATTCCTAGCAGCTGAAGAAGGCCGGATCGCACAACGGCCGAAACGTCGTACAAATGGCCACAAAGTTGAGGACGATAATCCGAATATGGGAATACTGTACCAGGGAACATGTATGGTCATGTTCTAAGCGCAGTTTAGATATGGAACAAGGCCGAATACATGGAACACCCAGTAAGGATCAAACTCACTGCTCATTTTTAATGATTCTAGTGAAATCCAGCAACTGACTTTTTCTTCTATATACTGTATCACTTCATGAGTGTGGTTATGGCTCTCCACAACTTTCTATAATTTGTAATTCGTAGCTATGTTTGTCTTTTTCACCATCCCGCCCTGTCCATGTTTTGCCATTCATTTAAACAAGCTCGTTTGATAGGTTATTTACTGTTTTCTTCAATTTATCCTTGCGATTGTCAAATTCCAATTGCCTCTTCCTTATTCTAAGCATAAACACTTTTTAGGGTCCATTTCGTTTAATCATTTCACCCCAAGCAAGACGGAACCGCCACTAGTTTGGAAAGAGTTAAAGTGAGAGAAAAGACTGTTTACAGGGCGTATTGAAGAAAGAACAAAAGATGAACGAGATTCAAAAAGATATGACGACGTTGCATTTAATTTTTTTAATATTGTAGCTATCAGAGAAGCAAGTAAACGGAAGGGAGTTCCACAGAGGGAAGTGCGAGAAAAGAAACGATTCAGGTAGAAGAGGCAGTTCTATTTAACCATTTCAACAGTAAATAGGTGCAACCTGGATACCAATCTAGTAGCACGCTTAAATTAAGGTGGTCAGGGCATCAGGGAAAAACAAACTTGTCAGAGTTGTTGCCATGAAAATATATGTAGAAAAGACAGAGGGAAGTCACGTCACTTCTGTGAGAAAGTAACTGAAGTCGAGATGCCAAGTCAAGACCGATTACATTGCAGATCTTTCTTTGAATTTTGCCAAGAACCTCAAGATGAAGAGCAGGAGGACCGAGCCATATATGGTAACCGTATTTAATGCACGGACGAATGGCAGACTTATAAATGTGCAAGATGGATTCTGACGAGAAAACCTTTCTAGCCCGACTCAATGACCCAAGTTTCTAGCAGTAGATCTAGCCATTGATTCAATGTAGTCGTTTCACTTCAGGTCAGTTAAAAAAAAAAGTGAGGCTGAGGAGTGTGTTGCTCTCCAAGAGACTAGCATCAGTCAAGATGCTAGCGGCCAGGAATATTTGTCCCTCAGATAGTTAAAGTAGAGCAAATTGTCTTTGGAGGCATTAAAATTTATAAGCCATTTCCTACCTGAATTTATAAGCCATTTCCTACCTGAATTTATAAGCCATTTCCTACCTGAATTTATAAGCCACCTTCCTACCTGAATTTATAAGCCACTTCCTACCTGAATTTATAAGCCATTTCCTACCTGAATTTATAAGCCACTTCCTACCTGAATTTATAATGCCATTTCCTACCTGAATTTATAAGCCACTTCCTACCTGAATTTATAATCCATTTCCTACCTGAATTTATAAGCCATTTCCTACCTGAATTTATAAGCCATTTCCTACCTGAATTTATAAGCCATTTCCTACCTGAATTAACCACTAATTGGAGTTCCTTGGAGAAAGGCAGACTAGTTTACCTTGTCAGCCTTGGCAGTTTTCCTATCGAGACGAAAAGAAATGGATCGATGCCGACTTCGGAACTAATTATCCTAGTTACTTGCTCATTTTTACTTATTCATCGACGACATGACTGCCTAATTCATTGTTGATAAGTGTTTTTTCTTTATGTTCTTCATAAAATAATGTGCTCGAGAAAAATAAATATTTTGTCACTGTATTGCGCAAAGGAGTTCACTAAAAAAGAAATCGTCTTCTTTTATAACAGCGATTGATTTATATCATCTATTGATAGTATCAAGCAACACCTATTGTCACTATTTGTAAGAGGAAGGTGGATAATTTACATGTTTTTATATTATGATTGTACACTACCGGCCATAATTATTAGGCCACCCCAGTTTTTTTTTTTAAAGAAATGATGTATTTCATACTATTTTTAAGTGGATAATTCTAAATAAAAATAAAATGGTTCTTTTGTTATTACTTTGGGAAATTTTACAAGACTAATAGCGGCAATTTGTCCATCGCACCCTTTAGATTTTAACCCTAAGACATTAAAAAGGTCAACAGAACTCAAAATACAGACCAACCCCTCTAACACCCTAAAATAACAAATCCAACACAAATAAACTGGCTTTTCAACTAGATAATTCTCATTTCCAAAAAAATCACCTGAGGATGAAGCCAAAACATAATGTGCTGGCTTCGAAACATGAAAAAATTTTGCGTAGTGATACTATGAATTTAAAAACATTGTAACAACCATTACAATATAACGCTCTACATTTGTATCGAGCACTCTTTATAAAAGTAAATGCATGAACAAAAGGTAAATAAACCTACGAGTTCAACAACTTAGTTACAATATATATATATATATATATATATATATATATATATATATATATATATATATACTACCGGTCATGATTATTAAGCCACCCCAGGTTTTTTAATAGAAATGATGTATTTCATACTATTTTTAAGTGGATAATTCTAAATGAAAATAGAATGGTTCTTTTGTTATCATTACTTTGTAAAATTTTACAAGGCAAGGAAGCAAAGATGAACTCGTCCGAATCACCCTAAATTTTCTTAATTCTTTCATTGACGAAACAGCAATATAGGTAATTATTAAATATTTATAAATTCCTTTGATGCACATGTTATTGTGCAATATTAACAAAAGAACCATTCTATTTTCATTTACAATTATTCACTTGGCAATAAATACTAAAAAATAGTATGAAATATATCATTTTTTGAAAAACACTGGGATGGCCTAATAATTATGGCCGTTACTGTATATACTTGAAAAAGTGTGTATTTTATGTGCCTGTGTTTATGCATTGAATGTATATTTGGACACGTTGCCCAGTGGATATAGACGTTGGTTAGTTTCAGTGACTTGACCCAAAGAGTTGTGAATTCAATACCAGGCTACAGCAGTGGTGAACAAATAACTTACAGAGTTAATTTATAGGGTGATGGCTACAAGAAGTGGTTTCTCACAAGGAATAAGAATGATATATCCCAGTGATCGTAATAAAGGGTTCGGTTCGAAATTCCTAGTACCTGAAGAAGGCCGGATCGTACAACGACCGAAACGTCGTAGAAATGGCAACAAAGATGAGGACAAAAGTCCGAATAATGTAAATAGGGTAAATAATATCTCATATTAAAAGTATAAACAAATTTTTCACTTTTATTAAAACTTCTTCAAAACCAAAGAGAAAACTTAAAGAATATCAAAGAGACAGTATACTAGGATGTTGTGATTTGGGTTTAATTCTTATTGGTCGGATATGTGGCACGTATCATTAAAGCAAGGATAATTATTTTTAAATGAATGTGCATAGAATATTTTGGATGATAAAGTGTATGATAATGTTTGTAAATGTTTGATAATGTCCATAATGCAATGTTTGTATGATAATGTTTGTAAATGTTTGATAATGTCCATGTTTTTAAAGAAACGCTTATTTATTTAGCGTTGTGTCGGATAGTAACGTCAGTTAATATATGTGTATATGTGTGTGTGCGTATTACTACATTGAACAATTTTTAAATATAGGTCTGAGATAGATTTCGGTAAAGTGTGTGATAGTGCTTGTGTGTTTATGTAATAACGCTTGTCTGTTTGGGTGTATGTTGGACGGTAGCGTTAGTTATATGTGTATGCCTGTGAAGAAGTGTAGAAAATATTTCCGACTAAATCCATGAAATGTAGAGAGATATTGCGATGATTTTGTATTTGGATATTTAATATAAACCTAATGGTCTCTAATCTGTGGTGAACTCGGGTAAGAAATGGCTCGTAAATATTAATGACTGGCAGTATAGCCCGGCGTTGCTCGGGTGTAATGAAAGCTTTAAAACTAATCCGTGATCCTGGAGCTCAGACTCTTTGGACATTGGTACGAAAGACTAAAAAGCTATACTTGTTTCCAGTTAAAGCGAAACCGTAGACTGAAAGGAAAATGAATTGATGTAAGCCAAATTTTGATTTCCTCTTATCGAGATAAGTTTTTTTCGTCGTAAAGTGAATTTTGAAAGCTAAATAAGTCATCTGAGTAAATGGTATCATGGCTGAGACTAAGAACTACAAGTATACCTACTTAGAGCCAAACCCGAAGCAAAAACTAATATAAAAGGGCTTAAAAATTACATACATACAGGCAGATAAACACACACACACACACACACACACACACACACACACACACACACACACACACACACACATCTTGCCTTATATATATATATATGTGTATATATTATCGATTTTCTTCACTTTTGTAAGAACTGCAACCTTGCAACTTCTGAATATCGTTTCTTATGTCTTTGTCTATGAGTCTAACCTCCCATCAATATCAGTCTCCCAGAACGCAATACACTGCGCCTCTTCGGTCTTACTCTCTCAGCCAACCTCAAGTGGATCGACTTCATCGAATCAGTAGATTCATCTACTGCTAGGAAAGTCGGGTCAGTGTGTTGGCTCAGGACGTCTTTCTCATCAGAATCCGTCTTGCAAATATACATATCTACCATTCATCCGTTCATTGTATATCTGATCGGGTGCTTTTGCTATTCGTCACGGGGTGCTCGACAAAATCCAAAGGAGGATCTGCAATGTAATCAATCCCGATCTGGCAACTCGATTGCACTCGCTTTAGCACCGACTAGATCCGGCTTCCCTCTGTCATTTCAACAAATAATTTCACGCTTTCTGCTCTAACGATGGTGTCCGCTCTACACGAATTTACCCTTGGTAGTAGACTGGCAACTAGGTTTCGCCATTTTACAATCAAAGCAGTCAGATATAACCGTCACTTCTATTTTTACAGTTTCGTTTCTCGCACTTCCCGCCTGTAAAATTCCCTTCCGTGTACTTGTTTCTATGATAGTTACTCTTGTGGGATCTCCCCTTTGTATATGATAATAGACTCGACTAAGTGTACATATACTCTTGCAATAGAGGGAACAGTAGTCCCAGCCGGCATTTGCCTCTGCTGCTATGACACTGTCAGCTCCCTACCTTCGGGTAGAGGGCGCTCTCTGCTTCCGAGCAGAGAGCACTCACCCAGTCGTGGTTCCGCCGAACGGTAGAATGACGACTCGGTAATAATAGACAGACATTTTTTGGCCCGGCTATATGGCCGGGAAGACCCACAATAAAATGACCTTGTGTCACATCTAACCTTGCGTGGGAAGGTTGCTAAATACCGTCCCAGACGGCATTTGTCTCTGCTACTATTGACACTGTCAGCTCTCTGCTTTCGGGCAGAGAGTACTAACCCAGTCGTGGTTCCGCCGAAGAGTAGAATCATGACTGGGGAAAGATAGACAGGTATTTTTGACCTGGCTATATGGCCGGGAAGACCCATATTAAAACTTTGTGTCACATCTCGCCTTACGTGGGAAGAAAATGGTTAGTTCTCTGTGCAGCACCTGTAATACCTGCTAGGGTCTAACTTTACAAGAGACAGATAAGGCCGAAAATGAAATTCGTACATACGATATAAAGCAAATGATGCAGGAAAATGGTCGGTTCCCTCTACTGATCCAGCAAATACCCAAATCCTCCCGATGTCCGCTTTCGATACAAAAGAAATATGAGGCCGAAAATAAAACTTGTACATACGATCTATTACTAAAAATAAAGGAAAAATGGTCGGCTCACTCAAGTGTTCCAGTAAATAGTTGAATCCTCCCAAAGAAATCTGTCTTTACAAGAGCCAGATCAGGCCGAAAATGAAACTCGTTTTGCTATTGCTAATGATGCAGAGAAAATGTTCGGTCCCCTCTACTGCTCAATCAAATACCTGGATCTTTTTGCTAACCTCTATATTTAAAAGAGCCACATCAGGCCGAAAATAAAACTCGTATATAAAATCTGTGGTAATGATGCAGAAAAAATGGTGGAATCCCTCGACTGCTCCAGCAAATACCTGAAGCCAACTGCTACCCTCTAGCTTTACTAGAGCCAGATCAGGCCGAATATGAAACTAGTACATACGATCTATTGCTAATAATGCAGAGAAATTAATCGGTTCCTTCTACTGCTCCAGAAAATACCTGTTACCTCCTGCTAACCTATAACTTCACAAGAGCCACATAAGGCCGAAAATGAAACTCGTATATACAATCTATTGGTACTAATGCAGAAGAAATGGTCGGTATCCTCGACTGCTCCAGCAAATACCTGACTCCTCTTGATATTCTCTATCTTGAAAAGAGGCAGATCAGGCCGAAAATGGAACTCGTATATACGACCTATTGCAAATGATACAGGAAAAATGGTTGGTTTCCTCTACTGCCACAGCATATTCCTGTCACTGCCTGCTATCGTCTATCTTTACAAGAGCCAGATCAGACCGAAAATGAAACTCATATATACGACGTATTGAAAATGATGTAGGAAAAATGGTCGGTTCAATCTACTGGTCCAGCAAATAACTGAATTCTCCTGCTATCCTCTAACCTTACAACAGTCATATTAACCCTCTAGGGCTATTCGTATCATATTTGATACAGTATTTCCATATAAGGAAACATTTGGTATTCATTGACTGAGCAGTCAGTACTGCTTTCATTTGAAATTTATAAAATATTTCTCATAAAAAATTTTTCAGGAAAATATTTCTTTCAAGGCTTGTTTTCATACTGTATCAAATATGATATGAATGGCCCTAGAGGGTTAAGCCGAAAATAAAACTCGTATCCACGATCTATTCCCAATGATCCAGGAAAAATGGTCGGTTCCCTCTACTGCTCAAGCAAATTCTTGACTCTACCTGCTTTCCTCTATATTTACAACAGCCAGATCAGGCCGAAAATGAAACTCATATATACAATTTATTGTTAATGATTCATGAAAAATGGTCGGTTTCCTCATACTGCTCCAGCAAATACCTGAATTTTACTGCTATCCTCCATCTTTACAGGATGCAGATCTGGCCAAAAATGAAACGTTTATACGATATATTGCTAATGATGCAGGAAAAATGATCGGTTCCCTCTAATGCTCTAGCGTACACCTGGCTCTTTTGTTATTCTTTATCTTTACAATAGCCAGATCAATTCCTAAATTGAAACTCATACATACAATCTATAACTAAATATGCAAAAAATGATCGCCTCCCTATACTGATCAAGCAAATACCTGACACTACCTTCTCTCCTCTATCTTTACAAAAGACAGATCAAGCCTAAAATGAAACTCGTACAAACGATCTATTTCTAATAATGTAGGAAAAATGATCGGTTCCCTCTACTGCTTTAGTAAACACCTAACTCTTTTGATATCTTCTATCTTTACAATACGTAGATCTAGTCTAAATTGAAACCCGTACATACGGTCTATAACTAAATATTCAAAAAATGATCGCTATAACTAAATATTCAAAAAATGATCGCTTCCCTCTACTATTCAAGCAAATATCTGACTCCTCCTACTATCATTTTTTTGTACAAGAGCCAGATGAGACCGAATATGAAACTCGTATATACGATCATATAGGATGTGCATTGTGGTACAGTGGATATCGGCTCGGAACGGGGAGCCGAGTTCGAATTCCAGTTGAATCCATTGTATTCACTTACACGCAAATACCCTTGGGAAAGGTATTAATCCGTCTCTTCCTTCCAGTTATGGGTTGAATAGCAGGACAGATTGGGTTCTATAGCTTTGGTCGGCAACCAGTCTACCGCAGAAAGCAACGTGTCCCTGTGCTGCTCCAGCAAATAGGTGACCCTTCCTCCTATCCTCTATCTTTACAAGAGCTAGAGCAGGCCGACACTGAAACCCGTATATGCAATAAGTTGCTAATGATGCAGGAATAATGGTCAATTCCCTCTACTGCTCTATCAAATACCTGACTCCTTCTGCTATCATTTCTTTGTACAAGAGCCAGAACAGGCCGAATATGAATTATTACTGCTATATCTCCTCGGGGTTCTTGACAAAATACAGCGAAGAATCTGTAATGTGATTGATACCGACTTGGCTGACCGCCTGCAGTATCTCTCTCACCAGCGTGACGTGGCTTCCCTGTGCCTCTTCTATAAATACTTTCATGGCTTCTGCTCTGACGAACTTAAATCACTGGTGCCCCCTAGATGTGAATTTGCACGAGATACTAGATTGGCAACTAGGTCCCACCCCTTTACAGTGAAACTGATGAAATGTAACCGCAATTTCTACTCCAACAGCTTCTTTCCTCACACTTCCCGCCTGTGGAATTCCCTACCGCATGCTTGCTTCCCCGACGGCTACAACCTCCAGGAGTTTAAATGTAAGGTCAACAGACACCTCCTAACACACTAACTCACACCCACTCTCTCCAACTCTCTCCCTATGTACATCCTAAGTCAGACGACTTCTGACATTTCCCATACTTCTGACATTTCCCATACCCAATCCCTCTATGTAACCCCCTGCGCTATAGTAGCAGTGGAATTCCTTGCTTGGGGTGACACGATTGAAAAAATAAAAATAAAAAAATATGTGGCCTGGAGTTGCCCAGTTTTTACCTTTCATTCTCGATAGTTTTTAAAAGCGACTCCGTGTCTTTGTCCCAAGCCCTCGCTAGTCTACCGATATTTCCATCGAAAGTAATCATATGAACTACATTTCTCAGTTCCACTATTTCTAAACTTCAAGCCTATAAACCGCTACGTCACGCACCTTGTAGCAAACTACCCACATTCCCTTCCTATTTAATTGGCAAGATCCAAATTGCCCTCGGTCAGCTTCTTCATGTGGGCTGCGACTTTTGTGGAACCGACTCCCAATAAGATGCTTCCCAGTTCATTACAGTCTAAACCTGTTCAAGTCTAGGGTTAATCATTATCTTTTTCGCATATCTCCCACAAACTGTACCTCTTATTCTGTAATTATCCACTTCGAGTGGCTCTTGGGTCATGTACATGGTGAACATAATTGTAAAAGTGTTAATATAGCTTTTGGTGATTAAACGTATTACAGTTGTAATGAGTGAAGCTTAAATTTGTTTTCTCACTTATCCCATATTTGATAGAAGTGAGAATTTACTAGCAGACATGTACATGTAATATATTTCTTTTAAAATCTATCTATCTATCTATCTATCTATATATATATATATATATATATATATATATATATATATATATAAAAACTTGTTTATAAATGGAAATTTCTCTGTGTGTGTATATATGTGTGTGTGTCTGTGTCTGTGTGTGCCCGTTACCTATAGACTCCGAAACGGCTGAACCGATTTTCTTGAAAATTTACACAATTGTACTACAAGCGATTGCGAGTGTTCTTAGCTAGGTTTTGTGTCGAGAAACCCCAATAAATATCGAAAATCGATAATCGAAAAACTCGGGTTAGAGAAGGAGTGGTTCGATTTTATTCAAATTTGATACACTCATAGACAAAGACATAAGAAACGATATTCAGAAGTTTCAATGCTGCAATTCTTGCATTAGTGCAGAAAATCGATAATATATATATATATATATATATATATATATATATATATAAGGCAAGATGTTTGTGTGTGTGTGTGTTTATCTGCCTGTATGTCTATTTTTTTCAGCCCTTTTAATTTAGTTTTAGTTTAAGTAGGTATAATTGTAGTTCTTAGTCTCAGCCATGATACCATTTACCCAGAGGACTTATTTAGCTTTCAAAATTCACTTTACGACGAAAAAAACTTATCTCGATAAGAGGAAATCAAAATTTGGCTTACATCCATTCATTTTTCTTTCAGACTTACATCCAATTCATTTTTCTTTCGTTTTAACTGGAAACAACTATTGCTTTTTAGTCTTTCGTGCCAACGTCCAAAGAGTCTGAGCTCCAGGACCATGGATTTGTCTTAAAGCTTTCATTACACCCGAGCAACGCCGGGCTATACTGCTAATATATATATATATATATATATATATATATATATATATATATGTGTGTGTGTGGGGTGTTTGGTGTGTATTTTAATGAGAGCATTTCCGCTTGTTTGAAATATATTTTTTATGCTGAACATATATATATATATATATATATATATATATATATATATATATCTTCAGCATAAAAATATATTGCAAACAAGCGGAAATGTTCTGTTTTTCTTCAATATATATATATATATATATATATATTGAAGAAAAACAGAACATTCTTACATATTAATATGTGTTGTGGATAAAATGTCAGTAAGAAAAACCTAAGCCAATTCTAACAAATATAGCGATTGCAAATGTGAAGCAATCAATCATGGCCTCAATTTTCTTTTCCTGTCTTCATTTGACACATGAACTAACCTCTCTCGAAACTCGAGAAGTGGCGCTCTACAATCTAAACGTTAGCTAAATTTATCAGAACAAGTGCAAATTGGAAGATGACTGAGAATAAAAAATGTAAAGAAAAAGGAAAAAGAAGCCTAAATCCCGGAAGGATGAGACTTCAAATCTCGTCATATCGTGAGATTAGCCAGAAGAGTCCCCGTCATTCATGCCGGCGATAATTCATTGCTTGGTTGACGTCTTCTTTAATTTATCACTTTCTTCAGATTTAAACACCCTTTTCTTTTTTCTTTCTTTCTTTCTTTCTATCTTTCTTTTTTCTTTCTTTCTTTCTTTCTTTTTTCTTTCTTTTTTCTCTCTACCGCCTTTTTTATTCCTAAATTCTCTTTTTTTTCTTATTATATATAATACATGAAAATCAAATTATTATATATAATACATGAAAATCAAATTATATATATATATATATATATATATATATATATATATATATATATATATATATATATATAATAAAAACCAATATATATATATAAATATATCAATGAAAGATAAAGGCAAAATCTTTCATAAAGAAAATTCGTTAGTCATGATCAGAACTGACGGACATGTATGTGTGTGTTTGTCTGTCTGTTTACGTGCGCGTGTGTGTGTGTATGTGTTTGCGTGTGTGCGTGTGTTCTTGAATAGTAAAGAAATAATTATTTGTTGATGGATCTTTTATTATTATTATTATTATTTTTTATTTCAGACGATCATCTTGCTTTCCGATTCCCTCTTTAAGTCAAAATTTTACTTAGACTGGTTACGAGGAAAAGATTAAGAAAGGAAATAATTTGTCGAGATGAAAATCTATTGAAAGTGGGCTAATTTCCGAGGCTTCCGTGGTAAATCTGCATCCAATTTCACGCAGTAATCGCCTTTCTTAACAAGACCACTGCTGTTATAAAATGAGAGATTTAAAGATAAAACAGCGATAAAAAAAGAAAAAGAACAAGCGAATAGAGTCGGTTTGCTTGTACATCTAGACACGTCGGGCGACACAATTTCAAAATGAAAATTTAAAGTTAAGCGTACTTGTATTTTCATGACAAAAATAAAATATTATACTGTTTAATTAACAAATGGAGACACTACTAAGATATGACTATACACTAAAGACGTTTAAAGTGGAAACATATCTATCTATCTATCTATCTATCTATCTATCTATCTATCTATCCATCACAGTCTGTTCATTATCTATCTATCTATCTATCTATCTATCTATCTATCTATCTATCTATCACAGTCTGTTCATTATCTATCTATCTATCTATCTATCTATCTATCACACACTGTTCATATCTATCTATCTATCTATCTATCTATCTATCTATCTATCTATCTATCTATTTCGGCCTGTTCATAATCTATCTATCTATCTATCTATCTATCTATCTATCTATCTATCTATCTAAATCATAATTTTCGGGTGCCGGCCTCCTCAGTTATGACTTTCACTTCCCTGTGTGCTGCACACGCATTTTTTTAACGGTCAACATAACTCCTAACGACAAAACGGGGAGCCGAATTCGAACTCCAGTTGAATTCCTTGCATTCACATATGCATAAATACCCTTGGGAAAGGTATTAATCCGTCTCTTCCCACCAGTTATGGGTTAAATAATAGGACAGATTAGGTTCTATAGCCTTCGCTGGCAATCAGTCTACCGCAGAAAGCAATGGCAACCAACTGCAGGATACTCCTCTGCACAGTCAGTCATGTCTCTTTCGTGACAGGATCGCCCAAAGCGTGTATCACGTATAGCACTTAATTGACTGAATGAATATAATAGTTGACATCATTATTAAGGCTTGTACTGCGGGATAATCATCTGCCTAGTCAGTCATATCTCGAAAGAGACATGATCACCCAAAGCGTTTATCACGTATGGCACTTAACTGACTGAACTTCAATGGTTTATTAAAGCCGACAAGATTTTGGGGATATATTCGATAGAATAGAACATATATTCTTTAAAAGCAATCAGTCTATAGTATTTACATTATTCGGGCTAAGGTCCTCATCTTTGTTGCTATTTGTACGACGATTCGACCATTCTACATCCGGCTCTCTTCAGGTGCTTGAATTTCGAACCGAACCCTTTAATACAATCACTGGGGTATATGGTCTTCATTTTTATTGTAGTAGTGCCTCTTATGGTTGTCATGAATTATCTCCCTTTAACCCTGTAAGTTACTTGTTCAACACTGCTGCAGTTCATGCCTATCATAAGAGGGACTACTACAAAAGGAATGAAAACCATATATCCCAGTGATTGTAATAAAGGGTTCGGTTCCAAATTCCTAGCACCTGAAGAAGACCAGAGCTTACAATGGCCGAAACGTCGTACAAATGGCAATAAAGATGAGGACATTAGTCCAAATAATGTAAATACTGTAAATACTACTTCATCTAAGAATTATAGACAAATACAATCAGTTTGTAGACAGTCAGATGTATTGCTGATATTTTTTTCCAAAAATATACTGGTGGTATTTTTATTACAGAAGTCTATATTGATGCTTTAATAATTTATTGAACTTAGTTTAAAAGTTAACTATTTGCCCATAGCTGGGATCTTAATAGGTGCTACTACTCTGGGTCACTGTGGACCGGAGAACAAAAACAAGTAAGAGATGGTTTCACGCTCCTCAAAGCCTCTCAAACAGAAGCCTTGCTGCCGGATGTAGTTTATCGTCATACGCAAGACGAAACCAAGTTGTCATAATAAGGGTGTCTTGTATATATATATATATGCTCACTAAGTTAAATCATCCACGGTTGGTGTTGTGGGGGAATGTCAATACATCGTAACTCTCTCTCTCTCTCTCACTCTCGCTGTCCTCATATATATATATATATATATATATATATATATATATGTGTGTCTGTCTGTCTGTATGTCTTATTGTATGCTATATTTCTTTGTAAACATGCTCAATATCAGGAACAGACAGTATTCTGTTTTTTATGTTTTTTTTTTTATTAATCATATCGCCCCAAGCAAGGCATTTCACTGCCACTGTTTTGCAGGGGGTTACATAGGAGGAAAGTTATGAGAAATAGTGACAGGTTATAGAGGGTGTCAAGAAGTGGGTAAGAGAAGGATGAGAATATTGATGAGAGTGGAATGGCATGAGAGAGAGGATGCAAGTCAGTAAGATAGGAAATGACTATTGATTTTACATTTAAATTCTTGGAGATTATAGCTGTCGGGAAAACAAGTAAATGGAAGGGAACTCCACAGGCGGGAAGTGCGAGAAAAGAAGCTGAGGGAGTAGAATTTGCGTTTACATGTTATTGGTTTCACAGTAAAAGGGTGGGGCCTAGTTGCTAATCTTGCATCTTTTATCTTGTATTTATATTCAAAAATAAAGTAAGCACTGAGGTCAACACCGAGGGGCGACAGTCTGTTTTCTGCTCGGTCACAATCTTCTAGCTCAGTGTGTATTATGTCACTGGTAAAGCGACTGAAGCCAAGATACCGGGTTTGGTCAAGACCAATACTAGTGGAAATTTCTCTTTGGAGTTTTATGAAGGATCTCTAAACACATAACCGAAGCACCACATATTCAGCAAATACCCTTGGAAAAACTAAGATTATAACTTTTCCCTCCACTCCCGGTAAAGATTGATAGCAGAGTTAACTAGATTTAGCAGCAAACCAGATGAACAATTTTTATTTCATAATTTATTTAACCTGGGACTAAAAACATCACCTTGTAAAAACGTACATACAGTAGAAACTACAGTAACAATATCTAGCTTTACGATGTTTTGACCTTATACGTCACATAGGAACACACAGAAGTAACATCTATGTATAGATTTGCTAGTATACTCATCTATTCTGATATACTCACATGTTCCCACTATCGATAGCCCACGATTTTCTATGGCAATTTTACAACCTAATATCTGATTAACTATGAGATTTTGAGTAGTGCATAGTGATTAAGTTCATTGTTCAGTAGTGGTTCGAGTTGTTTCATGACCTTAGGCTCCACGACCGTTTTCAGGCCAACAGCCCATAGTGTCCGTCTCTTATTGAAAATCGTATCAGTTATCGTTTCACCCCGGGAAAGAATTTTTGTATCAATAAATACCACAACGCATATGGTAAGCATTGGCTAATTTTATCGTCCTAAGTAGAAAGATTTTGTCGACTACTAGTCAGTGACAATAAGGAAAAATTAGGATAGAGAGAGACTTCCAAATCCTAGTCTGTGTTTCTATGAGGAGAAAATTCTTTTTGAATAATTTTGAAGAGAGAAACTCCACTTTTGCCAAGAAATCTCTCTTTCTCCTTAGTTTCAAATTCGTCAATTCGCAGCCACTGAAAAGGCATTGACACGTCCAGCTTCTTTTTCCTTTTCTTGCGGAATCAACTCGCTATATCAAATATATCGTACTTCAGAAATACGATACATTTCCAACAACCAATGTGACTGTTGTTTAGTTAGAAGATATTATTTTCTTCCTAATCCTGAATTATTCTCATCTTATTCTCATCTATGTTACCCACACAATTTTGCATTTTTTTGTATCTTTCACCAGGTTTGGAAACTTTCTCCGGGTTTTCAAATTTTTGCCTCACTTGTAGGTTTCTTCCACTGATCCAAAATATGTGACTTTTCAACACTACCAAATGTAGGGTTTGAACTCACTCCTGTAACAAACTGACAACCGAATTTCTTTTAGTATAGCGACAAAGATTAAGATGCTCGTCTGAAAAGAAAGGAATATAACAGCGATTGATCGACAAAGAAAGAAAGAAAGAAAGAAAGAAAGAAAGAAAGAAAGACATATTTAGGGATATTTAGAAAGAAAGAAAGAAAGAAAGAAAGAAAGAAAGAAAGAAAGAAAGAAAGAAATATTTAGGGACATTTAAACAGAAAGAAAGAAAGAAAGATTTAGGGTCATTTAAACAGAAAGAAAGAAAGAAAGAAAGAAAGAAAGAAAGAAAGAAAGAAAGAAAGATTTAGGGACATTTAAAAAGAAAAAGAAAGAAAGAAAGAAAGAAAGAAAGAAAGAAATATTTATGGACATTTAAACAGAAAGAAAGAAAGAAAGAAAGAAAGAAAGAAAGAAAGAAAGAAAGAAAGAAAAAGAAAGAAAGAAAGATTTAGGGACATTTAAAAAGAAAGAAAGAAAGAAAGAAAGAAATATTTATGGACATTTAAACAAAGAAAGAAAGAAAGAAAGAAAGAAAGAAAGAAAGAAAGAAAGAAAGAAAGAAAAGTTATCTAAGAGTAAAGAAAAATGAAAACTATGGCTGTCACGGGAAGGACATGAAAGGGCGGGAATAAAAATGTGTTTCGTCATAGGAAACCTTATAAACAAACATTTTATTTTCTCTGTGTGAGAATGTGCGTCCACTCGTGAGCGCGGATGTACAAATAGAGTTTCGATACACGTGTGTGTGGATTCAATTTCCACAGGTGGCTTTTGCTAAAATTACACACTTACAGCCAAACACAAAAACACACAAATAAAATATCTGAGGAAAAGAATTTTATTTTGCAAAAGTTGGCGAATAAAAAAGCACAAAAAGAATTGTAAGTGTTGTAAAAGGCACTGGATTTCAAGGAGAAAATATTGTAGATTTAGAAGAAAATCAAAAAATATTGGAAGTCTAGGCGAAAGGCAAAAAAACTTTAGGTGGTGTAAAAGATGAATATGTAAATATTTGAGGTACAAGAGAAAAACATGGAAAATTGGAGGTGCAAGAAAAAAACATGGAAATACTGGAGGTGCGCAAGAAAACTATGATAATACTGGAGGTGAAAGAGATAAACATGAAAATACTGGAGGTGCAAAAGAAAAACATGGAAATATTGGAGGTACAGGAAAAAACATGGACATATTGGAGGGGCAAAAGAAAAACATGGAAAATTAGAGGTACAAGAGAAAAACATGAAAATATTGGAGGTGCAAGAGAAAAACGTAGAAATACTGAAGGTGCCGGAGAAAACCAGACCAATGTCTATATTTTGGACTCTAGTTTAAACCTAATTTCTATGTACCATTTTTATCTAAAATAAACGGAACTTGTGTCTAAGTTTGACTCTAGTATAAACTGAACGTATGAATACGTATTTGACTTTAGTGTGAACAAGATTTTATCTCGTTTAAACCGGAACAATATTTAACTATTGGGTTTGTTTATCGGTTCTGATTTTGGGAAAAAAACTGTACATGTGTCTATATTTTTTTAATTTAATGTCAACTTCCCTTATAATATTTTGCCACTAGTATAAACGGGACTTGTGTCTACCGTTTTATCTCCCAATCTACGGGTTAAATAGTAGGACTTGTATCCAGAAAAAATCATTGTTATTCTTTGAAAAATGCAATATTCACTCCCTCGTAAAATTTTTTTTTTTAATCGAAAATATGGTTAGACATTGAATAAAACAAGTGTTGATAATCTTTCAAAATATCAGTCATTACAATCTACTTTTTGACTGCAGTAATGAAAATTCTAATCGACGTTTGTTTTATTTCGTCCCCAAACAATATATATATATATTAATCGTTTCACCCCAAGCAAGGCATTCCACTGCCACTATTGCGCTTGGGGCCACATAGGGAAAGGTAAACAGAAAGAGTGGTTAGATATAGGAAATATCAGAAGGGGGGTGATAGATAGTTTGGAGGATGGGAGGAGTGTTTGAAAGAATGGAAGCGAGTTAGTGTGTTAGGAGGTGTCTATTGACCTTACATTTAAACTTCTGGAGATTGTAGCCGTCGGGGAAGCAATCGTGTGGAAGGGAATTCCACAGTCGGGAAGTACGAGAAAAGAAACTGTTGGAGTAGAAGTTGCGGTTGCATTTTATCGGTTTCACTGTAAAAGGGTGGGATCTAGTTGCTAATCTAGTATCTCATGCAAATTCAAACCTAGGGGGCATCAGTGATCTAAGTTCATCGGAGCAGAAGCCATATATATATATATATATATATGAAAATTTCGTTAAAAATAACAGACAAGATGCTGCGGTTAATCTTTTTATATAATTTTTCATATGATCTTATCAGAAGATAAATTATATAAAAATTCACCCAATGTTTTATTTATTTTAAGTGAATCATTATACAGAGTCAATGATTATATGAATGGCTTCAGCAACAGGTACAAGTAAATAAATCTTCTGGGTCAAATGACGCTTGGTTTAGATTTGTACTTTTGAGGGCTTGTAGGAATTCACGAGATGAGGCTAGAATTAGTAGATCGGTATGAAGTAAAAATATCGTTAAGGAATTTTGCCGATATATAGCAATTGTCAAAATTTCTCTATGAACGATTTTTATGTAATTCATCTCTTGGTAAGATCACATAAAATATATGTAAAAAAAAAAAAGCTTAACTACAACATTTTTACTGTCATTTTAACGAAACTTACATAAAAGAGGCATTGCTTCCTAAAAACACTACATACAGATTGTCCATAAAGTTCGTGTGCAATTTATAAGTTTATTTATTTAATTTTTTTTTTTATAAGCGTTTCACCCGAGCAAGGCATGTCACTGCCACTACTGCGCAGGGGGCTACATAGAGTGGAGAAAGGATGATTAAATATAGGAAATGTCAGAGAGTGGGTGATAGGCGGGTGAGGATACCGAGAATGAGGGTTGGGTAAATGAGAGTGTTCTGAGAATAATTGGGAGTTAGGGTGATAGGAGGTGTCTATTGACCCTACATTTAAACACCTGGAGATTGTAGCTGTCGGGAAAGCAGACTTGTGGAAGGGAGTTCCACAGGCGGGAAGCGCGAGAAAAGAAGCTGTTGGAGTACAATTTACGGTTACATCTTATTTGTTTAATTGTAAAAGGGTGGGACCTAGTTGCTAATCTAGTATCTCGTGTGAATTCGTGCTTAGGCGGCACCAATGATCTAAGCTCATCGGAGCAGTAGCCATGAAAGTACTTGTAGAAGAGGCACAGGGAAGCCACATCACGCCGGTGAGAGAGTGGTTGCAGCCGGTCTGCCAAGTCAGTATCAACCACGTTACAGATCCTCCTTTGTATTTTGTCAAGAAGCCCAAGGAGAGCATTGCGACAGAAATAATTTGTAAAAAGGATTAGAAAAAAGTAAATTTATATTTTTAAGGTTTTATTGAATTTTTATTTATGTTTCCACACGTTCCCCATCATTAGCAATACAAAGGGTAATATGATATTACAGTCAACCGAAAACATTTGCCAACTGATTTGCTTGAAACCACGTTAGTTATTTTAGCCTTCAAAACTTCAAAACTATTGTGTATGCAACCAAACTAGGTTTGGTTGCATACACAATTGTTTTCACATGTCCCCATAAAAAAATCTAATGGAGTCAAATCTGGCGAACGTGGAGGTTAATAAAATGGTCCACTCTTCCGATCCATCTGTTTAAGGTACCTCCACTTTTTTTGCTGGAAAAAGCAGCATAGTCTGAAGGAAAAGGCCTCAAACTAAATAAAAACAAAGTTTTCTCGGCAAAATGTTTATGCTATAATGAAGATGATAGATCAAAGTATTTTTTAATTATTTTTACAATTTTTAAAAATTGTTTTAACAGGTTCTAACAGGCTCATTTAGTGGAAGAAAATCTTTTTTTTTCTCTCATCAGTACAAGCGATAAATTGACGCTAGATTTTATTACGTCGAAACGTAATATTACGCGAAGGCATTTTTTTACTGTGAAAGACACATTAATTTGGAAATTCTTGCAAAAACCAAATAATCGTCTGATTTTGATGAAAATTTCAGGACTAATTCATAATTGACTGAAATCAGTTTCGAAATAATAATTTTTAGAAAAAATTGGTGAAAACATTTTTTTAAAAATATGTTACCCCCGCACCAATTAATTTCCAGAAATGTCGAAAAATGCGACTAGGTCTCAACATATAGATAGTTTTACTTAAATTCAGGAGTCATTGTGGAATGCAAATCAACTGTCTCTTTTTCTTCAAAACCTGCCACTTTTTAGAAAATCTGCTCCGAATTAGAAAAACAAAAATGCAATAAAACTATGCCATTTTTTATTTGGATAAACTTTTAATTGCTTTTATAAACATAAATTAAAATTATATCATAGTCTGAATAGAAAATTTTTTTCCGTTAGCAATAAAATTTTACAAGAATTGTTTTTATTTTTATTATTATTATTTTTTTTTTTAAGTAATTTCTAAAAGTTTCATAATTTCCTCCTCACAGGTCTCTCAGATTTTTTTTAATTAATGTGTGGCAAATATATTTATTAATCGAAAAATTTAAACACTTACTCTAAAAAGGGGTGCTTCTTTTTTGTAAAATAATTAGAACATTTTAATTTTCTGCATGTTAATTTACCGTTTTTGTGTGTACGGGTGGCCGTAAAAGATCACGTGATTCAAGGGTTATCGTCCCTTACATGACAAAAAAAACCCGTATATACTTCGTCTTCCATACTTTTGACCGTCTGCTCTAAATCATTCATCATAGCCTCCTGATAGGTGTTGAGAGCTGAAGATAACAAGGCTACCGTAATTGAGGAATGCTTTTTGAAAAAATTTTCCAACAGTAATCAAATAATTCTTGTTTTAAGTCAACTTAAAGTAAGTTTAAATTGGTAATTTGAAGAAAATAATGTGTCAATGGGGTGTATTTTATTTTTGTAAGATTTTTTTAAAAATTGGCTTCTGTTTACAATCGATGAAAAATGGCGGAAATTTATAAATTTTTTAAATCTTTTAAAAAATTAAAAAAAAATTTGATTCCGATCAATATAATTTCGGTTTAAAATACCCAGGTTATTTTGCTTACTGTAATTAGTAAATTTAATCCGTTGACGTTCAATTAAAGCTAATTTTAAAGCTTGACAATAACTTATTTATTATTAAAATTTAAATTTAAATTTAGGTATAGAAAATGAGTGGAGGCACCTACTAAAAATGGTTCTTTTGTTATTATTACTTTGCAAGATTTTACAAGGCAAGGAAACAAAGATGAACTAGACCGAATCGCCCTAATTTTTTTTCATTCTTCTGTATTACGTAACACTAGGAGGTGCTTTTATGAAATATTTATAAATTCATTTGCTGCACATGTTATTGTGCAGTATTAACAAAAGAACCATTTTTTTTCATTTACAATTATTCACTTGGCAATAAATACTAAAAAATAGTATGAAATACATCATCTTTTTAAAACATTGGGTTGGCCTAATAATTACATAATTATGGATGGCTAGTAGTGCATATATATATATATATATATATATATATATATATATATATATATCTGGCTATTGGGCGTGTATAATGATAATATACATGCTAAAGAGTGCGCCCATGGTCCAGAGGTAGAATCGCCGACTGACGCCACTTCGTCAATCCTGGGTTAAAAGCAATCGGAGTCTAACCATACTGATGAGCTGTGATACAGCGAACCAGATCTGTCTGCGGATAACTATATATATATATATATATATATATATATATATATATTAACCCTCTCTATATATAAAAAATACCTATCAAGTTCATGCAACCATGGATGAAAACGTTATAATTTCTTGTAATTTTAAAATTGAGCGTTCAAAAATTACCTGTCACGTGAGCGTTAAAAAAAAATCAACGTTATGTGAGCGTTCTTACAAAAAAAAAAACGGTAAACTGTAAAATCAGTTATTGTAAATGGCCTGAAAACACCACTCCTGGTAAAAACATAGGTCGCGTAATAGCTCGTTGGCAAATTGAAAATATTCAAAAGTTCTACAATATAGTTGTATTGAACACTTTTTAATACAAATGGGCACTGGTCTAATTTTATTATGACCAAAAACTAAGTAATTAAAAAAACATTATATATATATATATATATATATATATATATATATATATATATATATACATATATTGTAATCCGCGACTTTTATCGCACTTTTAAAAAGAACTGATGGATTTCTATTTTTTAATCGAAAGTATTTTTTATTTTAACAAACGTTCTTTCTTGGATACTCATATTTGAGTAGACGCTTCGTTTCATTCTCAACAATATTTCTTTCTTCTACTGACCTTCTTACTCGATTGAAGCGTTATAAAGAAAATAGGCACCCGGCTACATAGGCAGAGAATATTTTCTTTAAGCTTTCTCAGCTCGATTAAAAAGGAGAAGCAGCTTCGAATCCTGCTGGAGGCCATATTTTCTTAAGCTTTCTCGAGTACTCAGGCCAGCAGACGTGATAAATCCTTGTTTATATTTTTGCGATGAGGTATTATAATGATTGTTGAACCATATAATAATTCTGCTTGTTCCTTCCTTAATTAGTTACTTAGTCCCTCCGCCCGTTAAGCCACTTACTCTTTATACGGGCTTTTCCTTTCCCTTTTTAAACGCTACTCTCCTCAGCCTTTCTCTCACCTTTGTCAAACGGAAGGGTAGTAAAGAGTGAGAGAGTAGGAGGAGAGAGCCTATAGCATTACTGTATCAGTAGCAGCTGGTGGTTGTAGCAGTAATTGTGTGTGTGTGTGTGTGTGTGTGTGTGTGCTGTACAATATAGTAAAAATAGGTAGGTTTGTTGTTGTACCCCGCGACTTAATAACGAAATTTCTGGCCTCTACACCCTTGGCCATTACTCAGTTGGTCTTTTATGTTTACAATGGACTCAGGAGCGAAGCCATGCTTTTTCAGTAATAGAATAAAAACATTTTTCTTTCAAAATCTCTCACAAAATAGCGTAGAGTATTTTGGTTATGGCCTGTGCATACGTGGCTTAATATAAGATTACAGTAAAGTAGCTTCTATGGACATCACTTTCATAGATATTTTAATAAAATTACACTCTGTGTTATCGTTATTTTATTATCCAATACCTTTATGTTTGAAGACATTACTATCATTTGTAGTATGACAAAGTAAAATTTTCCTAGGAAATCATAATTATCCTTCCATGGAAATTCCACGGATTCCGCTAGTGATTATTATTGTAATATTGTAATATATACATATATATATATATATATATGTGTGTGTGTGTGTGTGTGTGTGTGTGTGTGTGTGTGTGTGTGTGTGAAAAGTATGAGAAGCCGTGAAAGTTTTGTTTAAAACCCTACTTATTATTATTATTATTGATATTATTTGTTTTTGTATAATATATTAAGTGTCCATAATGGTATTTGTGTCGCTACATATGTTTCTAGTCTAATGTTGATTCTCTTCAAGCAAATAAATTTCTGACTATATATATATATATATATATATATATATATATATATATAATTGGAATTTCAAACCGATTCCTTTATTTTATCAGTTAGTTCCCTGAGTCATACTTCTGACCAGGTATTGAAACCTCGACTGTCCAAGTCACTGGATTCCACAAAGGTTTTTTATCCACTGGGCTATGTGCCTTGAAGACATCATTGCACGAATTTTGGGGTCTTATAAACTTAATGTCTCAGTAAACATTTTTATCAGAGCTCATATTACAATTTTGTTTTTTGTAATTGTTTTTCTCTGGCATTTCGTATTACTGGTTCACATATTGTATTCATTTCTATGCTTGGCCGACTTAGGAAATTTTTGTAGCCTATCATATGCGTTGATTCTTTACGTTTTCGTATTTTCCTGTTGTGTCCTCTGTCTATTATTTCAACTTCATCTCCCAGGGGAAGGTGATCTCCATTTTCCTCCATATATCGTCAGCTACGTTTGTTTTGTATATTTCCGTTCATGTGACTGCTTTGTAGAATTCTTACAGTCTTATCTTAAGGAGGCGGTTCGTTTCTCCGTTATGTGCAGATATATATATATATATATATATATATATATATATATATATATATATATATATATATATTGTGTGTGTTTTGTTAGTGTTTATAAAAGCATTATATCACTACATAAAAATTTTCATGCTTCAAAACAATATCGCTCTTCTTCAGGTGATATCTTAAAATATATATCACCTGCAAAAGAACAATATTGTTCTGGAACATTAAAATGTTTGTGTAGTGATATAATGCCTTTATAAGCCATTGTAATTACAAAATTACAATATTAAGCTCTACTTTTTAATGAGCACTTTTTATAAAAGTCTTTCACTTCCTTATAATATATATATATATATATATATATATATATATATATATATATATTAGATTTGTAAACCAGTGATTAGGCGACCTAGGTTTCTACCATGAGTGATGTCTTTAGGCGATTTTCAATAACTGATTTTACCGTTTACCGTTTTATTTTAAGAACGCTCACATAACGGTTTTTTTTTTTGTTTTTTTGTTTTTTTGAACGCTTACGTGGACATGGCAGGGAATTTTTGAACGCGAAATTTTCAAAATTACAAGGAAGTATGACGTTTTGATCCACGGTTGTATGAATCTAATAGGTAGTTTTTAGTATGCTTACACTTAGTCATAATTTCCGTTCTTTCATTCAATAGTTCTTTTTTTCTTTGAGAATAGCATAATCTCTAACTTTTCTTCTTGGCACAGTCTACATATTTTGCCACCATTGTAAGGCTTGGCTGTTTTTCACTATACTCCACTCATGGTAGAAACCTGAGTCACCTAATAACTCGTTTACAAATGGAAAATATTCAAAAGTTCTACAATATAATTGTATTGAACACTTTTTAATATAAATGTGCACTGATCTAATCTTATTATGACCAGAAACTAAGTAATTATACAATCAATATATATATATATATATATATATATATATATATATATATATATATATATAGTATTTACGCTCTCACACCCTGATTGAGCACTCTGGAAGAGCGGTAGACTTTGTAAACAGTAGCTACTCCGGCATATACGCATCGCTCATTCGATAATGAATTGGAGCACTCTAGCTATTGGGCGCGTTTATACGCGCTAAAAAGCCTGCTTTCTTCTACCGGACGCTCGTGGTCTAGGGGTAGAATCGTCGACTGACGCCGATTCGGTCGGGGTTCAATCCTGGGTTAGGAAGCTGCCGGAGTCCAAGCCGTACTGATGAGCTGTAATACAACGAAACAGATCTGTCTGCGGATGACTATAGTATAAGATAACCCTGTAAGAGAGCTCTAAATATATATGTATATAAATACATATAGAGCAAATATATGTAAAAATTAAGACAGGCTGCTTATTGCATGGTTAAGAAGAGATATTAGGCCTATTTCAGGTGAACCTTCATCAATTTCCATTTTTATTATACAGAAGGTTCTTCTGTACAATAAAGACGGAAGCTGAAGATGTTTCGCATGAAATAGGCCTACACTTCCGCTTGACCATGGAATAACGCGTCTGTCTTAATTTTGACATATAAATATATTATCTACCAACTCCATAACATTTACTATTCAAAACATTAAATATACCCAATCGTAACTTAACCACAACTGCACTTATAACCCAATGATTGCAATAACAATAAATCTGAAGCAAGAAACTGGAATTTTTGTCGCTTACACTTAGCGAAACTTCCAGAAACGTGAAACGGGGTACTTGTGAATATAAAGATTATACTTTCGCACAGAAACTAAAATTTCAACTTAGAAAAAACTCATCCTTCCTCAGTGAAAAAGATGAAACGATCTCGAAAGTGTATTAATAAAAACTAGCTAAAACATATATATACGCCATGGATTTTTCAACATATCTCGGCTTTTAAGAGAAATAGTTTTTGTAGCTGACGCCAGGCACCATTTGCTACCAAACCTAAATGTAAAAATCAGCAGGTTCGTTTTTCTAGCCGAAGCCGGCCCTGTATTCTTGACCGGCGGCCTCATCACCCTCTTGGAACAATGTTGCCAGAAAATATAGTTCCTTATATTTTAGGATAACGTAAAACTATAATAAGGTCTAAATGATAGGTATGAGACAAAACAGTAAAGTTAGAATAAGTAAGTAAAAATATAAAAAATAAGCTGTTTTTACGGCAACCTTTTCTAGAATATAGGATATTTGGTCTCTGCATAAGAAATAGAAACCCCCTTAACACCTTTTTGGATTTAGACCTTCTAAGAGGTCAGACATAAATTTGTTATATCCATTGGCAGGACATTCGTTTTCGGTACTGTTAGGGAGTAACTCAATTGCCATAGACCACACGAGGTGCCAACGAGGTAATTAACATTTTTTCCATTCAACTTCCAGCAAACGCTAGACAAATTTTATAGTTAATGAAATTTGAATTTTTCTAAATGTTTATTGCTTTTTAGACCCTTTCTTAACCCTCTAGGGCCATTCGTATCATATTTGATACAGTATGAAAACAAAACTTGAAAGTAATATTTTCCTGAAAAATTTTTTAAGAGAAATATTTTATAAATTTCAAATGAAATCAGTACTGACTGCTCAGCCAATGAATACCAAATGTTTCCTTATAGGGAAATACCAAATGTTTCCTTATAGGGAAATATTGTATCAAATATGATACGAATGGCCCTAGAGGGTTAATTTGTAAAAATGTACTGCTTTGGCGACGCAAACGATTCCTGTTGATTTAAACCCTTGTTATAAGTTCCCTGTTTTGTTACAATTATTTATGTAAATTTCATTGTTTATTTTCTTATTTTTTCGAATTTTGTAACTATCTATCCTTGTGTACATTCTTTCTCCATGTGCTCATGTTATTTGTTTGTTTTAATTGCAGTTTTCACAGCTGCACAAGTACTGTAAAGGTAATAAAGCCCTTGACAATATATACCCGCAGTTTGTCAGTTCTCTCACGCATGTTTCATGTGGCAATGGCAATTACAGTGAAAACCCAAGCACATATATTGTAACTGGTAAAGTATTAATTTAAGCGAAGCTTATCTTCAGATTTCAGTAGGAAAAGAACATTCACAAAAGCGCTAATAATAGACCATAAGCGAAAAAAATATTGACTCTCCCCAAAAAAAGAAGCTATGTAGCGGGGTGTTGTGGGGTTTTCCCTTTTCATAAAGATGGACTCGTCCAGAATATACTATACGACTGCTATAGAAACGAGACAGAAAACACCGCGTTTTCACAGAAAGTTAACCGGAAAATACGAGAGTCCAGAGAGAGATTAGCAGTCAGTACACCGTACTTCAACGGATGTGCGTGGTGGTCCAGTGGATATCGGCTTGGAACGAGAAATCGGAGAGCCGAGTTCGAATTCCAGTCGAATTCATTCACTTGGGAAAGGTATTAATCCGTCTCTTCCTTCCAGTTATGGGTTAAATAACAGGACAGATTGGGTTCTATAGCCTTGGCAGGCAACCAGTCTACCGCAAAAAGCAATGGCAACCTACTGCGGGATAATCTTCTGCCCAGTCAGTCATGTCTCTTTCGAGACATGATCGCCCAAGCGTATTTCACGTATGGCACTTAACTGACTGACTAAATATAATAGTTGGAATAATGGTTAAGGTTTATATTGGTCATAAATTGGGGGATCAGTTTATTATTTCATAACAATAGGAAACCGATCCCCCACTAATTACTACATAATAATATAATAGATTTCTTTTCCCTTTACCTATGAGTCAAATAACAGGACAGATTGGGTTTCTATAGCATTGGTCGGCAACCAGTCTACCGCAGAAAGCAATGGCAACCTACTGCGGGATAATCTTCTGCTCAGTCAGTCATGTCTCTTTCGAGACATGATCGCCCAAGCGTATTTCACGTATGGCACTTAACTGACTGACTGAATATAATAGTTGGAATAATGATTCAAGCTTATATTGGTCATAAAGTGGGGGATCAGTTTATTACTTCATAACAATAGGAAACCGATCCCCCACTAATTACTACATAATAATATAATAGATTTCTTTTCCCTTTACCTATGAGTCAAATAACAGGACAGATTGGGTTCTATAGCCTTGGTTGGCAACAAGTCTACCGCAGAAAGCAATGGCAACCTACTGCGGGATAATCTTCTGCCCAGTCAGTCATGTCTCTTTCGAGACATGATCGCCCAAGCGTATTTCACGTATGGCACTTAACTGACTGACACAATAGTTCATAGTAGCTCTGTGCTCCACTTATCGAGAAGTTCATAACTTCGAGAGATTTTCAAATATTTTATAATGTTCACAGATTTGAATTTGAACGAAGTGACAACACCAATAAAATAAAATGAAAGTAACCATAAGTAAAAATAATGTAAAATGCGAACGATTGGTAAAACAAGAAATAAATTATTGAAAAATCAAATGAAGGAGTAAGGAAAGAAAAAAGAAAGAAAGAATGAAAATTTATCTATTTAAAAGGAGAGAGAAATGAAGGAAACAACAAAATTAAAGTTAAGGGAAATAACCAGAGAATAAAAGAAAGAAATAAGATAAAAATGGGAAGGAAAAATAAAAGAAATCTTTTAAGCCATTCAAGAAAGAAAATCAACTTGTATATTTTAAATAAGCTAGAAGAAAAAAGGAAAGAATAAATTGAAGAAAGAAAGAGAATAACGAAAAAATAACGAAAAAGTAAATAAGAAAGAAGAAAAAGAACATTTAATCGATCCAAGAGAGAAAGAAAACCTGAGTATTTGTAGAATGAAAAAAAAAATAACGAAAGAAGGAAAGAAAGAAAGAAAATAACTTTTAAGTAATACAAAAAAAAGACAACTTGTATTTGAAGAAAAATAAAAAATATACAAAATAATAAATATCAAAGCAAAATAGGAAAGAAAAAATTAAATGAAAGAATGCATAAATGAAAAATGCAAAAGAACTAAAGAGAATAAAAGAAAAAGCAAAGAAAAAAAGAAGTAAAGAAAAGTCCTTTTTTTCGTTTTTTTTTTTTTTTTTTTCAATTTTATTTTTTGGTTATTTTTATCCACTACTGTTGTTTTTAACTGCCATCCAAGCACATGTTGTCAATTCGATTATCGTGTTGAATGAACAACTAAGCAGTTTTGTTTCCACCCCATTCCGAGAGATCCGCCCTTCACGACCACATTTTCCTGACAGGGTGGTCAACGAGATTAAGCATTTGGTTGAAATTAAACAAACTACGATCGGTGGGAAACTAGAAAGCAAGCGACAGGGCGTCAAGAACAACGGAGATATTTGGCTGTGGTATGAAGAGGCCCATAAAGAAACCAGAAGTATTTGTCATGCTCATTGAATGACTGGATTATTACTTAGACTGACGGCTATCGAAATTCATCCCAGTGATAGCGATACAATATATACACGCATCTATCTATCTACCCAAATCTGGTTTCACACCGACATTTAATACTTTTCTTATCGATGGTCACCCATCGTATCTACGTGTCTACCAGTGTACATCTGGCATTCGACAATCATGCTCATTACATCTCGAAATCTATCGACCTCAGCATTGAAAGATTTGAATATCATTCTTTGTATTAATTGTATTCAGAATAAGCCCCTGATCTTTGTCATTATCGCAACATTTTGGGGCGTTGACTCTTCAAGTGACAGTCGATTTGGGAACCCTTCAGCGAATTTCAAAATTATTTCTTTATTTAATTAAGATTGTTATCGTTCTGTTCGTCATGTCTAGAAATAGATCATCTTGTTTTTATTTGCTATTTATTTAATAGCTACTTACTTATTAATTGCTCTGTTACCACCGAGTCTTCGTCTGTATTAACCGCTCCAGGGATTGAACTCTTAACTATTATCACCAAATTACGATCCAACACTTTAATCTACTAGGCTATTGTCTTGTGAGAAAATCCTAAATCTTAATTTTGTGAATTAAATAAAGATGTCAGATCAGTTCGGATGCTAAGAATTTTGATCCAAATCTTTAAATTCGATCACTGTAATATGTAATTCTCGTTCCATGTGTAATGCCACTTCCGGATACCAAGTAGTTTTCTCTCTTTAACTAAACTCTCTAAGTTATTTTTCACCACTGCTGTAGCCAGGTATTGAACTCACAACTATTTGGATCAAGTCACTGGAACTAACCAACACCTATATTCACTGGGCCATGTGTCCTTTAGCACCTGAAGTAGTCCGGGGCGTACAACGACTGAAACATCGTAAGCATGGTAATGAAGATTAGGATCACAGACCAAACAATGGCAATAATGTAAATACTACCTCATCTCAGAAAGATAGACAAATAATAAATAGATAAGTTTACATAAAATTATGGGACTGGTACTAATTCTAGTCCAAAGGAAGAAACAATCCTGCCGAACTGCAAATAATCATATTGTTGTAGAGCGGCGGACACCCCTGCAGCACTCTTATAGCTGAAAAGCTCTATTTAAGTAAAGAATAATAGCATTCGAGGCGTAATATTCGAGTAATATTCGGACTGATTACTTCGGCAACTATGGTGATCTAAATCCCTCCTCTGTGCGTTGTAAGTTCTGTCTTGTCTGTTATTGTAACTATTGTACTTTTCTGTATATATCCGTTTAGCACTGGATAATGTGCTGAACGATACGACTGCAAATTTTCTTTGTCTAGCGTATCCAACTCGGCAATGCAACACGTATATAATTGAGAATATGCAGATTTTATGATCAGTTTGTTTTTATGCAAAAGATAGGGAGTCGCACTATATAGGTAATTTTCTTGAAGGTAATATATGGCCCTATTGGCTAATAACTGCAACCGTGAGTGTTCATATCACCTCCACGCGCCAACCAGAATCACAGTACTGAAATAATTCGTTTTTACTGATCCCCTCTAACTCCTTTTTTTTTTGTTTTAGTCATGAATAACAGGTGCTCACCAGAGGTCTGCAAATTATTCATTACCTTGAACATCTTTTCAATCATCTCACTACAAAACATGTTACTTAAGTCACTGAGATGCAACGGATTACTGAGTGCCAAAAAATAAGTTTATTTACGCTGTCCCCCCCGGGCTACACTAGGAAGATTTGGGACACAAGGTCAATTATTTAATGTGGGTAACCGAATGCGTACACTCGAAGCGAGAAAAAGAGTATCTTAATGTTTAGACATTTTTACCAGATGCAAGTCCAACCGTCCGACCTACCCTGAACATATATATATATATATATATATATATATATATATATATATATATATATATATATATATCCGAGTGAGTATAGAATGAGGAGAGAAAAGAAAAAATTTTGTCCCTTCCAAAACATTAATTTAAAACAGTGCTCTATATATGATGTATAGCGCTTTGAATATTTATTATAAATTATGTTTTAGAACATGTACATAATTTCTTCTATATATGTCCTCTTCTCTACAATCATATGGCTGTTTCAGTGTTTGGACTCAAACACTTCATCGGGATGAGTCCAAACACTGAAACAGCCATATGATTGTAGAGAAGAGGACATATATAGAAGAAATTATGTACATGTTCTAAAACATAATTTATAATAAATATATATAATATATATATATATATATATGTGTGTGTGTGTGTGTGTGTGTATGTGTGTGTGTGTGTGTGTGTGTGTGTGTGTGTGTTCTTCTCGTCGTACGCACGCAAACTTTCGTACATATGTACATACATTACGGATGCACACGCAAACATACTGGCGTTTGTTGTCATTGTGTATATAACAAGCTAAAATCTAGAGGTACAAGTCGATCGGGTTTCAACCGGATGTCTGACCGTAATCATAAGTTGTGATACGCTAAAACAAAACTGTCTGTGAATGACTATATATATATATATATATATATATATATATATATATATATATAATTTTAACGAAACTTGGTTAAAAACAACCAACAATTTGAAATGAATTGTTTGAACATTATTTTTGATCGGTACTTGTATTTAAGTAGATATTCAGTTTTTGATTAAACAGTATTATATATTTATATCTGCTGGCCTGATTATTTACGATAAGTCTTTTTTACGAAAATGTGTGTCATTCGGCAGGATTCGAACCTGCGAACCCTATCTACATAGGTGAAGCTACCATTTGATCTGGCGACGTCTTAGACCGCTCAACCATGAATGACCTCTAGGTTTCGTTAAAATTCGTTAATTTCCGTAACATATTTACATTTGTTGACATTACGATACATTTCAGAGCAGATACAGTTGTTGCGATGAATCGAAAATTGTGTTATATAGGTTTGATTAAAACCTCCTTTAGTACTTAGATGGGTGATCGTTTGGGAATACCAGGTGCTGTAAACGAAAGGAACGAGTATGGTCCACCGGTCCTCCAGGTCTGGGGTTTGAGGGTTGGGCGCAGGGTTACGGAAACAGTAACAAAACGTTACTGCCCTACACACCATTAGGTGTAAATTGGTGAGATGATGATACTATATATATATATATATATATATATATATAGTCACAGGGTTCAAGGGTTAGAATACACATTCGCCAGAAAACAAAACCACTTTCAAACCCCTTGTA
Source organism: Ascarosepion bandense (assembly GCA_037127315.1). Lineage (NCBI taxonomy): Eukaryota > Metazoa > Mollusca > Cephalopoda > Sepiida > Sepiidae > Ascarosepion > Ascarosepion bandense. The sequence continues at coordinate 1,319,789 of JBBBDQ010001848.1, forward strand.
GTTAAAGTATTACAAATCAGTCAGTTAAGTGCCATACGTGATACACGCTTGGGCGATAATGTCTCGAAAGAGACATGACTGACTGGGCAGAAGATTATCCCGCAGTAGGTTACCATTGCTTTCTGTGGTAGACTGGTTGCCGACCAAGGCTATAGAACCCAATCTGTCCTGCTATTTAACCCATAACTGGCAGGAAGAGACGGATTAATACTTTTCCCAAGGTTATTTGCGCGTAAGTGAATACAATGCATTCAACTGGAATTCGAACGCGGCTTCTCGTTCACCACAACGCACATTAAAAATAATGCAGATTAAAACTGAGAGACTAAATAAAATATACAGATTAACGAATGTACGGATTACACTGACCTTTTTGAATAGATTGATAAAAACACAAGTTGGATATGTGAATAAAAATAAGATTTGATAAAATATGCTTCGAAATAAAGCATCCGATATCAGTTTTTTATTGCATTATAGATAAAAACATTCAAAAGAAATATAAATAAACAGATTCAATCAAATGTTGGTCGGATGAAAAAATAGTCGGACCACAGGAGTTGTACTATAGCGGCTATATCTTATTTATTCTTTTTCTAGTTGTAGTAGGATTCCGTTCTAGTGAAGGGTAATTGTATACCGTTGCAGGTTAACAGAATTAGGCCTTGTGGGAAGATAGCCCACTGTAATTCATAAAATGATTATAAAATCAAGAAAGGCAATTTGAGTATAAAATAACGTTTATATATATACATAGTGATCAATGTTTTACAATTAAAGCAATACTTGAAATAAAGATCTAACGGAGGTTTGAATATTCATGACAAATAATAACGAGCTGAAAGACATTAAAGGCTTAGGAATGGGGAGAAATGCTCATTTTGAAGTTGCCACTTCTAAGGTCAGTAAGTCAGTAAGTTGGTTTGTGAGGAATGTCTTTGAAGTGGTCACTCCTGAGGTCAGTAAGAACTTTTGAGGCAGGGAGAAGGAAAGAGGTTAGCATAGTAGCCGCTCAACTTAAGTCAAGGAGAGATACTGGTAACTCTAGCCTATCGGTCCTTCTGTCTTTCTGTCTAACAATGCTTTTTGTCTCCGCTTTTTATCTATGACATATCATTTTTTTTTTCGAAATCGCCTGTACCGTTATTTTCTCATCAGCTGCATTCTTGCCTTGATTGGGGTGAAATGATTATAAAAAAATGTTTTCATATAATGTTAGGTTTAATCAAAAAATATCAGAAGTGTTTCTATGTTAACGGAGTTGAACTACCCAAAGTGAAGTCGCTTTGCATTGATCGACTTTGAATACTGTCACATACGCATGCCATGTTTTAACGTTCTCGTTCCTATTTAATAAAAGAGCATTGAAAGAAAGTTTGTAAAGAGTGATCCTTTTACCACATCTCAGCGACCATGGCTTTCACAGCAATGTTTGGCCAAGCAAAGCATTCCCCATGTCCGAAAACCACCATATGTCACAGAGCTTGTCCCCTTCAAACGTTTCCTCTTTTCAAAAATTGAATCCAATTCAAAAGGAACAAGAATTCAATATATCGAGAAAATCCAAGAAAATCCGACGAGGCGGCTGCTCGCCATCTCATCAATGGAGATTCAGGAATGTTTCCATCTAATGAAACGACGTTGGATAAAGTATGTGGCTTCAGAAAGCGGACTACTCCGAAGGAGATTAATTGCTGAATTGATATGTGTTGCAGTTTTCTGTTTATGACTCCCGTCTCGATACTTTTTTCACCCTACCTCGTTTTGATCATGTTACTAGGATGCATTTATATATATATATATATATATATATATATAAATATATATATAATAATGTCTAAAAAGTTGTAGTAAGGGATTCTACTCAGTCCTACTTGTTATTCCAAAAAAGTTTGAATTCATGAAGTAGTCGTAAAAATAAGGAAATTAGAAATAGAACGTTTGGAAGGTACTGGAATGATCAAGAAAATTCCAGTAGACTCCAGAGACTTCAAAGGATTCTAGAAGTATTCAAATTAGATGTTAGCCTCTATAAAAATAGGTTTTGGGCAAAGAGTAGTTAGTTGTTACCAGGATTTGCTGACATTACCAACTCCGGCTTTGATTCAAGGATTTATATCCAGCTGAAAGAATCTCTAAGAAGTTGCCTTAAAAATAAACTAAAAATCTGAATGAGAATCTCATAGAACTATATGGGTGAATACATATTTTTGACTTTTTCATTGACCAAACTAATAATTATTCTTTATATACTCATTTAAGGATTTCCCAAAAAGTATAGCACTTATCTTATTTGCCAACTTAATTGGGTAAAGATATTTGACACCTTACCTTCCTTTTCTGTTCTCGTAATACTCGCCAGTAGTAAACTCTATGCTTCTTGTTTTGAATGCAACAAAAATTGCATGTTTGTAATTTGTGTGTGTGTGCGTGTGTGTGTGTGTGTGTGTGTGTGTGTGTGTGTGTGTGTGTGTGTGTTGTAAATTAAATATTTGTTTGTGATGTATCTCTGAGTTTTGGTCAATCATTTTTGTTCTTTTGTTACACTTAACACGTAATAATCAGTATTTATATATATAGTCGTTTTGATTGAATTAAATAATTATTGGACTACCGGAGACACTAGCAGTTAATATCAATAAACGCTCTAAATGTCGGTCGGATTACAAAATGATCCGTTTAATTGAACCGTGTCTGTAGAATGGCGATGTAGTAAGAGTAACTTAGATGTGGAACACGGCGAAAAGTATGGGTATTCAGTGACGATCAGAATCACTCAGTCAGTTAAGTGTCATACGTGATACACGCTTTAGGCGATCATGTCTCAAAAGAGACATGACTGACTGGGCAGAAGATTAGGTTGCCATTGCTTTCTGCGGTAGACTGGTTGCCAGCCAAGGCTATAGAACCCAATTATTTAATCCATAACTGGAGGGAAGAGACGGATTAATACATTTCCCAGGAGTACTTGTGCGTAAGTGAATGCAAGGAATTCAACTGGAATTCTAACTCGGCTCCCCGATTTGTCGATATCCACTGCACCACAACGCACATCAGAATCACTACTGAATAGTAATTGTTCTAGTAACACAAGCTTGTTAACCATGACACCACGTCGAGGTGTCCCCACAGGCCTGCTTAATGGATTGATATAAACAAATAAACTATGAACAGAAACCAAACGCTATCGATCAAATGTTCGTCAAATTAAAAAATTTGGAATTATAAGTGCGTGTAAAATCATTTATTAGTCATAAAGCACATTTGGGGATTATGTCTCGAAAGAAAAATGGCTTACTGCGCAGAAGACTTTCATGTAGTTGTTAATCAGTGTATTCCTCCCACGTTTCGGTAGATACAGATAATTACACCGCTCGCTCTATTGGTAGGTTCGAAGCTAGCGTCCAGCTCCAGACAAAAATAAGCAGAGTAACAGTGCACGTCACCACGGTCCCAACTGCACTTCCAGCCAATGTCCCAGACTGTTTTTATTGACCAAAAATACTGCCAACGTACCAATCATTGCCGTTGGACTCGTTCTTAATCAGAGTCCCCAGCTCGTGCCAATTAGCATAAAATGATAAATATCGAAGAATGTACTTTTTTTTTTTTTGACCAAACTTGTAAGAGGAGAGGATGTAGCTGACGAAATGCCGAACTGTCTAGCGTGAGTTTATGCACGTATCCATGGCAAAACAGCAGCACGACAAGCGAAACATCTTGGGCGCTTTGACTACGGTAAGTGTGAATATTTATCGTCACAAAGTTGTCCTTACTTTGAGTTAGACTGGTTGCTAGCCAAGGATACCTGGAGGGAGAATGCCACCACTTCAACGGCAATTCGAACTCTGCTCTCCGATTTTTCGTTCCGAACCGATATCCACAGCACCACAATACACAAATTCATTAATATACGATTAAAATGAAATATGTATCTGAAAAGACCGTTGTACAAAAAAAGAAAAAAGAATCTCAATTTTTAACAATTATTGATTCTCTTTTCAAATATTGTTGATTTATCCCGAAATCTTAACAGCCATTTCTTGTCGAATGACTAATATCAAATATTTGCATTGTTACTCATGAGTGATTGTTACATAACCATTAAAAAAATCATGCAACTACTACTCCCGGTGATCGAATATCGATTGGCTACTATAAGTAGATACGATCTTTTGAATTCGTCTCATGACTTAAGCGAATCGGCGTCTTTCGTATTAAGGTAGATTGTTATTCTTTTTCTTTTTTTTTCTTCTTTTTTTTCCTGAACGAACATTTTCTAGCAGTTCAGAATATTAAATATTAAATATAATTTGATTTATTTTTTCCTTTGATTTTAAGCAGAGCCAGAAAGCACCCTCTTTTGAATGTGGCTTGTTCTTGTGTTCTTGATAAAACCAGAAGACCAAAAATGAAATGGTACCAGAATTGGAACAATAGCGGATTAACCAGCAGAAACAATCGCGGTGGTGAGGTGAAGGGGGAGAAGGAATTCATTCTTTTCTCATCCTTTTTTCTTTCTCTCATTTTTTTTATTCTTTTCTTGAATACTTACATTATTATTCTTTTTTTTTCTTGCTTTCTTTGAATAAGTTTTCTTTCTTTCTTGAATTGCGCAAAAGTTCTTCGGTTAATTTTTCTTTCTTTTTTTCATTTTTTTTTTTTTTTCATTTATTTTTGTCTTTCTATCATTCCTTTCTTTCTTTGAAGATTCATGTTGTCCTCCTTTCTTGAATTACTTAAAAAGAGTTTCTTTTCTTTCTTTTGTTTCTTTTTTTTATTCTTTCTCCCTTTCTTTTTTCTTTCTTTTTTCTTTCTTTCGTTTATTCTTTCTTCCCTTTTTTGTTTATTTCTATAAATACACAAGTTTTTTTTCCTTTGTCAGATTGATTAAATGTTTTTTCTTTTCTTTATTTCCTTTAATTTCATTCTTTCTTCTTTCAGTCTTTCCTTCTGTCTTTCCTTCATTTTCTTTCTTTTTTTAAATATACAAGCTGACTTTCTTTCTTGAATTGCTTAAAAGCTCTTTATTTTTTCTTTCTTTCTTTCTTTCTTTTTCTTTTCTTTCCTTCTTATATTCTTTCTTTTTCGTTTTTTTCTTTCGTTCTATAAATTATCTAGTTATCTTCCTTGAATTTTCTGTTTCGTTTCGTTAACTTTTTTCCCACTTTTAAATACATAAGTTTTTCTCTTGAAATTTTTCAATATTTTTTCCTTCCTTTTTTCTTTCTTTCTTTCTTTCTTTCTTTCTTTCTTTCTTTCTTTCTTTCTTTCTTTAAATGTTTTTGTTTTTCCTTTAAGTGTTTTTCCTTCTTTAACTTTTGTTTAGTTCATTCTTTTCGCAGTTTTGTCTTTCTTTCCTGAACTGTTTAACATTTTTTTAATAATTAGGTTCCTTTTCTTTCTTTCTTTCTTTCTTTCTTTCTTTATTAATTTTTTTCTTTATTCAGTTGCTTAAGTGTCTTTTTTTTCTACATATGTTTTCTTGATTTGCTTACGGGTTTTTTATCACTTTATTTCTTTAATACGTGTGTTTTTCTTCATTGAATTGTGCTATTTTTGTTCTTTCATTCGATACTTACATTTTTTTATCTTGCTTTCCTTCCTTTCTTCTTTCCTTCCTTCCTTTATCTTTTTCGCTTACTGCAAAATACTCTTGAGTTTTTATTCTTTTCTTTCTTTCTTTCTTTCTTTCTTTCTTTTTCTCGCTTACTGTAAAATACTTCAGTTTTCATTCTTCCTTTCTTTCTTTCTTTCTTTCTTTCTCGCTTACTGTAAAATACTTCAGTTTTCATTGCTCCTTTCTTTCTTTCTTTCTTTATCTTTCTCGCTTACTGTAAAATACTTCAGTTTTCATTCCTCCTTTCTTTCTTTCTTTCTTTCTTTATCTTTCTCGCTTGCTGTAAAATTTTTTCATTCCTCCTTTCTTTCTTTCTTTCTTTATCTTTCTCACTTACTGTAAAATACTTCAGTTTTCATTCCTCCTTTCTTTCTTTCTTTCTTTATCTTTCTCGCTTGCTGTAAAATTTTTTCATTCCTCCTTTCTTTCTTTCTTTCTTTCTTTATCTTTCTCACTTACTGTAAAATACTTCAGTTTTCATTCCTCCTTTCTTTCTTTCTTTCTTTCTTTCTTTCTTTCTTTATCTTTCTCGCTTACTGTAAAATACTTCAAAAGTTTTCATTCCTCCTTTCTTTCTTTCTTTCTTTATTTCTCGCTTACTGTAAAATACTTCAGTTTTCATTCCTTTCTTTCTTTCTTTCTTTCTTTCTTTCTTTCTTTCTTTATCTTTCTCGTTTACTGTAAAATACTTGAGTTTTCATTCCTCCTTTCTTTCTTTCTTTCTTTCTTTCTTTATTTATTTATTTATTTATTTATCTTTCTCGCTTACTACTAAATATTTGAGTTTTGATTCTTGAATTATAAGGCTTCTTTCTTTCTTCCATTTATTTTCAAACATCATTTTGTCGTTCTGTATCTACTACAGGTTAGATAACGCTGATTCGGATTGATTCAACTCAATTAGGAAATCACATATTTGTTTTTTTTTATACATACGCATCTATGTTAAGTATGTATTTTCTGCATATATTTGTTTGCCCCGTACACACGCGCGCGCGCGCGCGTGTGTGTGTGTGTGTGTGTGTGTGTGAGAGAGAGAGAGAGAGAGAGAGAGAGAGAGAGCTTATGATTAGAAAAAACAAGAAACAAAAACAAAGACAAATTAAAACAAAGTTAAATATACAAAAACGAAACAGTATAAAAACTTCAGCCAAATGAAGATGAACTTAGAAATATATAAACCTGAAAAAACAACCATAAAACAAAGCTAGTCGAACTTTTTGTTTCTCTCTACAAGCCGGCTAAGATTAGGTTTATTCAGATCCAGTGATCATTGGCTGACTCATTCCGGAAGGCTGGGTAGGGGACGGGATTTGGGGCAGGGTGAAGAGCACTCAGTGGAAACAATGTTTTCCTACAGATATTTTTTTTTATGCCGAAATATGGAAGACGTAGTATGGGGAGGTTTACACCGCAAGAATTGCTCAGAAGGCTTGAGGCTAATTAACGAACTTATTGTTATTTATTGAGTATCACTTAGTCTGGCACAAGGTGATAGTAGTGAGGTGATTACTGCTACCACATCTGATCGGGCGCCGCTGCTATTCACCTCGGGCTTCTTGACAAAATCCAACGTAGAATCTGTAATGTGATCGATAACGACTTGGCAGATCGGCTGCAGTCGCTCTTTCACCGACGTGACATGGCTTCCCTGAGCCTCTTCTACAAATACTTTCACGGCTTCTGCTCCAATGAACTTAGCTCACTGGTGCTCCCTATGTATGAATTTACACGAGCTACTAGGTCTCATCCTTTTACAGTGAAACCGATAAAACGTAACCACAATTTCTACTCAGCTTCTTTTCTCGCACTTCTCGCCTATAGAATTCTATTCTGTATACTTGCTTCCCCGACAGCTACAATTTCAAAGAATTTAAATTTAAGATCAATATTCATCTCCTATTTCACTGAATTGCATCCTTTCTCTCTGTTAACACCCCTATATCCATGGACAATATGGATTCGTCTGGTTTATATAATGCCAGACATTTCTACCTTCAAGCAGAGGAGTACACTTTTAGTCGTACTCTACTATGACACTGTCAGCTCACTGTCTTCGGGTAGAGAGTGCTCTCTGCTTCCGAGCAGAAAGCACTAACCCAGTCGTGGTTCCGCCGAAGGATAGAATCACGACTGGGGAAAAATAGACAGATATTTTTGGCCTGGCTATATGGCCGGGAAGACCCACAATAAAAAGACCTTGTGTCACATCTGGCCTTGTGTGGGAAGGTTGGTAAATACCGAGGAGTACACTTTTAGTTGTACTCTACTATGACACTGTCATCTCTCTGCCTTCGGGTAGAGAGCGGTCTCTGCTTCCGAGCTGAGAGCACTAACCCAGTCGTGGTTCCGCCGAAGGATAGAATCACGATTGGGGAAAAATAGATATTTTTAGCATGGCTACATGGCCGGGAAGACGCACAATATAAATACCTTGTGTCACATCTAGCAGGTTGGTAAATACCGAGGAGTACACTTGTAGCTTAACCGCTCACAGTGTACACAGAACTCTTTCACCTTATAATTGTGATCCCTTAAACAGGACCACAACACTCTCATGGTCTTTTCTCCGTCCAATCCACTCTCATCACACCAGTATTATCATCCTTCTATTACCGTCTTCCTGACACCGGCTATAACCTGTCCCTCTTTCTCATCACTTTCCTCCTATGTAACCCCCTGCGCAACAGTGGCAGTAAAACTGCCTTGCTTCGGGTTAAATAATTAAAGAAATACAACTAAAACTGACAATGATTAATCTTACTTTTATTTATTTATTTAGTTAGTTTTGTTATCATTTCACCCCAAGCAAGGCGTCATTGCCACTAGAACACAGGGGACTACAGAAAGTGAAAGTGAAAGAGAACGAGATGAGTGAGAGTGGGGAGGATTAAGGAAAGGACAACAAAAAGGAAACAGAAGATGGCAGTTGACACTATATTTAAATTTTTGAAGATTGTAGTTATCAAGGTAGCAAGAAAGCGGAAGAGTTCCATTGGTGGGAAGTGTGAGAAAAGAAACTATTCGAGTAGAAGTAGCAGTTGTATCTATCTAGTTCAACAGTAAAACGGTGAGACCTAGTTACTAATCTAGTAGCACGCTTAAATTCATGCAGCCAGGTCATTAAAAAAGCATGTTCATCAGAGCAGCTTCTATGAAAATATTTGTAGAAAAGACAGAGAGAAGTCAGGCCTTGTCGGTGATAAAGTGAGTGGAGTCAAGATGCCTGATGAAGTTCGATTACATTACAGAACCTTTTTGATTTTTTTCAAGAACCTCAAGTTGTACAAACACCAGACCAGATATGGAAACAGTATTGACTTTAAGTTTGAACTTTGTTTAACGGCGTATCAACCTCTGTGGGTTATTTTTTTTTAAATCATTTCACCCCGGGCAAGGCGTAAATGCCACTGATGCGCGGGGGTCTACATAACTGAAAGAAGATTAATTAGAAGAGAGAGAAGAGGAGTAAAAACCAATTAGAAATGAGAAATAGAAAGATGAGAATGCAGGTGTGATGACAGTTTCAATGGTGTAGAGAAAGGGAAGGATATACGGGGTGGGGGAATGCAAAAAAAGGTGGGGATTCAAGGTTTTCTTTTAATGTTCGGTTATAGTGAGAAGTTTGGTTTAGACAGATTTTAATAAAATTCTTTTGTTTTTATCCTTTTCTTATTGAAGAAAATTGAAAACGTCTTCTATTTTTGCATCCGAAAATGTTTTGCTGAAAATAATTTTTTTTCTTCAAAAATGTGTTATGGGAATTTTTTCTTCAAAAATGTATTGTTGGTAATATTTTTCTTTCAAAAATATATTTTTTCTATAAATATCTATTTATATGTATATTTTCATATAAAAGTGTATTTTTATTCTTTCATAATATTTTGACCCCCGTTTGGGGGTTAACTACTCGCCCATAGCCAAGACCCTAACCGGTGCTACTACTCCGGGTCAGAGTTGACCTGGAAACAACAGCAATTAAGAGGTGGTTCCATGCTCCTCACAACCTCCCAAACAGAGGCCTTGCTACCGGATGTAGTCTACCATCATGCCTGAGACCAAAAACAGTATTCAATGCACGGACGAATGGTAGAGATGTAAATGTGCAAGATGAATTAAAATTATCTGACACGACACAGTGAACCAACTGTCATTCTAGTAGGCGTAGAAATTGATTCAGTAGCAGTCAGTCAGTTAAGTGACATACGTGATATACGCTTGGGCGATCATGTCTCGAAAGAGATATGACTGGCTTGGCAAAAGATTTTGCCCTAGCAGATTGCCATTACTTTCTGCAGTAGACTGGTTGCCAAGCCAAGGCTATAGAACCCAATCCGTCCTGCTATTTAACCCATAGCTGGACGGAAAAGTGACGGATTAATAACTTTCCCAAGAGTATTTGCGCATATTTAAATGCAACAAATTCAACTGAGATTCGAACTTGGATCTCCGATTTATCGTTCTGAACCGATATTCACTGTACCACAACACACACCAAATATTCAATATAGTCGCTCTGTTTCACTAGAGTAGAAAAATGTGAGGAGAAGAAAACGTATAGTGTGTCTCTCGTGAAGTTTAGCATCAGTCCTGATGATGCTAATCAAAAAAGTTTACTTTGATTTATTTTACAGATAAAAGTCTTCTAGTCCGGTCCTCTTTTAATGAAAAGATTTTCTATTCCGATTTCCTAGTTGCTCGTTTCTGGTAATCGATCTACAGTTAAAAGTCCTGGAGTTCGACCTTGTTACAATCCTGCCAATGTTGCATTAGACCATAGGTTCCCAACCTTTTTGCTGCGATTACCCCAAAATACAATTTCACTATTATCCATTACCCCAATGAACAAATACCCGTAATATAAGAAAAGTTATTATATTTTCATACATCAAAAGCAGACAAAGTTAATGGAAATTATTCAATACAATAGTATCAATCTATAATAATCAGAGGTATAGTAGCCGTAAACTAGCCGTGGTTCTTAATGTGAGTGTTGAGCTTGTATTGCCAGTGCCAGTTTATCTATTCTTGGCTTTGTGACTGAAAGGGCTATTCGGACGTCGTTTGCCACGTTGAGTCTGCTACATTTCTTGGTCTTCATTCCAAGGACAGTAGAAAAAGCTTGTTCACATAGATAAGTGGTTGAAAATCCTATGAGAATTTGAACTGCTCTAGAGGCTAGTGTTGGTATATCCTGCAGACGATAGATCCAAAAGGTGTCTAGACCAGACTTGGTCTCAAACAAAAGCTTCCATGCATTGTTCATCCTGAGTGCAAGACATTCTTCTTTTGCTGGATAGTCCTCATCAGGAATGATATCTTCACTCACAAGATATGAATTTCTTACCCATTCATTGTACTTACGTAAGTTTTCCAAGAGATCACTGATGTCTGTCTTCATGTGGTTGAGGATGTCTTCAGAATTAACTTTATCAAGGAAGGCATCCAATGGAGAAAATTGTGCAAAAATTCCCTTTCCAATACGTCTGGTCCATAATTCCAATTTCCCACAAGATGAAGCAATATTGTCTTGAAGTTCCCAAACGAAACATCTATTACCCCCAAAATATGGGTTCATTACCCAACTAGGGTAATTTACCCCGGTGTTGGGAACCATGGCATTAGACCAACAATGGAATATCTGGTCTGGAGCGACCAGTCTTCACGTTCCAATCGTGACATAGTTCAGAATTATTTCGGCTATTTTGTTGGGTGGGGAAGACTTCCATCTTCCATCCTACAACTTCTTTCCCCACAGGCGAATCCTCGCAGATTTATCACTACTCTGTAGCTTGTTTCATTATCAATTTTCAACCAAGATACATTCCAGTTCAGACATTTACAAGCAGGAACCGACATGCCACGTACACGGAGTCGAATCATCCCTTTGTATTCCATTAGTAAGAAGGAAGATCTACTCAGCTTCTTCCCGAGAACCGCTACATTATAAAACAGCCACCTACGTGGATGTGCATCGATTTCATGTCTAGGGTCAGTCGTAAACCTAACCCTCATTATCTTTATTTCAATGCCTCCTCTTACGTTTACATCAAACGCTTCAATCAGCCTTGAGAAGCATTTAGGCTTGATGAAAATAATTTATGCAAAATTACAATTTTAAGTGTTTCTGTGAATGCATTCTACATTAAAAGTTCTTACTACTAATGCAACCAATATTTGATCATAATAGTTTATACACTCTTAATATTTGCTTGTGTTTCTATGAATTTATTCTGCAGCTAAATTCTTGTAGTAAAACCTTTAAATTATTGCTACTTTTATTTTTTCCAAATATTTTCTTCATTGTAATAAATAACCCGAAAGAACGCTGAATGATTAAATAATGAAGAATTGGCAAAATGGCTGGCAGAATTGCACCGGTTAGTCTTTGATCTGTTTCCCACTTATTGTGCTATTTTCGGTTTTCTAATTTCATTAGAGAGCACGATTTGTGTTCCAAAAACAAGCCTATAGTGTCCTTTCATATTTTCGATTTGTACATAAATGTCTCCCTTCAGGATATCTTACAAATCTGCACTGACGTTCTATATAGAGGTCAACTGGGTCTCGCTTTATTTTGTGAATGTTTGGTTTTGAAGTTTATGCATTTAGCAAAAGAGTAGGTGGAATTTAGCTTTATTAATACAACGTATGGGGATGTGCGTTGTGGTGCAGTGGAAGAAGAAATTGTGTAGCCGAGTTCGAATTCCAGTTGAATTCCTTGCATTCACTTACGCGCAAATACCCGTGGGAAATGTATTAATCCGTCTCTTCCCTCCAGTTATGAATTAAATAACAGGACAGATTGGGTTCCACAGCTTTGGTCGGCAACCAGTCTACCGCAGAAAGTAATGGCAACCTACTGCGGGATAATCTTCTACCCAGTCAGTCATGTTTCTTTCGAGACATGATAGCGCAAGCGTGTATCACGTATGGCACTTAACTGACTGAATACCATGTATGATATGAATGGGCAGTTACTTGGGTCCTATATTAGCTAACAATTTATTGGGTTTAATGAAAGCCATCTATACAACAAATGTTATTAGCCCCACGTAAATCTACATTTTGTAGATGATATTTTTCTATTTTAAGTTCCATCAACATAGCTAAATCTTTCCATACTCAAGTTAATTCCCTTCATTTATCTCTTCAATTCTCTATGGAAGTTGTACTTTGCCATTTCTGGACATACTGAATGCACGTAGTTTGTTCATTGTCAATGTTTTTCGGAAACGTATGTTCACAGGTATATAAACTAGTTGGAAAATTTTGTCCCTAACTCTCGTAAGAATCCTAATTTCTACCTTGGTCAATTGCGTGTTGATGATTTGTGCTTGAAGATTCGATCATGAATTAGAAAACATTCAGCGTATTTTTGTGACAATGGATATCCTAAAAATGATATTAGCGGCGCTATGGAGCGTAGGAATAAACGCCTTAAAGATTCGGTAATGATTGGACGTGTACATTTGTTTATAGACTATGCAATGGAATTAGACAAAGTACACCATAGAGACTTGATAGAGACACCCTACAACCGTGACATATTCGAGAAAGTCATCGGAGTAATCAAGAACCTTTACAGGCAGCAAACTGTCTGCATAAGGAATGATAACGAGCTCAGCAGATATAGTAAGACAGAAAGAGGTGTAACACAAGGACGTGTCATCTCACCGGATATATTCAAACTATAGAGTGAGACAATACGGAGAGCCCTAGAAGTCCTGCCAGGAGTCGTTATTGGCGGCCGCAATCTGAACAATATAAAATAAAAAGATCATGCAGTGCTGATGACTGACACATAAAAGGAAATTCCAAGATCTCCTACATGAAGTATTTAAAGTAAGCGGAAAGAGGAACTCCATATCAACTACAAGATCTCCTACATGAAGTATTTAAAGTAAGCGGAAAGAAGAACTCCATATCAACTACAAGATCTCCTACATGAAGTAGTTAAAGTAAGCGGAAAGAAGAACTCCATATCAACTACAAGATCTCCTACATGAAGTATTTAAAGTAAGCGGAAAGAAGAACTCCATATCAACTACAAGATCTCCTACATGAAGTAGTTAAAGTAAGCGGAAAGAAGAACTCCATATCAACTACAAGATCTCCTACATGAAGTAGTTAAAGTAAGCGGAAAGAAGAACTCCATATCAACTACAAGATCTCCTACATGAAGTATTTAAAGTAAGCGGAAAGAAGAACTCCATATCAACTACAAGATCTCCTACATGAAGTATTTAAAGTAAGCGGAAAGAAGAACTCCATATCAACTACAAGATCTCCTACATGAAGCAGTTAAAATAAGCGCAAAGAAGAACTCCATATCAACTACAAGATCTCCTACATGAAGTATTTAAAGTAAGCGGAAAGAAGAACACCATATCAACTACAAGATCTCCTACATGAAGTAGTTAAAATAAGCGCAAAGAAGAACTCCATATCAACTACAAGATCTCCTACATGAAGTAGTTAAAAAAATGGCGCATGGAAGAACTCCATATCAACTACAAGATCTCCTACATGAAGTAGTTAAAGTAAGCGGAAAGGAAAACTCCATATCAACAACAAGATCTCCTACATGAAGTAGTAAAAATAACCGAAAAGAAGAACTTCATATCAACTACAAAATCTTCTACATGAAATCGTAAAAATGAGCGGAAAGAAGAACTTCATATCATCTACAAAATCTTCTACATGAAGTAGTTAAAATAAGCGGAAAACGAACTCCATATCAACAACAAGATCTCCTACATGAAGTAGTAAAAATAAGCAATCAAAATGTGGTTCTGCAGAAGGATGCTGAGGATACCATGGACCGAACATGTTAGCAGCGTCGGATTTTTGGAGGGAATGGAAACGGACGGGAAACTGATTCTTAACATCAGGAAAAGACATCTGAAGTTTCTGGGACACGTAATGAGAAAGGAAGGCTTGGAAAATCTGATACTCACGAGACAGATAGAGGGAAAGAGAGACAGGAAAAAGAATTACATGGCCTACTTGATGGACTTGAGCAGTTTCATGGCGGAGCGTGGTTTAGGAGGAGTAACAGAGGGATAAATCTAGGTAAATCTAGTCCCCTAACTCCCCAGACTGCAACCCCCTTGATTCTTATGTGTGGAGTGCAGTTGAGAAAGAGACCAACAAACCCCCTCCTTTTAACACCAAAGATGAACCGATGGCAAGGATTATGGCAACACTCACCAGCTTAAACAAGGAGACCGCCTAGAAAAGTTACAGGAGATGCCGAAACCATCAAAAGGCCATCGTTGAAGCCAATGATATTTTCATTTTTGCGTAGTTTACACGTTATACATCCCACTCTATATATATAATAAGGTATATTCCTCATAAATAGCAGTGATTGTACGGCTATTCTATTCTCGACCATAGAGGTGATTGATTGTAGGTGGTTTGTGTTTTGTGTGTATTGATTATCAGCTAACCTTATTACAACATCTCGAGTTAGCCAAACCGGCAACCAATAACCAATGGCTGAATTATATTTGTAAAATAGACAGGAAACTGAGGCAAAATCGGTTAGACTTATACCAGAATATTACTGTATATATATTTACGCTCTCACACCCTGATTGAGCACTCTAGAAAAAAGGTAGACTTTGAAAAACAGTAGCCACTCTAGCGTGCACGCATCGCTCATTCAGTAAAAATGAATTTGAGCACTCTAGCTATTGGGCGCGTAATATGATATGCGCTAAAAAGAGTGCCTTCTTCCACCGAATGCCCCGTGGCACAGGGATAGATTCGCCGGCTTACGCCAAATCGGTCGGGTTTAGAGCCTGGGTTAGGGAGCAATCGGAGTCTAACCGTACTGATGAGCTGTGATACAGCGAAACAGATTTGTCTACGGATGACAATATATATATATATATAAATATTGTAATGGTTGTTACAATGGTTTATAAATTCATGATATCACTACACAAAAATGTTCGCGTTTCGAAGCTGCTATGTGCGCTTCTCATCGGATGACAAGTTTAAGTGAAAATTAAATGGTGAAAACGGTTTATTTATGGTGATATGATGTTTAAGTGAATGTGGAGTGGGAGCTTATTCTGATTTAGTCGGCCGTATTGTAGCCCTAGAGATATAGTTTTGGGTTAGGAGAGTTAGCTTAGTTTAAGACAGGTTCCTTATTTATTTTGTCTGGGTAGTTCTTATATTGGGATTTATGGGTTTTTTTTAAGGAAGGTTAGATATTTTTTGTTTATTTTACTGCTATCTTAGTGTGATGGGAGTGGCGCCGCTGTTAATGAGGACGATGTGAGTAAATGTGAGGTAGAAATTTAGAATGATCTGGTCGTCCGTTTGTAGTTCTAGAGATGCTGCTTTGGGTTAGGAGAAGAGTGTGGGGTACCTTATTTTTGGACAGGTTCCTTTTTCGCTTAGTTTAGGTGATTTTATATTGGGATATATGTTTTTTTAGGGCAGTGTCAATAGTTTTTATTTTACTACTATTTATAGGTGGATGGAATTGCTGTTAATGTTGTGTGGGATCTATTTTCTTTTATTTCTACGTTATTTGTTCTTGTTGCTTAAAAGTGTTCTTATCGGATGCGATATACACTTTATTTATAGTGGGATTTTCAATTGATGTTATGTTGCATTGGTAGATTATTGAGTTTATTTTACATTTATTCTATAGTGGATAGTTGTTGAGGTTTCTACAATCACATAGGTTTTTATTGTTGTCATCTTTATTATTTTGGTAGTTAATTTTATTTTGATCTACGTGTTGATTATGGATATATTTGTTACGGTTTGTTATTATTTTTTCTAGGTTGTTTGTGCAACTATAACTTAGTGTAAGTGTATTTTTGTTAAAAAATTTACTAAGAGGGTTTTTGGTGGGTAAGTATTTTTTCATTAAATTGAGGAACTTCTGTCCTAAGTTGGTGTTTACCATTTGGTTGAAAGGAGGTGTGTACCAAGTGATTTTTCTATTTCTATTTTTCCTGTTATGGTTAGTTTGTTATATACTGGATGACTTGGTTTTTGTAGCCACTTTTATTTAGGGTCTTATTGTAAAGACTTTTGTGTTTGTTAAATATTTCTTAACTGGAAGAGTTTTTACTAATTCTATATTCTATGGAGGAGGATATATGTTTGATTATACTTGGGGCTGAATTGACTTTGGGTGGATGTATAATGGGTATTCATTGGGTTTTATGTATGGTTCGTAATTATTATTAATTAAATCGAGTGTTACATCGAGGAAGTTTACTACTTTTAAATTTGTGTTGACTATTACTTTTAGGTTTAAACTTTTAAATTCTCTGTGAATAAGTTTTCTTATTTTGTCTGTTTTAAAATGTGTGGAATTTTCTAGTAGCATTAGACCGTCATCTCTGTATAACCCTATGTCTTGTGTGTTTATGACTTGGTGTGCAGTAAGATTGTATAGTGAAAATAAGCCGATGAAATCGGAAGACTCTGCAGAGTCTAACGCACCCATTGTAATATCAAATATCCAAAGACCTCTTCACTTTGGCACTGGAATTTGCTACACATTACTCGGACTTAACCAAGGACGAATATAGTATAATAATGGCCGCCAAGACATCTGTTTTTATCCATAACCAAGAACAATGGATAAAAATAACTCTGTTAACAAATTTGATATTACAATGGGTGCGTTAGATTCAATCCTGGGTAAAAGCAATCGGATGTCTAACCGTACTGATGATCTTTGATAAAGTGAAACAGATCTGTCTGCTGATGACTATATATATATATATATATATATCCGATAAGATATAGTTTTAAAGCATGCTACCTTTATGAACAAAGATAAGCGTGTGTATATATGAGTGGACACTGGGGTCAACGGCGAGTGAAAACCCTGTTTTATTCTTGAATGTAATAATCATGTCAAAGTGAATGTGATCAACCACGGACCAGACTGTTACTTCTCGGTGTTTCTCTCTCTCTCTCTCTCTCTCTCTCTCTCTCTCACACACACACACACACACACACACACACACACACACTCTCTCTCGCTCTCTCTCTCTCTCTTTCTCTCTCTCTCTCTTTCTCTCACTCTCTCTCACACACACACACACACAGACACTCACACACACTCACACACACACACACTCTCACTCTCTTTCTCTCTTTCTCTCTCTCTCTCTCTATATATATATATACATGCGATGTACTGGTTAAATCGCTGAAACAGGATCCGGGGAGCCTTTTTCAAATACTTGTCTTTTCTGTTTCGTCCACGAAGCGCTAATTCCCTTGGAAAAGACATGGATCTGTCTTCTTCCAGCTATTGTTTAAATCAGTGGTTCCCAAACATTTTTCTGTCATTTCCCCCTACACCCAGTTCAACCATCCAGATTTCCCCCTTCATGTGTATGACAGAAAGAGCAGTTAAAACACACTGAGACTATTTACCGATTTATTTTTCAAATGTACAAATATACTGATAAACCTATAGTTACAGAGTAAAGTGGATAGAGAGCAGTTAGTAACAACTAAGCAGAGCCATAGAGAGCGGTTAGTAACAAATAAAAGGACTTTTGTTTGCTCTTCTACTTCAGAATTAAATTAGTGAGAAGGGTGATGCTGCTTCATGTGCACCAGTGTATCAATATCTCTCTCTCTCTCTCTCTCTCTTAGACATGAGACAATCCAACTGAGATTTTTTTATTTAGTAGGTATTGCCATTGTAATAGCTTCAAATTTCCCCCCAGAGGAAATTTCCCACCGTTTGGGAATCGCTGGTTTAAATAGTAGGACATACTAGTCTCTCTTGCCTTCTGTTCTGGAAGAAAAACAACTCTGAATTCAGACTTGTCAACAGCTGTTTCGAACTTTTTTTATTACTCTGCCTAACATTTCTTTGTTATTAATTCTTCTGAAACATGTTTCTAGTTTTACACAATCTTTCACAACTATAATCAAATCATCTGTTTGGGTGGTTCAGCTCTAAACTAAATTGTCGAATCCAAATACGGTGAAATCGACAGCAAAGAACTCAATTTTGACCTGGAAAAAAAACTTTTTTTTAATCGTGTCACCCCAAGCAATGCATTCCACTGCCGCTATAGCGCAGGGGGTTACATAGAGCAACTGGATATAGGAAATGTCAGAAGGAGGGTGATAGACGACTTAAGATGTACATAGGGAAAGATTTGGAGAGAGTGGGTGTGAGTTAGTGTGTTAGAAGGTGTCTATTGACCTTACATTTAGACTCCTGGAGGTTGTAGCCGTCGGGAAAGCAAGCATGCGGTAGGGAATTCCACAGGCGGGAAGTGCGAGGAAAGAAGCTGTTGGAGTAGAAATTGCGGTTACATTTCATCGGTTTCACTGTAAAAGGGTGGGACCTAGTTGCCAATCTAGTATCTCGTGCAAATTCACATCTGGGGGGCACCAGTGATTTAAGTTCGTCAGAGCAGAAGCCATGAAAGTATTTATAGAAGAGGCACAGGGAAGCCACGTCACGCCGGTGAGAGAGATACTGCAGGTGGTCAGCCAAGTCGGTATCAATCACATTACAGATTCTTCGCTGTATTTTGTCAAGAACCCCGAGGAGAATAGAAGGGGCATCCGACCAGATGTGGCAGCAGTACTCAATACACGGGCGGATGGTGGATTTATATAATTGCAGGAAAGATTCAGGCGGAAAGTATTTCCAGGTCCTGCACAGAGAGCCGACTTTCATAGCTGCGGATTTAGCAATGGATTCGACGTAGTCATTCCACTTGAGGGCCGATTTCTTTTTTAATCAGTTTCACCCCATGCAAAACATTAAAGCAACTGATATACAAGGGATTACTGAATGTGGAATAATTAGAAACAAAGACATTACTGTCGAGCTAGAGCAAAACGAGTAATCAGAAGGGCTTTAGTCAGCGATTGACTTTACATTTAAACTTTTGCAGATTAAAGTTAACTGGAAAGCAGAGAACCGGAAAGGAGTTCTACTAGCGAGAAATGTGATGAAAGAAACCTAGAATTGACGGTTTCATCGAACCAACTCAGCTGTAAATTGATGAGATCTCACTAGTCTCGTCCTTAAATTTAAAAATTCTGGATGCCATTGCAAAGAGCTCAACAGAACATATACCATGAAACTATGAGGGTCATTCAATAAATAAGGTGAATTTTTCTACTACAGATAGAAGCTCCCCACCCTTTTTTTTTCAACGTAGTCTCCCAGCAGTGTCACACACTTTTCCCATTTGTGCATGTCTCAGCCAATGGCTCACAACACTTTTGACTTCATCGTCACTTTCAAATGTCTTTAAACAATTTAGCCCACTTGTAGACATTTGTTTGGCTGAAACATGTGGCACCATACACAGTTGACATTCTCCTATGAATTTCAACTGGTTTGCACCCTTCAGCAACCAAAAACTTGATAACTGACCTCTGTTCAATACTGGAGCATGCTTATTGGTCGCCCATCTTTGTTAATCTCTAAAACTCTTAAAGATTTTTTCAATCTGCAAAAAAAATTAAATCCCTTTGCAAAAGAAGTAAAGGAAAAAAAAATTTAAAATGTAGGCTTCTATCTGTATTAGAAGTCCTTATACCTAAAAACTCAACTTATTTATTGAATGACCCTCGTATTTATAGAAAAAGACACACAGTGACAAACTTACTTAGTGACCTAAGCCGAGTTACCAGATCAAGACCAATAATGTTGCTGATATTCTTTACATTTTATTAAGGAGCTTAAAGTAAATTGCAGGAGCACCGTGCTATATGTGACAACAATATTCTTCGTATGGACTTATATATATTGAAATTATTTATTTGAACATTTTAATCAATACTTGTATTTGAGTACATATTCTATTTTTAATCAAACGGTATATTTATATATTTATTTCTAACGGCATGATCATTTACTATAAATTTTTTACCTCAATGTGCGTCATTTGGCAATATTCTAACCTGTGACCCCTATCAACATAGGGGAAGCCACCAGTTGATCTGGTGTGTCTTAGACCGCTCTACCACAGTCTATCACAGTCTAAACGAAGTCAAAACAAGCCTATATAACACAATTTTCGATTCTACGCAAATAACCAACTCTGCTCTGAAATGTATCGTAATCTCAACAAATGTAAACATACAATCTTACGGAAAATCCCGAAGATTAACGAAATGGTTTTAACAAGCAACATCCTGCCGAATGACGCACATTTTCGTACAAAATTTATCGTAAATAATCAGGCCGGTAGAAATAAATATATAAATATACTGTTTGATTAAAAACGGAATATCTACTCAAATACGAGTATCGATTAAAAATAATGTTCATAGAAACAATTTCAATAAGTCGGTTGTTAAAATTCGATAATCTTCGGGATTTTCCGTAACTTATACATATGCAATGTAGATTATGGAGAGAAAAAAAAGTCTGATACGACACATTGAACCAACTAAAGAATGAAAATAATTCATCAAAGGAAGGTGTTTTGAAAGTGCTATAATATACGAATCTCCTGTAGTCAATATACGACCGGGTTTCTTTAGTTTATTACGTGTTTTTACTGAATTGATTTTGAAACAATTTGCTATACGAAGCATCGTAAAGCAAATGAATATATCAATAAAAATGATTTGGAATTAATCAAATTTTATTCAAAAACGAAACTTGTAAAGTAAAAATAATTATTTATAAACTAGCAGTATAGCCCGGCTTTGCTCGGGTGTAATGAAAGCTTTAAAACTAATCCATGGTCCTGGAGCTCAGACTCAGCCTAAAGAATATTTGTGTGAAGTTTGGTGAGAATCGGATAAAAATTGTGGATTTGTATAAAGGACATACAGACAGATAAACAGACACACGCACAAACATCTTGCCTTTTATATATATATATATATATATATATATATATATATATATATATATTATGGATTTTCTGCACTAGTGTAAGAACTGCAACATTGAAACTTCTGAATATCGTTACTTATGTTTTTGTCTATGAGTGTATCAAATTTGATTAAAATCGGACCACTCCTTCTATAATCCGATTTTTCGATTATCGATTTTTGATATTTATTGGAAGTACCTCGACACAAAACCTAGCTATGAACACTCGCAGACGCTTATAGTACAACTGTGTAAATTTTCAAGAAAATCGGTTCAACCGTTTTGAAGTCTATAGGGTAACGGACACACACACACACACACACACACACACACACACACACACACACACACAGACAAAGTTTCATTTATAAATAAGTTTAGATATCGAACGTTCATCTGATGAACGTGAATCCTGTTTTGCCTCGCAATTGTAGATTTAATTGAAATAAAATCCATTTATCTGACAACGATGTTTGATCAGTGAAACATCAAAATAAGTGTTTCCCAAATTGTCTGACAGATTTACAATTCCGTCGGTGTCTCATGGAAATTTCAGCATAGAAGTATCTCAAGAAAACCATGACAAATTGGCATTTGTTTGTTTTACGACTTATCAAACCATAATGCTTCTTTCCTATTTACTATAAATTTAATGTTTTTTTCTATCTAAATCTTAACTTATTTATAAATGAAACTTTGTGTGTGTGTGTGTGTGTGTGTGTGTGTGTGTGTGTGTGTGTGTGTGTGTGTGTGTCTGTCTGTCTGTCTGTGTATCCGTTACCTATAGACTCCGAATCGGCAGAACCGATTTTCTTGAAAATTTACACAGTTGTACTATAAGTGTCTGCGAGTGTTCTTAGCTAGGTCTTGTGTCGAGGTACCCCCGATAAATATCGAAAATCGATAATCGAAAAAATCTAGTTATAGAAGGAGTGGTCCGATTTTAATCAAATTTGATACACTCATAGACAAAGACACAAGAAACGATATTCAAAAGTTTCAAGGTTGCAGTTCTTACAATAGTGCAGAAAATCGATAATATATATATATATATATATATATATATATATATATATATATATAAAAGGCAAGTTGTTTGTGTGTGTCTGTTTATCTATCTGTATGTCCTATAATACAAATCCACAATTTTTATCCGATTCTCACCAAACTCCACGCAAATATTCTTTAGACAGAGTCTGAGTTTAGTTTTAAAGCTTTCATTACACCCGAGCAACGCCGGGCTATACTGCTAGTTTACTATAAATAAGTATCGTTGGTAATTATGGCATAAATACGCATTTCGTTAATTTTACTATAAATATGTATCTTTAGTAATTTTATTATAAATAGGTATCTTTAGTAATTTTATTATAAATATGTATCTTTAGTAGTTTTATTATAAATAGGTATCTTTAGTAATTTTATTATAAATAGGTATTGTTAGTATTTTTATTATAAATAGGTATCTTTAGTAATTTTATTATAAATAGGTATTGTTAGTAACTCGACTATAAACAGTTATTGTTGGTAATTTTACTATAAACATATATTATCGGTATTTTACTATAGTTATTTATAGTGCTTTGTTTTTGTTTTGTGGTTCAGTATTTTCCCATAGCTGGGACCTTAACAGATGCTACCATCTTGAGTCAGGGTGGACCTGGAAATAACAGCAATTAACAGGTGGTTCCACGCTCCTTAAAACCCCCAGTTTCTCGATCTTGCTGCCGGATGTAGTTTATCGTCATGCCCAGGAATACAAAGTTACTTTCGGAGCCACATCTACACAAGGCGCTGGTGTGTAAGTAATCTAAAGCAAGTTCGGAAAAATACTCTGTTCAGTATTTTGATTCATTTGTACGGTTTATCAACACTTTGCCGGTTATTTCAAGCCAGAAAATATTCTTAAATTATAAGAATTTAAGTGGGTAATATAACGGTTTATTTATACAAGTCTTACTAATTAATTAACTTATAGTTGGGGAAGAAGAGGTGGATTCATCAAGGATATTTGCGTGCAAATGAATATAGCGAACTCAAGAATAATTCGAACTCGGCTCTCCGTTTAACAATTCCGAGCTGTTGTATAATCCACTACTCGTGCTGACACCAAGCTCCCGAGGTATTTCTCTGACACTTTGACGTGGGTCTTGCTCAGCAGCATCTTGTAACTGTTCCTTGTCAAGAACGCATGACTTTCCTTTAGCTTATTCATCTTCAAGGCACTCATCACCAGTACGGAATTTCTGGAACTAACTTCGCCCTGTCCGCTCACTTGTGGACCCATCTCCCTATGCTCTGTTGATATTGGCAGAAATATGGGAGGCACTTTACCCAAATTTGAACTCATGTAAGGAAGGTAAAAGATGATCATGTTTTGTCATGTTCATGATTAAGGGTTTCTACGCTTTAAGATGTGCGTTGTGGTGCATTGGATATCGGCTCGGAACGAGAAATCGAGGAGCCGAGTTCGAATTCCAGCTGAATTCATTGCATTCACTTACGCGCAAATAACCTTGGGAAAGGTATTAATCCGCCTATTCCTTCCAGTTATGGATTAAATAACAGGAGAGATTGGGTTCTATAGCCTTGGTCGGCAACCAGTCTACCGCAGAAAGCAATGGCAACTGACTGCGGGATAATCTTCTGCCCAGTCAGTCATGTCTCTTTCGAGACATGATCGCCCAAGCGTGTATCACGGATGGCACTCAACTGACTGACTGACTGACTGACGCTTTAAGGATATTTCTGTCTGAAAATAATTTAGAAATAATTAAAGAGTTCACATTAATTATTATGTATGCGAAAAGCCACCTAATATACACGGTGAATACGATGTTAAAATGGCTTTTCAAAATAATTTAAGCGGCTATTATTTTTACAACAACCTAATATATATACATAAACTGATTTATAAATGGAACTTTGTGTGTGTGGAAGTGTGTGTGTGTGTGCGTCTGTCCATTACCTATAGACTCCGAAACGGTTGAACCGATTTTCTTAAAAATTTACACAGTTGTACTATAAGCGTCTGCGAGTGTTCATAGCTAGGTTTTGTGTCGAGGTACTCCCAATAAATATCGAAAATCGATAATCGAAAAATCGGATTATAGAAGGAGTGGTCCGATTTTAATCAAATTTGATACACTCATAGACAAAGACATAAGTAACGATATTCAGAAGTTTCAATGCTGCAGTTCTTACAATAACGCAGAAAATCCATTATATATATATATATATATATATATATATATATATATATATATATAAAAGGCAAGAAGTTTGTGTGCGTGTGTCTGTTTATTTGCCTTTATGTCTGTATTTTTTTCAGCCCTTTTATTTTAGTTTTTGCTTCGGGTTTGGTTCTAAGTAGGTATAATTTTAGTTCTTAGTCTCAGCCATGATACCATTTCGTCAGAGGACTTATTTAGCCTTCAAAATTCACTTATTTGATATCGATACCAGGAAATCAAAATTTGACTTACGTCCATTCATTTTTACTTCAGTCTACGGTTTTGCTTTCACTGGAAACAACTATTGCTTTTTAATCTTTCGTGCCAACGTCCAAAGAGTCTGAGTTCCAGGACCATGGATTAGTTTTAAAGCTTTCATTACACCCGAGCAACCCCGGGCTATACTGCTAGTATATATATATATATATATATATATATATATTGTCATCCGCAGGCAGATCTGTTTCGCTGTATCACAGCTCATCAGTACGGTTAGA
>JBBBDQ010001848.1:1350000-1612500 GCA_037127315.1 Ascarosepion bandense
ATTACTTATGAATAAAATAATAATCTTAGAAAATTTAACACTAGAAGAATGCAGATATATTCATACATTTGATTCATAAATATGGACATTGAATTTTTGAGGAAGATGGCCGTCAATGCGACAAAATATAACAAAAATGAAAATGAACAAATAAAGCCGAGAGCAATGTTTTCAAATAATTACGCACCAGATAGATATGAAAAACATAAAAGAGAGAAAAATGGTTATTTTAATAACATGTCAACCACAATATCAACATGAATTTTTGTATTAGGGGGGGACAGTGAGCATCAAATGAATGATTAAACAGTAATGTAAAAAACTCTCTCGCCATTAACGCACAACAAGACATAGATAGATAGATAGATAGATAGATAGATAGATAGATAGATAGATAGATAAGGACCAGCTTTAGATAGATAGATAGATAGATAGATAGATAGATAGATAGATAGATAGATAGACAGATAGATAGATAGATAGATAATGACCAGTTTTAGATAGATAGATAGATAGATAGATAGATAGATAGATAGATAGATAGATAGATAAGGACCAGCTTTAGATAGATAGATAGATAGATAGATAGATAGATAGATAGATAGATAGATAGATAGATAGATAGATAATGAACAGACCGAGATAGATAGATAGATAGATAGATAGATAGATAGATAGATAGATAGATAGATACTCACCAGTTTTAGATAGATAGATAGATAGATAGATAGATAGATAGATAGATAGATAGATAGATAGATAGATGTGGACCTAAATTAGGACCATCAATAATAAGACAAACGCCAATATAGGTTTAGATATATATTAGACAAAACAATACAACGATACAAGATATGTAAAAATTATTTTTCTGTATTTCAACCAAATAGTAATTATTTTTAATATTTTATTGAAAAATATTTTCACGGTTGAATTTTTTCAATTATAAGTTTTGTTCGCTATTATCAAAGCGAAAACTTTGTATTTAAAGTATATAAACGCTTAATTCCTTATTTGGAATATGAGCGTTTTTTTTTTGTTTTTTTTTTTGGGGGGGAGTATTATTCCAAAAATTCCTTATTTGGAATATGGGCGTTTTTTGGTCTTAAGTACTAATTTGAATATGTCCTTGGAAATGAACGCTTCCGTGGACATATGCACTAATTTCAATATCTAGCGCGATGCGGAAAAAATTATCGTCTGCAAAATTTTTCGTTTGCGTAAGCTTTTCAAAATAAAATCAGAATAATCTGAGCGCCAGAAAGTAACGGACGTATTCAGATTTTCTCCGGTTTCTTCGAATATTCCGAATGAAATCGTAATTTTCTAAGGAGCTAAATTTATTTGCAACTTAATTTTATTAATTTGAATAGATGGCAGAATTATTGCAAATCGCTATATAGACGTATCACAAATGTCCTCTATATCAATATTTATCCATATTAACTGTGTTAATATGAAATTTATTTCAAGTTAAAAATTATTGTTTTCATAACTTGAATGTAAATGGCTCTTTAGACTTTCAGCCTATAATATAAAAGTCACTTAAATATTTAAATAACAGGGTGAATATATCCCTTTGTTTACATTTGCATAGTAAATTTACGTAAATATATTATTTTAGAAAAAACATCAGTAAAGTTTTTTTCTATGCGTGAAATCTTTAATACAATATAGCTCAAGATTAAATATTGATCTTTTAATAATACTGTCTTTTTGATAATCAAAAGACAATGTAATTAGTTTCCGTTTTGGTCTAATTAACGGAAAAAATTATTATTATTTGCTGTTTTTCAACAGTCAAAGGGAAGTAACTTACACCATTTCAGTATGTCTTTCTTATTAACTAAATGTATATTCATTCTTTCGTAAACATTTGAAAAAATCTGTTACAACGTTTATCGTACTAGCATAAAGGACCTTTTATGCAGACAATCTATTTTATATTATTGTTCTTTTAAGATGAATAAAGTTTGTTTTTTGGATTGGACTCTCGGAATTTATAATTCTTATTTCGATAACGGTAACAGAAATTCCCTAAAAGAATATTTTTTATTTAATTTTTTCAGATATACACATAGAAAAGCCAAAAGAGAATACTGTACTGTAAGTCAGTCAGTGAACACAGTCTCAGCAACACACCGAGCGTTAATAACTCTCGGCTACATACAGTCCTATGACGTGTCTATTATCTCAGGTGGGTAATACCCCACAACAATAATGAACAGCTTTAGATAGATAGATAGATAGATAGATAGATAGATAGATAGATAGATAGATAGATAGATAGATAGATAGAATTATGAACTGAAATGAAAATAACTCCCGTGTGTATAAATATATATTATTGATGATATAATGTATTTATGATGACGAACTTAAATAGACAAATCATAAATAAAAACAGTGATAAATATATAAACCTATCCAGCCATGAATTAACAGATGACCAGAAGGAATGCCTTAATTTTAGACCAAATTACCACCTCTAGCCTAAATTTTACCTGCTCACAAGGAAGATCGTTACTGAAACTCTACATCAGTCATTATCCTATAAGAAAACTTATGAAGTTATAAAAGTTCATCAAAACCTCAGTGAACTTCTCAAGGAAGAAGGGTTAAAAGATTGCATTCCTTGCAATAATTATAACAATATTTGAACCAAAATAAAATAAAATAAATAATAGATAAATAAAAAAACCCATAAAATATTTTTTAAATTAATATTGTCATAAAATCATCCTTGATAATAGATAAAAAAAAAATAGCCGAAACTGCTTGGACATATAACCCATTCAGATAATTTCTACTTAATTTATGTCCAGAAAAGAAAAAAGTATATATAAGAATTTTTTGGGGGTGGGGGGCAGTCAAAGGCTATTTTCTTTTTGTTTTTTGTATGGTCTTTTCTTTAAACTTGATAGGAAAGGTTCTGTAAAAAGTTATTTTGGCTTTGAAGGCTTATCTTAACTTATACTAAGTTAAAAAACAATACTAAGTTAAAAAACAATACAAAGTTAAAAAACAATACTAAGTTAAAAAAACAATACGAAGTTAAAAAACAATACTAAGTTAAAAAACAATACTAAGCTAAACTTAGTATTTTTTTTAAATTGGGGTAGATAGTTCTTACTATCGCCCGGTTTCACACTCCACCCTCTTCTTTTGAACAGGGGTAGAGGTGTTCGTTTTGTTTCTTGTTTAGGAGAGGGTTTTTTCAAACACCCAGTCTCTTACGCAAATGGTGGATTTTCCCTCGCGTTTCTCCAATAACCTTAATGGAAGGGATTCACTGCTAGACCACTGCTTCACTCCATCCCAGTCAAGCAGCTCTGCCCTCTCAGAAACTCTGACCATGCAGAAGTTTCTGTTAACATCTCCTTCAACTTCCACGCCACCCAAGAAACTCAGACTAGCAGAATATCCTACTGCTACCAAAGAGCAAACCGGGACTCGTACCGCGACTTCCCGTATGACGTCCCGTGGAACAATGTTTTTAGTCTTCCAGTTGACTGTGCATACGAGGTCTCCTCTTGGGTTAAAGCTAGCATCGATGCATTCATCCCAGCCAGGAAGTTTTAGCTTAAATACCATTCGTCCCCCTGGTTCATGCCCGCTTGCTCGGCCGCCACTGCCAACCGGAATCACTTCTTCCGGCTTTACAGAAGCCATGCGTCAAACCATAACAGGCGCCTTTTCGCCTCAACACGTAATAAGTGCAAAAAGATACTTAATGAAGCTAAGCTGTTGTTTTCTGCCAGAATGAAGCAACGCATAGCATCCCGTAAGTTCGGCACCAAAGACTAATGGTGACTCTGTAAAAGTGTTCTGAGCAATACTAAAATTTCAATACCCCTTCTAATCAATGAATTTGAGGTTCTCACCTCTTCAGCGGACAAGGATGAATGCTTTGCTCGCAGATTCGAGACTGGATTCGTCTGGAGTATCTATACCCGACTTGCCACCTAGAACTGAAGCCCAACTGAATGACGTCACATTACCTCGTCGCCGGTCTCTAGCATAATCTCTAAGCTTGACCCTCATAAACCGAGCGGAGGAGAGAGAATCCCAATCATAGTCTTGAAGAAATGTGCCCCTGAACTCTTCTCTGTCCTCTCTCTGCTCTACAACTACTGCCTATCTGCTTCCTGCTTTGCTGCCTGTTGGAAGTCTTCCTATAGTTTTATATTTTAGAATACTGGAGAACCATTGGGACCCCGCAAATTACCGCCCTATCAGCCACCTACCGGTCTTTGGCAAAATGTTCGAAGCCATTATCAACGCCAAGGTGGTTCAGCATCTCAAAGCCTACAGACTACTCACAAAAAACAGTATGGTTTCTGCTTCACCAGGTCTACTACTGATATGCTAACGACCATCACAGAGTATATATACCAGGCTCTCGACAACAGTGGCCAGGATATTTCTAAAGCATTTGACAGAGTCTGGCATGCTGGCCTTCTACACAAGCTGCGGAGCTATGGTATAACTGGACCATTGTTTAACCTAATCCAGTCATTCCTCTCTAATCGCACAATGAAGGTAGTATTAAACAGACATGCCTCCCAAAACTACCATACGAACGCAGTTCTATTCTAGGTCCTATGCTTTTTGTTATTTACACTAATGGCCTCCTCGATGTTATAAGATCCCAAGAAGGCATGTACACCGAGAACACCACCGTTTACTTGAGAAGGACCTTCAATCCGTGATGGACTGGGGAAATAAATGGCTCGTAAATGTTAATGCTTCCAAAATGAAGCTGCTATTAACCATCATAAACAATCGCTCCTACTCCCCATTAGCATGGAACAGGCTAGCCTCCTTGAGAGTAAAACACTACGCCTCCTTGGCCTCACACTCTCAGCGGACCTCAAGTGGAATGACTATATCGAATCCATTGCTAAATCCGCTGGGAAGAAGGTTGGTTTACTGTGCAGGGCCAGGAAGTTTTTCCCGTCTGAGTCCATCCTACACATATATAAATCTACCATCCGCTCGTGTATTGAATACTGCTGCCACATCTGGTCGGGTGCCCCTGCTATTCATCTCGGGGTTCTTGACAAAACCCAACGGAGAATCTGCAATGTGATCGATAGCAACTTAGCAGCTCGGCTGCAGTCGCTCTCCCACCGGCGGAACGTGGCTTTCCTGTGTCTCTTCTATAAATACTTTCACGGCTTCTGCTCCGATGAACTTAAATCACTGGTGCCCCCTAGGTATGAATTTACACGAGCTACTAGATTAGCAACTAGGACCCACCCTTTTACAGTGAAACTGATAAAACGTAACCGCAATTTCTACTCTAACAACTTCTTTTCACACACTTCCCACATGTGGAATTCCTTTCCATATATTTGCTTCCTTGACAGCTACAATCTCCAGGAATTTAAATGTCAGGTAGACATCTCCCATCACACTAACTCGCATCCATTCTCACAAGCTCTTTTCTCCATCTACTCCACCCAAATCCTCGGTATCCTCATACGTCTATTACCCTCCTCTTGACATTTCCTATAACTAACCCCTCTTTCTCATCACTTTCCCCTATGTAACCCCCTGGCAGTAGATTGCCTTGCTTGGAGTGAGATGATTAAAAAAAAAAATTATCTTTCTTTTCTTTTTTTTTTTAATCATATCACCCCGAGCTAGGCGGTAACGCCACTGATGTGCAGGGGGCTACATAGAAGTGAAAAGAGAAAGCCGGAAACCACATCCTAAACAGGGAACAAGGGATGAGCCTCTTCACCTGTTCAATAGACGTGGGTGGAGTGTGAACCGGGCAATAGTCTAGTCTCGCTACTCCAATTAAAGTCTATCTACTCTATTTAGTCTATCTACTCAAATTACTCTATCTACTCCAATTAAATATATTGAAATATTTATTACGTATATTGACAGTCATTTTTAGCGAAACCTTTATAAAAGAGGGGTTGCTGTCCATAATGACCGGATTTATCAGATCAAATGTCCACAATGCAAAAACGTTTACGTAGAGGAGACATCAGTCAGTCAGTTAAGTGCCATACGTGATACTGCTTGGTATACTACTCTCGAAAAAGACATGACTGACTGGGCAGAAGATTATCCCGCAGTAGGTTACCATTGCGTTCTGCGGTAGACTGGTTGCCGACCGCGGCTATAGAACCCAATCTGTCCTGCTATTTAACCCATAACTGGAAGGAAGAGACGGATTAATACCTTTCCCAGGGTTTTTGGGCCTAAGTAAATACTATGGATTCAACTGGAATTCGAACTCTGCTCCCCGGTTTCTCGTTCCGAGCCGATATCCACAGCACCACAACGCACATCGAATCTACGAACACAAAAGAGACTAACTCTCTTGTTTTTGGTCTTTGCATTCTATCGAACAACTTCGATTATAACTTTGGTTTCACTAATGACATCCTTCTTAAAAAAAAAAAAAGGTAACCCTTTAAGGAGAAATTATTTTGAAAACATAATAAAAATATTACTACGAACTTTAAACAGTCGATTGAATTATTGCATTATTCCACTCTCTTGCAATCCTTGCGCAATTAGTGGCAGTGGAATGCCCTTGCTTGGGGTGAGATGATTAAAAAAAAAAAAATCCTAAATGAATCTAACTTATGTCTACCAATACATAAAAATAAATTAAATAATACAACTTCCAAATCAACTTCTATTAATATCAATTAAAATATTCTCAATATTGCATAAAGAATATATATTTTGATATAAATAATATTCTACATAATATATATAATAATATACTCAATGTTACATAAATAATATATAATATTTTAATATAATTTTCTAAATAATACAAAATATGATAATAATATTCTAAATATTATATTGATAATATATAATATTTGAATATAAATAATGTTCTAAATATTACAGTAATATTAATAATATAATACATACAAACAAATGAAGTAATACCAAATGAATTGTGACAAGAGCATATATATATATATATATATATATATATATATATATATATATATATATATGTATGTATATGTATATAAAGTTCACCTAATACCCATAATACTGTAAACATTAATTTGTTAGAATTTTAAACGGAAATGTATTTCGTTTTATCATTTACACACTAACGTTACCGACTCATAAACGCACGCATTCATACATGATTGTTTCTCTCTTACACATATTTTATTTTAAAAAAAGAAAATGCTTCGTTACTTGATATTGTATACATTATTTAGCTACAACTTTGAATGGAAAATCTATTTTAAACGGAAATGTATTTCGTTTTCTCATTCACACATTCGTCTATATTTTAAATACGTTTGACGCATACATTATTTTTACATACATACACGTATATTTAAAATAAAAACAATACATTTTTATGACACTTGGTACACATATACAGACGGATTTTTTCTACATTTTAAAATATTCATCCTTTGCATTATAACACGTGACACGTATCTAACGAATGAAATCAAAACTCAATCAACGTACTGTATCTTTGGAATTTTCTTCATTCCAAAAAAGATATATATATATATATATATATATATATATATATATATATATATATAAGAGGGTCATTCAATAAATAAGGTGGATTTTCTGGTACAAGGACTTCTAATACAGATAGAAGCTTATTTTTAATTTTTTTTCATTGACTTCATTTTTCAAAGGGATTTAATTTTTGGCAGATTGAAAAAAAACTTTGAGAGTTTTTGAGATTAACAAAGATGGGCGACCAAGAAGCATGTTCCGGGATTGAACAGAGGGCAGTTATCAAGTTTTGGTTGCCTAAGGGTGCAAACCAGTTGAAACTCATAGGAGAATGTCAACTGTGTATGGTGCCACATGTTTTAGCCAAAAAAATGTCTACAAGTGGGCTAAATTGTTTAAAGAAGTTTGAAAGTAACGATAAAATCAAAAGTGCTGTGAGCGATTGGCTGAGACATCAGTCGAAATATTTTTACGCTGAGGGAATACGGAAGCTTGTGCACAGATGGGAAAAGTGTGTGACACTACTGGGAGACTACATTGGAAAAAAATGTAAGCTTTTACTTGTATTAGAAAAATTCAACTTAGAAAATTCACCTTATTTATTGAATGATCCTCGTATATATACATATATAAACTAATGCGCTCATAAAACCACTAGGTTCATTGTATATGCAGTTCATGATACAACATGATGAAGTAAATATTTTTGATACAAGTTATAGTAATGATTGTTATTATTCACATTATACAATATTACTTATATCAGACGCAAGAAGGAAACGAATAACTGGAAAGATTACTTTTTAGAATGGAATTGGAAACTGATAACATACTAAAGTCTTTTTCATTCAGTAATAGTAGTACCGGATGTGCGTTGTGGTACAGTGGATATCGGCTCGGAACGAGAAATCGGGGAGCCGAGTTCGAATTCCAGTTGAATTCATTTCATTCACTTACGCGCAAATACTCTTGGGAAAGGTATTAATCCGTTACTTCCTTCCAGATATAGGTTAAATAGCAAGACAGATTGGGTTCTTTAGCCTTGGTCGGCAACCAGTCTACCCCAGAAAGCAATACTACGGGATAATCTTCTGCCCAGTCAGTCACGTGTTTCATGTGTGGCACTTAACTGACTGAATAGTAGCACCAGTGCAACAATTGTAGTATTTACCATTGATGTGGGGTTCTCCCTTTTCATAATGATGGACTCGTCCAGAGCATTCATATACTACTGCTATATGAACAAATTGGAAAAGGGTACTCAAATTGGGATTCACTAAAAGAAGCGATGGTGACCTTAGCTAACAACATAGCCCCAACGGAAATGATACGCAGAAGAAAAAACGAGTGGATGACCGAAGAGATCCTCCACATGATGTAAAGGAGACAAAAAATAAAGCCAAGACACGGAGCAGAGTACAAGAAACTTCAGAGGAGCAAATGCAGACAAGCCAAAGAGGAATGGCTCAACAACAAATGCGCAGAAGTAGAGAGACTGAGCAGGAACAACAAAGCAGAGATGCATAAAGAGATAAGAGAACTGACAGGACAAAAACCTGTTCCTCAACAGGATGCATAAAATCCAAGGAAGGAACAGTCATATTAGAGAAAGAGGAAATACTCCAGCGATGGTAAGAATATATAAAGGATCTTTTTTGCGACAAGAGAGAACAACCGAGAATACACAAGGAGATGTATGGACCGGAAATACTAAAAATCCGAAGTGGAAGCTGCAATGGCCAAAATGAACAGAAACAAAGCACCTGGCCCAGATGGCATAGTGATAGAGCTGCTGACAGCCTTAGAAGAATATGGCATAGAAAATATTACCGGCATATTAAACGCCATTTATAGCAGCGGAATAATACCAAACGACCTATGCAAGTCGATATTTATAGCATTGCCGAAGAAACCTGGTGCAAACGAGTGCGAACTACACAGAACTATCAGCTTAATGAGTCACATTACAAAACTGATTGTCAGAATCCTGATGAATAGAGCGAGAAGCAGAATCAGGCCAGAGATAGGGCAGGAACAGTGCGGGTTCGTCAAAGACACTGGAACAAGGAACGCCATATTCATGATTAGGATGCTCTCTGAAAGGGCATTACAAATGAAGAAAGACTTGTACCTATGCTTCATTGACTACGCGAAAGCATTCGACAAAATACGCCACAAAGAATGGATGGAGATGCTAGGCAGCCTCAACATTTTCGGGAAAGACATAAGAATAATCAAGAATTTCTACTGGCAGCAAACGGCTTGCATACGGACAGGTAACGATCTCAGTAGATACACAAAGATAGAAAAAGGCTTAAGACAAGGATGTGTCTTTTCACCGGATTTGTTCAACCTATACAGTGAAAATATTTTGAGGATCCTAGATGACACGACAGGATTTGTTATTGGAGGCCACAACCTGAACAACATAAGTTATGCGGACGAAACAGTGCTGATTGCGGACACGGAAAGGAAACTACAAGACAGAAAGTAGCAGTGGAGAGTGACAAAAAGGGACTACAAATAAATTTTAAGAAAACTGAATGCATGGTCATCAGCAAAAGATACAACCCAAAATGCCAAATACAGGTGGGGGATAACAGAATCAAACAAGTACAAGAATTTAAGTACCTAGGAAGTGTTCTAACAGAAGATGGAAAGTGCGACACGGAGATACGAAGGCGAATTGGCATGACAAAGGGTGCGTTCCAGAAGATGAGCAAAATACTAACACAGAGGAAAATCTCAATAGAAACGAAGAAAAGAGTGCTAGACTGCTACGTGATGTCAGTTCTTCAATACGGCAGTGAATGCTGGACAATATCATCGAAAATGAGGACAAATCTGGCAGCGGCCGAAATGTGGTTCTACAGAAGGATGCTACGGATATCGTGAATTGAGCATGCAAGCAACGATGAGGTGTTGGAAAGAATGGCAACAAAAAGGAAATTGATGCTG
This sequence comes from Ascarosepion bandense, assembly GCA_037127315.1. Classification (NCBI taxonomy): domain Eukaryota; kingdom Metazoa; phylum Mollusca; class Cephalopoda; order Sepiida; family Sepiidae; genus Ascarosepion; species Ascarosepion bandense. The sequence continues at coordinate 1,360,441 of JBBBDQ010001848.1, forward strand.
AGCATCAGAAAGAGACAACTGAAGTTCCTGGGACATGCAATGAGGAAGGAGAGCCTGGAGAACCTGATACTCACTGGTCAGATAGAAAGAAGGAGAGACAGAGGATAACATATTTGCAGGATCTGATCAGGTGGATGACGGAACGGGGGTTGCCACGAGCAACAGGAGCAAACATACTAAGAACCACAAGGGATAGGGAGACGTGGAGAACCATGATCGCCTACGTCCTGAAGGGACAGGGCACATAGAAGAAGAAGAAGAAGAAGAAGAAGAAGAAGAAGAAGAACCGGAGAATACGAGAGTCCAGAGAGGTTAGCAGTCAGTACACAATAATTCAAAGTAGCTCTGTACTCCACTCATCGAGAAGATTATTACGCAGTACCCGTCAGCATCCGACGCGGACATACTCAATATAGTACGGCTTCACTTCCAGAGACTTGTACATATACTTTTTACTAACTCGCATTCCTGGACTACTAATCTTCATTCAAGTCTGTATCCTTACGTTAATACACTTATTTTTCTATCTCAATTACTGGTCGTTGTTCATTTATTTGTGCGGATCCCATTCCCGGGATCCACAACACCTGGACTACTAATCTTCATTCAATCTGTATCCCCACGTTAATACACTTATTTTTCTATCTCAGTTACTGGTCGTTGTTCATTTATTTATGCAGATCCCATTCCCGGGATCCACAACACCTGGACTACTAATCTTCATTCATGTCTGTATCCTTACGTTAATACACTTATTTTCTATCTCAATTACTGGTCGTTGTTCATTTATATGTGCGGGTCCCATTCCCGGGATCCACAACACCTGGACTACTAATCTTCATTCAAGTTTGTATCCTTACGTTAATACACTTATTTTCTATCTCAATTACTGGTCGTTGTTCATTTATTTGTGCGGGCCCCATTCCCGGGATCCACAACAACCATATAATAATTTTTGACGATGAAGGTCATTCAGAAGTAAAACAGAGATCGTCTACTTAGCGAGATTCATATTTATTGAAAAACGGTTGCTTCCTTTTTGTGCGCGTAGTTTTATTCTTCTAGGTATGTTGTTTATAGTAATAATTATATTTTTATTATACATTCTTGTGTCTTTTCTATTTTGATAGAGATAGTGGTTATTACAGAATTACTAGGTTTCTTTTGTCTTTATTCATATTTTACAAATATATTCTAATTTGAAATTTTTGACAAACGCACATACAGCCAGGTAAATTCCGATAGAGACGAACTCAAGAGAACGCAATGTTAAACTGATTTATTTAATTTATCAGATTAATAAATATAAATAAATAATATAAATAATAAAATTTGGGTCTGACGAACGGCGTTAATGACATCAGGATGCGGTGAAATATGTATTAATCATTGTATTAATCCTAAATCTTTTATAAATTATATATATATATATATATATATATATATAACGTAGAATACTTGGTATATTAGTCAGGTAAATTCCGATAGAGACGAAATCTATTTGGGTCTGACGAACAGCAAGGCCAGCCGCGAAATACGTATTACCCATGAAATTGTAGAATATCTAATTTTTTTTCGAAATTATATATATATATATATGAATATATATATATAATTTATTTGTTTAAGCATTATTTTTAATGGATACTCATATATATTTTATTTTATTATTATATACATTTTGTTAGGAAAATATGCATCCTCCGAAAGACGATGTTTGAGCGGTTTAAAGACCTCAGATCTTCTAAAGAACGCAGGTTCGAATCCTGCCAGAGGACGCATATTTTCATGATAAGATTTCTCGATTAATCAGGCCAGTAGATATAAATAAATATACCGTTTAATAATAATAATAATAATAATAATAATAAATTAAACCATTTCTGACCTTAGGTCTCTGGTTGGGACCCGGAAGGAAATGTGTATACAAGTGAAATCAAAGGAAATAATAATAATAATAATAATAATAATAATAATAATAATAATAATAAATGAAGCCATTTCTGACCTTAGGTCTCTGGTTGGGACCAGGAAGGAAATGTGTATACAACAGAAATCAAAGGAAATAATAATAATAATAATAATAATAATAATAATAATAGTTGAAACATTATTGAAAAATTGAAAACCTAAGTTGAGAAAAAATACAGAAAAATTGAAGCAAATTGAAGCAAATCGACCGGACATTAAAGAAAAAAATTGCCTATCAATTGATGTGGCTTGTCTAGCGGATTGTAACATAGCAACCAAGCAATTCGAAAAACTGTCAAAATATAAAGACCTGAAAACTGAAATAGGAAACATGTGGAAATTGAAAACAAGAATCGTGCCAGTGATAGTGGGTGCACTTGGAATGATAAAAAATGGAACAAAAGAACACATTGAAAGAATACCTGGAAACCCCAGCTTAAGAGATATACAAAAAATTGTCTCGTTAAGTCCAGACCACACACTAAGGAGAACTTTGTCTATGTAACGCTAGGGATGTTAGGGGAGATAGAAAAAACATGAAATGGAGCCATAACAACACACCACGACCTGCCTTAGGTCTTCCCGCAGACTTGGTAGGTTGTGCGACCATAGCAAAAATCGAATTATGATGAAAAATGATAACATAATAATAACGATAATGATAATAATAATAATAAACAGAACATATTCTCAAATATGTGTATCCATTAAAAATAATGTTTATGCAAATGAGATTAAAAATTTGTCGGGAATCTTGCATTATGTTACGGATTCCGTAAAATTTAATTTGCAGTACTGTGCAAAAGTATTAGAACAAAAACTATTTTATCTTTTATGAGGCATCAAAATAAAGTTTAAATTCACCGCTACTGGTAGTGTGCAAAAGTATTAAGACAGGGGTGATTTTCCTAACAACCTCACTGAAATTCAAATACAGGATGAAAAGCCAAGTAAATTGCTAATAAATATTGATTATTTAAAACTAGGTGTAAAAGAAATGTATTAAAAAGAAGTTATATTTAATTTTTCCTATTTTCTATTAAACAAGTTATTTTGAAACTATTCATTATGACTGGATATGACTGACTTTTTTTTTATTCCTCCATTTCGAATTGAGCTGGAGATAATGTCAACATAGTTTAGTTTCCTTTTTAAACTTTATTTGGATAATAGCTGTCTAAACTCGAGTAGTTCATTCTAGTGCTTATTTTTTTAATTTGGCAAATAATTTATTTTTTTAAACAGCCCACAATGCCAAAGGTAGCAGAGCTAACAATTGCACAAAGGAGCAGAATCTTTAAAAGATGTTGTGTGGACGCTTAGAAGGACTGCAGCTGACATCAAAGATAAAATAGTTCTTTTCCTAATACTTTTGCACAGTATTGTGTATATATATATATATATATATATATATATATATTGTGTGTGTGTATTTTGGCAGCATTTTTTCATTAATGCAGGTTACATTGAATAATATAGACAAGTTTTGTCTATTAATTTTGTGTAGGATCCGTTCATACCGTCTGATATACTTGATGGTGATGTCGTTGAAAGACAACAAAAAATCACAGTATTTGTTGAATTTTTTATCGGATCTAAGCTTTCGGCTCACATAAGCCATTATCAAAGAGTAAATATTAACACACAGTAAACATAGAACATTTAAGTTATTAAAAATAAAGAGAATTGAATTGAAAATATAAGTCCATACCTACCGTGGCGGATGGCCGAAGACAGTGACAAAATAGTGGCGTTGTGGTCCCTGGTCTGATTACAGACATTTGAGTACGTTATTGGAAATATCGAAATTGATTGTATTCAAACCAGGTTTAAATTGTTTAATGTAGAGTGCTTCGAGGATTTTTAATTTCTGTTTGTTATTTTCTTGTTTAAGTATGTACGTGTTATCAACAAGCGTTTTTCTCAGAAGTATGCGTTGATAACCGTGTTGTTCTAAATGACGGAATATATTTGAATTTTCATAATATAATTTCATTTATATTTTCAATTCAATTCTCTTTATTGTTAATAACTTAAATGTTCTATGTTTACTGTGTGTTAATATTTACTCTTTGATAATGGCTTATGTGAGCCGAAAGCTTAGACCCGATAAAAAATTCAACAATTACTGTGAATTTTTGTTGTCTTTCAATGACATCACCATCAAGTATATTAGACCGTATGAACGGATCCTACACAAAATTAATAGCCAAAACTTGTCTATATTATTCAATGAAACCTGCATTAATATATATATATATATATATATATATATATATATATATATAGTCTTAATTTTGCTATATTTATGCGGATGTGTGTTGTGGTGGATATCGGTTTGGAACGAGAAATCGGAGAGCCGTGTTCGAATTCTAGTTAAATTCCTTTCATTACCTTACACGTTGGGAAAGGTATTAATCCGTCTCTTCTCCATCCATCTGTCAGTTAAATGGCAAGACAGATTAGGATCTATAAGCTTGGCTGACAACCAGTTGACTTTCTTTCAGAACATGATCGTCGAATCGTGTATCAAGTAATGGCACTTAACTGATATTTATGGTTAAAAGGGATAAAGTCCAGTGTCAGAATGTATGTAAAAAATAATAGTGTCCGTTTTATATGTAGTCATCCGCAGACATATCTGTTTCGCTGTATCACAGCTCATCAGTACGGTTAGGCATCCGATTGATTCTAGCCAGGATTAAACCCGACCGAACTGGCATCAGTCCGCGATTCCACCTCTGAGCCATGGGCGCTCGGTAGAAAAGGCGGATTTTTAGCGTGTTATATACAATGTAAACACACGCCAGTAGCCGAGAATTTTTCAAATTCATTACTGAATGAAATATATATATATATACAAAATAAGAGAAAATTTTCAAAATTCAAAGGTGTCGGATGTACATTTCGACATAGGCTAGCTCCTACCATTTGATATTTGATACCCCGTCTACCTCTTGTCTCTACACCCTGTAACCTCGCCACTACCAGCTCTGTCGTGTTCTACTTTGTGACCGTTGATAACCTAGGCCCCTTCCCTACTTTACCCCAGAGCCTTTGCCATTTGGAACAAAACAATGTCGCTGACGTGACGTAGAATCTCTATTAGAGATCCTATGTCGAAATGTACATCCGACACCTTTGAATTTTGAAAATTTTCTCTAATTTATATTGGCTCTGTATTCTTAATACATTGAACTCTCTGCCTGCATCACCTTTTAATGTTAAATTTTTAAAAATATTTATTAGGATCAGGTTCTTGGAATTTACCTTCCTACTCTTCCACTTCGGATTAAAGAAAAACAATATATATATATATATATATATATATATATTGCTCTAAAAAGAAAAGACATCATACTTATCCCAAAACCCGAGGAACCTTTCGGCCAACACTTTTTCAAGGGCTTCGTTGGCAAAAATTATGAAAAGGGCTGAACGAAGACAATATCAATAGGGGAATTACTCACAGTACAACGAGAAAGTATTTTTCTTTAAAGTTTATTTCTAAACGTATTCCACTTTCTCGTTGTACTGTGAGTAATTCCCCTATTGATATTGTCTTCGTTCAGCCCTTTTCATAATTTTTGCCAACGAAGCCCTTGAAAAAGTGTTGGCCGAAAGGTTCCTCGGGCTTTGGGATAAGTATGACATCTTTTCTTTTTAGAGTAATTTGTGGTTTCTGTGGGTACCGATCTTTATTCACACACACACACACACACACACACACACATATATATATATATATATATATATATATATATATATATATATATATAAATTAAAAATCAATTCGACCAGCTGAATCTGAGGAGGGGAACTATTTTTTTAAATGTCGACATAGGAGCCACTTTAAATTATGTTAACATTTTAGCCCTTCATTCATTCCTCTCAAGACTTTACACACATCACACTATTCTACGGAATATATATTATTTATTTGTACCCTATTGTTATATTTGCCGATGGTTTTTTATATATACGGGTTTATATATGTTTATGGTATCGCTTACATACTTATTTTTGCAGGTGTATGTATATATGTGTTTATGTGTCCATACATGTATATGCGTGTGTGTACATATATGTGTGTGCATATATATGCGTGTGCGTGTATGTGTGTACGCATTTACGCGTGTGAGTTGTATGTATACATATATATGTTTTTTTTTACATTATTAACGTTATATCGTATTTTAATTGTATTGTTAACCGAATAATTAGTATAATTTTGATTATATAGTGGGGTGGTAATTATGATTAAAACGGATTGATTAACTTTTTTATCTGAATTTTTTAAAAATTTTCTTAGTTTTTAGATTCAAATTTCTTATCCTTCCACGATTAATTTGTTAAATTTATTTTTAAACTGAATAATTAAGTTTAAACAACTAAATTTAAATAGAATAATTCATTTTAATTAATTAAATTTTTTAAACTATTATATCTTAAATATTTTTAATTTTCTTAAATTTTTTTAAACTCTTATATTTTATCCTTTATATTTATTTTTTTATTTTTATTTTCATTTTCTCCTGTCATCGTTTCTTTTTAATTTAAATTTATTCCTCTCTTCTTTCTTCTTCTTTCCCTTTTCGTTTACGCTTTAAGATATTTACCCTTTCTCTTTAACACTATCTCTCTCTCTCTCTCACCTAACCCCCTTTCTTTACTTTTCAAATCTACGTGTCAGCAGTCGAACTGACTTGCATAATGTATCTTTAAGTTTAAGTTGACATCCGCTCTTACGCGTGCTCTTTGTTTATATATTGCGTATATATATGCTTATGTATGAATGTGTGTATGTATTCGCCGAACGGGTGTAATGATGTATTTTTTCTTAAATTTTCTCTTTTAAGGGAGCAATCTTTATTTTTATTTCGTTTTTTTGGTGGAGGGGGTCTTTGTGAATTGCATTCTTGTAAAATCTTCTGTACAATAAAAACGGAAGTTGATGAAGGTTCGCCTGAAAAGGCCTATGCTTCCGATTTAACATGAAATAACGTATCTGCCTAAAGTTTTCGTCTATTTGCTCTATATGTATTTATATACAAATATATTTAAAGCTCTCCTACTGCATGTACAGGATACTTCTTTGGATTCTTCTATATCTACACCGCATGCTTGTAGATAGATAGATAGATAGATAGATAGATAGATAGATAGATAGATAGATAGATAGATAGATAGATGTGAGTTTGTGACCCTGGGTTTAGGGTTATAAAATCACACCTATCTATATGAATATGTCAGCTCTGTTACTGATATTCAGCGCTTTCAAATAAGTACCACGCATATATAATATATAAAAAATATAATATATATAACAAATTGCATATATATATATATATATATATATATATACACACACACATTTTACATATATATTTATTTATATATACACAGGAAACAAAAGTTGGATATTTTTACAATTCCATTAGTAATATTGTATTTTACGGCCTCGGTGAAATACATTATTAGTGAAATACATTAGTTGTAAAATCTCTATTGGAATTTACCTTACCAAATTTCAAGGATTCTAAACTATATATATATATATATATATATATATATATATATATATAAACTTGTTTATAAATGGAACTTTGTCTCTGTATGTGTGTATGTGTGTGTGTCTGTGTCTGTGTGTCCGTTACCTATAGACTCCGAAACGGCTGAACCGATTTTCTTGAAAATTTACACAGTTGTTACTATAAGCGTCTGCGAGTGTTCTTTGATAAGCTTTGTGTCGAGGTACCCCCGATAAATATCGATAATCAAAAAAATCGCGTTATAGAAGGAATGTTCCGATTTTAATCAAATTTGATACACTCATAGACAAAGATATAAGAAACGATATTCAGAAGTCTCAAGGTTGCAGTTCTTACAATAGTGCAGAAGATCAATAATATATACATATAAGGCAAGATATTTGTGTGTGTGTCTGTTTATCTGTCTATATGTCCTTTATACAAATCCACAATTTTTATCCGATTCTCACCAAACTTCAAAATTTGACTTACATCCATTCATTTTTCTTTCAGTCTACGGTTTCGCTTTAACTGGAAACAACTATTGCTTTTTAGTCTTTCGTGCCAACGTCCAAAGAGTCTGAGCTCCAGGACAATGGATTAGTTTTAAAGCTTTCATTACACCCAAGCAACGCCGGGCTATACTGTTACTATATATATATATATTGTATTCATTATTGATTGATTGGATTCTTTTATCGATCACTTCTCTCTGCTGACGTGTCTCTTTCCGTTCTACAACTGTCAACATACTTCTGATTTTTTCTAGCAACAATCACATTTCCTCCTTATAACCACCTTTCCCGCTTTTTATCTACTTATGTTCCTTTTAATTAAGTGTTCGTCAGAACTGTTCCTAGGGAACTTCTAACATCTTCGATCTGTGATTTTCCGTTTCGTTGTTTAAACCAAGCGTAAAACTAAGGGCTATTCCGCTATTCATCCATCGCGTTCGTCACAACCTCGATTCTTCTGACCAATTAATTTTTTTTTTAATCGTATCACCCCCGAGCAAGGCGGTAACGCCACTGATGTGCACAGAGCTACATAACAGTAAAAAAATTAGTTAGGAGGAGTCAGTCAGTCAGTTAAGTGCCATACGGGATACACGCTTGGGCGATCATGTCTCGAAAGATACATGACAGACTGGGCAGTAGGTTGCCATTACTATTTGGTTGCCATTACTAGACTGGTTGCCGACCAAGGCTATAAAACCCAATCTGTCCTGTTATTGAACCCATAACTGGAGGAAAGAGACGGATTAATATCTTTCCCAAGGGTATTTGCGCGTAAGTGAATGCAAGAGATTCAACTGAAATTCGAACTCGGCTTCTCGATCTTTCGTTCCAAGCCGATATCAACTGCACCACAACGCACATCCGATAGGAGGAGAGTAAAGAGGAAGACGAACCAGTTAGAAAGGAGCAAGAGAAGAATCGAAATACAGATGAAAGGCAGAGAGAAAAGAAAAGATATACAGGGTGGTGTAGAAAAAACTAGAGTCAAGTGGTTAAGAGATGGGTATTGACATTGTATTTAAATTCCTGGAGGTTGTAGCCATCAGGAAAGCAAGAATATGGAAGCGAGTTCCACAGACGGGAAGTGCGAGAAAGGAAGCTGATGACGTAGAATTGTCGTCTGCATTTGGTTGATCTGACTGTGAATGGGTGGGGCCCAGTTGCCAATCTGGCTGCACGAGTAAACTCATGTGGCAGGGGCACCATTGACTTAAATTCGTTGGAGCAGAAGCCATGAAAATATTTTCTAGAACAGAGGGAAGCCACATCCCGTCGGTGAGAGAGTGGCTGGAGTCGAGCAGCCAAGTCGGTACCTATCACATTACCGATTCTCCTTTGGAGCCTGTCGAGAACACTGAGGGGGCGCCTGACCATATATGATAGCAGTATTCCATGATGGATGTTTAATTTGTTTATTTGCAAGATGGATTCAGGCGAAAAAAAACCTCCTGGCCCAAAGACAATTGAATCACTACATGAAACAGTGTTTGCTTAGTTAAAGTCAACATTTCACTTGTGTGGATGACGGCCATGTCACGTTTGAAACGTCGGTTCTCGTACGATCACCGAAGTTAAGCAACGCCGAGTCTAATCAGTGACTGGATGGGCGATCACTTTGGAATACAAAGTACCGTAAATTGGGATTCTCAGAGTGCAGTAATTAACGACACAGAATTTAATATTGACGAGTTCTGTTGTCACGAGGTGCGTCAGACTTCAAAAACGTCGATGGATGAAGGACATATCGGCCGAAACTAATAAAGATGACAATATCAATTAGAACAGTGTATGTCAATAAGAGGGAATCATGGCCGAACTTTACAATCACAGAACTTTTGTTTTCAGAATTTAAGTTGTATATGAATTGTAACAGTTCATGTCAATATAAAGGCATCATGGCCACAATTTTAAACAACAGAACTTTCTTTTCAGAATTTAGCTTGTATATGAATTTTATATAAATTGGATCAATTCATATCAATAAAAGGGTATCATGACCGATCATTGATATCGACCATCTTTTTTTTTTTCAGAATTTAAATTCTATATAAATTGGATAAATTCATGTCAATAAATAGGTATCGTTGCAGAATTTTTTCAGAATTTAAGTTGTATATGAGTTTGAAAAATTCATGTCAATAAAAGTGTATCATGACCGAACATTAACACAGATATTTTTTCAGAATATAAGTAGTATATGAATTGGGACAATTCATGCCAATAACATGGTACCATGGCAGAACATTAAAATAACAGAACATTTTCTCAAAAATTAAGTTGTATATGAATTGGAACAGTTTATGTAAATAAAAAGATATCAGAGATGAACTTTAAAATCACAAAACCTTTTCTCGGAATTTAAGTCGTATATGAATGCTATAAAATTATGTCAATAAAAAGGTATCATGGCTGAACTTTAAAATCGTACATTTTTTGTATGAATTGTAACAATTTTTTTAAAGTCATATCACCCCAAACAAGGCGAAAACGCCACTGATGCGCAGGGGGCTACGTAAGAGTGAAAAGATTGGAAAAGAGAAAAACCGGAAACCACAACCTAAACAGGAAACAAGGGATGAGCTTCTTCACCTGTTCAATAGACGTGGGTGGAATGTGAACCGGGCGATAGTTTAGTCTATCTACTCCAATTGTTTAGTCTATCTACTCCAATGACGGTATCATGGCTAGACTTTAAAATCACAGATCTTTCTTTTTTTCCTAAATTTAAGTTGTATTTAAATTTGAACAAAAGGATATCATGGTCGAACTTTAAAACCACAAGTCTTTTCTTTTCTTCTTTTTCTCAGAATTGCAATTGTTTTTACTAATCGAATGGTGGACGTATTTGAAATAAAAGACTGACAGATATTGATCGAAGCGGAAGCAAAAATTCCTCAGTTTCAATTTTATCTTCTTTCGATTTCGAAACTCTGTCCAGATTAGAGAATAAAAATCAAAATCTGAAGCTCGATTACGGATTATAATGTCTCCGGTTTTATTTTAAGCTTTGAGATATAAAATAATCAATATTTGTTGATCAATTTTTTCTTCTTCTTCTTCTTCTTCTTCTTCTTCTTCTTCTATGTACCATGTCCCTTCAGGACGTTGATGATCATGGTTCTCAACAACTTCCTCTCGTTTGTAGCTTTTAGTAAAGTTCTTATTTTCTTTGCTACCTGTACCAATCCTAGTTCTACCAATCATTAAGAGAATCTTCTTAGGTAGTTTATTTGCTGCATTCCCCTGTCCCTCTTACTTTCAGTCTCTACTGTAGGCGTCCATTTTTATTTAATTCTTTTATCCATTATGCGTCTCAGAAAGTTCAACTTTTTTAATTCTAAGTATAACTAAATCTTTTTAATTTTGAACTTCCTTCTTACTCACATGTTCAGTCCATGGTACTTTCTTCTGTAGAATCAGATCCTGTTACTTCCTTTTCACCTCTAAAGAGATATTTCTATCATTCATTCATAAAGGGGAACATCTATTACATAACAGTTCAGTACACTTTACTTTGTCAAGAAATTTTATTTTTCTTCAAACTGCGCTTAAATTTTGTAAGACATCTTTTGTTATTCCAATGCACCTTCTGATTTTGTTTGGGATCTATATATACGCTTTGGGTGGGTACAATCCATAAATTACAATTTTTAATTTGTTCCTTTTTATTTTAGTCACTTTTTCTTTATTCCCCCAGTTTTATTTGTCAACTCTTACATTTTGTTAGAACTTGTTAGTTATGTCATAACAGCAGAATACCCTAGGCACCCAGCGAACCCTGGGCTTAGGATAGAGCCCTGAGGGACACCAGCGTTTGTACAGTAGGATGTGAAGACATGCCCATTCAAGACATGACTTTCATTATGCCGTTATGTAGAAAAGATTGGATCAGATCAAGCAACCCCGTAGCTTACATAGAAGGCCAGCATGCCAAACCCTGTCAAAAGCTTTGGAGATGTCCAGGGCAACAGTACGAGCCTCGCCGGTCTCCTCAAGGGCCTGGAACATGTACTCCTTGATGGTCGTTGTCATATCGGCCGTAGATCTGGCAAAGCGGAAGCCGTACTGCCTGTCTGAGAATAGTTTATGGGCAACAAGATGTTGAACTATTTCAGCATTAATAATGGCCTCGAACACTTTGCCGAAAATTGGTAGAAGGCTGATAGGGCGATAGTTAGATGAGTCAGAGGGTTCACTCGAGTTCTTAAATACAGGAACGACAGAAGAGGATTTCCAGCATGCAGGAAAACAAGAAGCAGAAAGGCAGTAATTATAGAGTTTAGAGAGGACAGAGGAGAGTTCAGGAGCACATTTCTTAAGGACAGTCACCGGGATTCCATCACCTCCGTTCGCTTTATGGGTGTCGAGTTTTGATATTACCTTAGATACTACTGTCGAGGTAATGTATACATCGTTCAGTTTAGCCTCAGAAATCGGGTGCAGGTACTCCAGATGAGTCAAATGTGGAGTCGGATGAAAATCAGCGAGTAAAGCACTCGGCCTTGTCCGCTGATGCTGTGAGGACCTCAAATTCATTGATTAAGAGAGGGATAGAGGATTTGCTGTTGTTCAGCACCCGTTTGCATAACCGCCAATAGTCCTTAGAGCCGAACTTGCGGTCAGCTATGCGCTGTTTCATTCTCTCAGCAAACAACCGCTTGGCGTCATTCAGGATCCTCTTGCACTCATTACATCACTTCGGTAATCCGATAGGAACCGGTGTTTCAACGTTACACGGACATAAGCCAGATGAAGAAAATACTTGAAGCAACAGAAATGTCGTTCTACAGAAAGTGTAATTAGCTATGGACTCGATGTAGTGGTTCCATTTGAGATCAGAAGAGAGGGTAAAGCCGAGGAGGCGCAGTGTATTGCTCTCAGGGTGACTCGTTTGGTCCATGCTTATGGGAGGCAGGAGAGGTTGACATAAAACAGCTTGGTCTTAGTCGCATTGAAATTAACAAGCCACTTCTTTCCCCAATTCACCACAGAGTGTAAATCCCGTTCAAGGTCAGCAGCAAATTTATGTCTGTCCGCCACGCCGGGTTTCTTACTGATGCGGGAGTAAATTGTGGTGTCATCTGCGTAGATGCCTACTTGGCTCTTGATCTCATCTGGGAGGTCATATATAAAAATAAGGAAGAGCGTTGGGCCCAGGATAGAGTGTTTGTGCTGTAGGATGTAGTGGTTCCATTTGAGATCAGTGCATTGCTCTCGGGGAGACTCGCTTGGTCCATGCCTATGGGAGGCAGGAGAGGTTGCCTGTGATGATTGACAGACAACAGCTTGGTCTTATTTGATTTGAAATGGTGACATATATCCGTAATTTCTATATTAACAGTTTCTTTTGTTGCACTTGTGATTCTCTCATCTAGTTTCTAGCTTTCCGGTCAACTTTGATCTGAACAAATGTAAACGCAATGTCAATCAAGGGGCTTTCCACACGCGGGATGTATGGGGGAAAATTCTTACAGTGGAAGTGGCGGTTGCATTCAACTAATTCAACTGTAAAAGAGTGGGACCTAAATGCCAATCTAGTTGCCTATATCAATGTGGACGGAGCATCAGGTAAAAAATCTCATTACAGTATTTGCCATGAAAATATTTGTAGAAAAAATAGAGAGAAGCCACGTCATGTCGGTGAGAAAGTGACTGAAGTCCAGATGCCAAGTCAGGGCCAGTTACATTGCAGATCCTACTTTGGATTTTGTCGAGAACCTCTAGATGAACAGTAGTACCTGACCAGTTATAGCAATAGTATTCAATGCATGGATGAATGGTAGATTTATAAATGTGCAATATTGATTCTGAGGAGAAAAACTTTCTGGCCCGACACAGAGACCCAACCCTTCCTAGCAGTAGATGCAGCTATGAACCTCGAGATGAATTGCAGGAACACCTGACCAGATAGGCCAACAGTATTCAATGCATGGATGAATGGCAGATTTATAAATGTGCAATATTGGTTCTGAGGAGAAAAACTTTCTGACCCGACACAGAGACCCAACCTTCTTCACAGTAGATGCAACTATGAACCTCAAGATGAATTGCAGGAACACCTGACCAGATAGGCCAACAGTATTCAATGCATGGATGAATGGTAGATTTATAAATATGCAATATTGGTTCTGAGGAGAAAAACTTTCTGGCCCGACACAGAGACCCAACCCTTCCTAGCAGTAGATGCAGCTATAGATTTGATGTATTTGTTTCACTTCAGGTCGGTTGAAAATGTGAGGCCAAAGAGGCGCAGTGAGTTGCCCTCAAGGAAACTTGCACCAGCTGATGACTGGCAGGAAAGATTCTTTATGGTGGTTAAAAGAGATCAGCTTTGTTTTGCAAGCATTTCTTGCCCAAGTTAACCACTGATTTCATATTAATTTCATCATTTCATGCAATAAACGTTGGATCTCAGTAAAAATATATATTTTTAGTTTGTTAGAGTTTTGTTTAACGGTATATCAACATCTCTGTGTGTTATTTAATGCCAAAAAGATGGGTCTTTTAAGCTATTTTTTTAATGTTCAGTTATAGTGAGAAAGCGGATTTAGTCAGATTTTAATGAAAATGTTTTGTTTTTATTCCTTTTTATTTTAGAAAAATAAAAATGTCTTCTAATTCTTTATTCAAAAATGTTTTCTTGAGAATAATTTTTTCCTTGTGTTATGGTAATTTTTTTCGAAAATGTATTGTTGGTAATATTTTTCCTTAAAAAATGTATAATTTTCTGTAAAAGTCTATTTTTATACTTCATGTTTTGACCCTAGTTTAGGGGTTAACTATTTGCCCATAGCTGGGACCTTAACAGGTGCTACCACTCAGGGTCAGGGTGAACTTGAGAACAATAGCAATTAAGAGGTGGTTCCATGCTTCACACAACCTCCCAATCAGTGGCCTTGTTGCCGGATGCAGTTTACTGTCATGCCCAGGACCGTAAAGATGTTTTAAAGTGTTTATCAATATCGTAAAATATTGAGAAATATTGGTCTTGACCTTAATGACACCTAAGTAAATAAATATAAAGCAATGAATGATACTGGAAATAAATGTATGCGAAAACCTGTCTCTAAATATACAGACCTTCACGAAGATTAGAAGGAACGTCACAAAATCCTTTTAGAAAAACGAATACCGGCAGTAATATCTCCCCCACTACAGCCAAGTAAGCAGTAACATTACAAGCTTTTAAAAACAGCATTCGAAATTGCAGTTTTTACATGGACTCAAATATCGATTGTGACAACAGCAAGAATCAAGAAATTTCTTCATCCATCAAACATTGCTAGATAGATAGATAGATAGATAGATAGATAGATAGATAGATCTAACCTAATCTAAACTTATTTATAAATGGAACTTTGTCTGTGTGTGTGTGTGTGTGTGTGTGTGTCCATTACCTATAGACTCCGAAACGGCTGAACCGATTTTCTTCAAAATTTACACAGTTGTACTATAAACGTCTGCGAGTGTTTTTAGTTAGGTTTTGTGTTGAACTACCCCCGATAAATATCGAAAATCGAAAAAATTGGGTTATATAGAAGGAGTGATCCGATTTTAATCAAATCTAATACACTCATAGACAAAGACATAAGAAACGATATTCAGAAGTTTCAAGATTGCAGTTCTTACAATAGTGCAGAAAATTTGATATCGATACCAGGAAATCAAAATTTGACTAACATCCATTCATTTTTCTTTCAGTTCACGGTATCGCTTTAACTGGAAACAACTATTGCTTTTAAGTCTTTCGTGCCAAGGTCCAAAAAATCCAGGACCATGGATTAGTTTTAAAGCTTTCATTACACCCGATCAACGCCGGGCTATACTGCTAGTAATGAATAGGCCGAGAAAAGAAAGCAACTATATTCACTGAAAATGTCGTAATCATATGTTATGCCCACTATAACGCATGTGTAATCAAACACTGCAAAAAAGTAACGTTATTTTAAAGATTGCAAAAATCATGAGAGATTCATCTTCACACTTTCTCTTTCTGTCTGTCTGTCTCTGCCTCTCTCTCTCTCTCTCTATTTATATATTTCGCTCTCACACCCTGATCAAGCACTATGGAGGAATGCTAGATTTTGAAAAAACAGTAGCTAATCACGCATCTACGCATCGTTCATTTAGTAATGAATTTGAACACTCTCGGCTACTGGCGTGTGTTTACATTGTATATAACACGCGAAATTGTGCCTTCCTCTACCGAGCGCCCTTAGAATCGCCGATTGATGTCAATTCGGTCGAGTTTCAATCCTGACTCGAAGCAATCGTACTGATTAGCTGTGATACAGCTAATCAGTACGATTTTGCGGATGACTATATACATATATATATATATATATATATATATATATATATATATATATATATATATTACTCTTTCGAAATGAAATGAGTTCTTTCGGTGACTGGTGTGTGCATACACTGCTTATATACAATACGTTAAAATTTCCTCTCTCTGATTTTATACTCCTGTGGCTTTAGGGGGTAGCGACTTCGACTGACACTAAATCGATCTAGTTTCGATCCCGGCCAGAAGCAAGTGAATGTGTCTAGCCACACTGATGATCTGTGATACAGCGATATAATCTTGTACGTGGATGACTAATATATATATATATATATATATATATATATATACAAATGCATATCATCGACATGTGCAAAATAGGTATATATAAAGAAAAATAAAATATATAACCTTTACGCTACTCCAGAAAAAGAAAGCCATGAGAGGCGGGAATTCAACAAGCTATACTATATCTACCTTTGCTGCCCTTTATATACATAGAGGGTGATTGAAAAGTAATTCCCTATTTTAAAATAATTATAATTTATTCATTGATATAAGAAGAAAGCGTTTAGCATTTAAAGGTTTTATTTAAAATTCGATATGGGCACCAGATTTCAGTAGCAGCACCTCGATCCACCCAGGAATCGCGTCAAGTAATCTCACCAGGAACTCTTGTGGCATGGAACACATACTTCTTGTATTCGGCCTTCAAGTTTTTCCAAAGTCTCGGTTTACTATACTTGATTCTTTAATCAATGCCAAAGAAAAAATCACATGGCGTTAGGACTCCTGACTGGATATTACTCACGTATAAAATAGGAAGTTAATTTTCAATCACCCTCCCTCCCTCTCTCTCTCTCTCTCTCTCTCTATATATATATATATATATATATATATATATATATATATATTGAAGCATGTTTCAATAATTCTTTTTCTCTACTGGGGTTAGTACACGTGCGTTTGGTTTAGGATCAGCTTTGAAATATTCTTAAAAGTAAGTTACAATTTTACTTTGATTTTATTTTGTTTTATTTTTGTGGCTAATTTTAAAATAGTTTCATGGTTATTTGAACGAGTGTTCTTTATCTTTTTTCAAAGAAATTTCTTTGACCGGACTTTAACTAAGTTAAAACTTAGTTAACTCACCACCGTTACCTTTTTTTCTCTCTCTCTTTCTTCTTCAATTGGAGTAGATAGACTAAACTATCACCCGGTTCACACTCCACCCACGTCTATTGAACAGGTGTAGAGGCTCATCCCTTGTTCCCTGTTTAGGATGTGGTTTCCGGCTTTCTCTCTTCTAATCTTTTCACTCTTACATAGCCCTCGGCACATCAGTGGCGTTACCGCCTTGCTCGGGGTGATATGATTAAAAAAAAAATTAAATAATATAAAGTTTTGTCTATTTGTTTTATGTAAACTTTTTTCATATTGTTTGTTATGCTTAATAACATTATCATTAAATGAAGAAAGAAAATCACAATATTGATACATAATTATTATTTTTTTATAATCCAATTTAATCTTTCGGCTTGCATAAGCCATTTTAAAAGATGTCAATTATATTATAGTATAGTAATTCATATATATATATATATATATATATATATATATATATATATATATATATATAGTCATCCGCATACAGATCTATTTCGCTGTAGCTCATCAGTACGGTTAGACAAATGATTGTTTTTACGCAGGACTGAATATATCTATCTATCTATCTATCTATATATATATATATATATATATATATATATATATATATATATATATATATATATGAAATGATGTGTTTGAATATTATTTTTGATCGATAATCGTATTTAAGCAGTTATTCTGTTATTAATCAAACAGTTTTATATATTTATTTCTACTGACCTGATTATTTACGATAATTTTTTTTTTTTTTACGAAATTATGTTACGGAAATTAGCGAAGAATAACCAAACTGGTTATAAAATTTATCATTTAGATTAGAAACTACGTCTCACCCTTTTACAGTGAAATCGATAAAATTTAACCGCAATTTCTACTCCAACAGCTTCTTTTCTCGCACTTCCCACTTTTTCCCACATACTTGCTTCCCCGACGGCTACAATCTCCAGGAGTTTAAATGTAATGTCAATAGACACCTCCTAACCCACTAACATGCATCCATTCTCTCAAACATTCTTCTCATCTACATCCTTACCCGTCTATCACCCTCCTTCCTATATCTAACCACTCTTTCTCTTTACCTTCCCCTATATAACCCCTTGCGCAATCGTGGCAGTGGAATGCCTTGCTTGGGGTAAAATTATTAAAAAAATAGCGGGGTGGAATTGTTATAAGAACGGAAATGTGTTAAAATATGATGTACGTCAAACATATATAGACGACTTAGTAGGTGATATATTAGTTAATTAAGAGAAATTAATTATAAAAAGGTGGGAGAATCAAGAGATGAAAAGGAAGGGTTAGGCTATAGATTATGGGATCTAGTTATATTATAGTAGAATTTAATTAACTATATTATACTTTAGAGTATACTAGCAGTTTAGCCTGGTTTCACTCGGGTAATTTAAGGAATAATAATAATAAAAAACATATGGTGAATTTACATAGCAAATACTTACACAATGTCTACCTTAGTCACTTTTATAGATATAGACTAGCAGTTTAGCCGGTTTCACTTGGGTAGTTTAAGGAATAATAAGAATAAAAAAGAAAAGAATAATTTATTTTTAAAAATTATTTAAAAATTGTATTTTTCTACCCCTAATTTTGGCTTCTGAAAATTTTCAGGGTGTCGTTAGCGTTCTAAAATTTTGATCTTCATCTGAGCGCAACTCCCGTCGAGCTAGACCGCAAAATGCAGACGCTAAGTCGAATCTATCAAACAAATACTTACACAACGTCCACCCTCGTCATTTTTATAGATATAGATATAAGGCGATGACGGTAGACAGAAGTTACTTCGTTACGTTTGTTTAGCAGGTTTAATTTAGGGAATTTAATAATTTGAAATCTTTCCTGTAAACATAAAATATATGGCTCATGTAAAGATTTACAAGTTCTAGTTTTTTTAAACATTTTCCATTTTATGGTTGGGCTTTTATTTTCTTGACTATATATATATATATATATATATATATATATATATATATTAGAAAAAGAAATAGGTTGTTCCAACGAGAGAAATTGGTATAGAATAAAAAGTGTGAGAGGTCGTGAACGTTTTGTTTAAAGTGCATATTTATTGTTGTTGTTATTATACATATTATGATACTTTAAGTGTCCACAATGGTATTTGTGACACTACACATGTTTCGAGTCTATGATTGACTCTCTTCAGGCGAATAAATTTGTGGTTTTACATATCGAGTTATTTTTGTTTCTGAGGGCCAGGTTGTTGTTTATAAATAAGTAAGTAAAGAATTAAAATAAAGATAAAAATAAAGAAATAAAAAATAAATAAAATCAGTAAAATAAAAAAATAAAAGTTGATAAAATAAATTAAATCAAATGTTGGTGTGCTGAATAGTCTGTGTTTTCTCGCATCAACACGTGTTTAAATAGATAGACAAATAAATAAATAAATAGATGATTGAATCAATTGGTTACTCCAATTTGAAATGATTTTGGTCTGGGGTTTCCTCTTTATTACGTTGCAATTATCTTTTAGTCGCCTTTGTTTATCTACAAGTGTCTTCATCGGTCAGTTGGTGGTTTTTATTGTTTTGACGGTGTTTTGAATTGTGTGTGTGTGTGTATGAGCGTTTTTGATTTCGCCTTTACGTTTTAGAATTGGTTCACATATATATATATATATATATATATATATATATATATATATATATATATATATATATATGTAGTGTTGTGCAAAATATTAGGACAAGAACTATTTTATCTTTTATGAGGCATCAAAATAAAGTTTAAAATCACCCCTGTCCTAACACTTTTGCACACTACTGGTAGTGTGCAAAAGTGTTAGGACAGGGGTGATTTTCCTAAAACCTCACTGAAATTAAATACAGCGTGGAAAGCCAAGTAAATTGCTAATAAATATTGATTATTTAAAACTAAGTGTAAAAGAAAGATTTAATTTTTCCTATTTTCTATTAAACAAGTTATTTTGAAACTATTCATTATTCTATTATCCTTGGATATAACTAACTTTTTTCTTATTCCCCCCTCTCGAATTGATAAATCTAATGTTACTTCACAAGACACAATTTGGGAACCAATACATCTCCTTGGCATGAGATAGCATTAGATATATTGAAGAAACTTGTGATGTCAATGCCTGACAGAATGAAGGCAGTGATCAAAAGGCTATTATACTAGATATTAAATTTATTTTGTAACAAGTATTTTTTCTTGTTAAAGCATTTGTTGAGTAAATCAAATAAAATTACTTTAATTAAATTATTTATTTTCTGTCAATATGCCTCATAAAAGATAAAATAGTTGTTGTCCTAATACTTTTGCACAGTACTATATATATATATATATTGTAACAAGTATTTTTTTCTTGTTGAAGCATTTGATGAATAAATCAAATATAATTACTTTAATTTAATGGTTTATTTTCTGTCAATATGCTTCATAAAAGATAAAATAGTTCTTGTCCTAATACTTTTGCACAGTACTATATATATATATATATATATATATATATATATATATATATATATATACACTAGGTGCGATTGGTAAATTGTCGCATTTATTTTATTATTTCACAGTAAAAGGCTATTATACGAAATATTAAATTTATTTTGTAACAAGTATTTTTTTTTCGTTAAAGCATTTGTTGAGTAAATCAAATCAAATTACTTTAATTAAATCGTTTATTTTCTGTCAATATGCCTCATAAAAGATAAAAATGGTTCTTGTTCTAATACTTTTGCACAGTACTGTATATGTGTGTGTGTGTGTGTGTGTGTGTGTGTGTGTGTGTGTGTGTGTGTGTGTGTGTGTGTGTGTGTGTGTTCCGAACATGTATTTCTTGGTGTTGTTATCGTTTTGATCTCAGCTCCTTCATGTTTTCGGTAAGTGTTTATTTATCGTCATACAAAAAATATTCGTACGTCATTTCATTTCTTTTCATCTTTTTTTTTTCGACCGCCGTGAAAATGCGGGTGCGGGAATGCTGGGGGTGGGGGTACAGGGTGGAGTTCGGTGGCCTGGAAGGTGAGAAAATTTCCCAAAAAAGTTTCTTTATCTCTAACTGCCTTAATTAAAAAAAAAAAATAGGGAAAATCCGATGAAAAGAGATTTTAATTAAAGCCAGTATAGACGGAAATATGTATGGCGGAATAAGACTGTATGCTTTTCTTTCGTTTTTTTTCTTCAAATTTAATACGGTAGTCAATCGATTATACGATAAAATAGCATATTCTTTGAATGGCTGCTAAACTACTGAGAGATACGTTTAATGCTTTATATATTACAAAATGAAGACGATATATCAATTTACATAATATTTTTAAAATAATTTAAACAGAATAATAGTAATAAGGATAACATATTTGCAGGGTCTGATCAGGTGGATGACGGAACGGGGGTTGCCAGGAGCAACAGGAACAAACATACTAAGAGCCACAAGGGATAGGGAAACGTGGAGATCCATGATCGCCTACGTCCTGAAGGGACAGGGCACATAGAAGAAGAAGAAGAATAGTAATAATTTATCATTATTATTATTACCCCATGCCCTAGGTATCAACCACTCCAAAATATGGGCTATATGGTGAATATTCTGAGAATGTGACTCATTTGATCAGTGATTGCAAAATGTTAGCTCAAAAAGAATATAAAAGGCGCCATTATAAGGTACGTCTTTTTGGATATTTGCTATTGTGTCGAAAGTATCTATGCCAAGTTGCAGAAAACTAGTATAAATAATTGAAGAAAAAAAGCTTAGAATATTCTGTGATTATAATTTTCAGTCAGGCTGTGTGATGCATCATCCCATCGTGTTAGTCAGTCAGTTAAAGTGCCATACATGATACACGCTTGGGCGATCATGTCTCGAAAGAGACATGACTGTCCGGGAAGAAAATTATCCCGCAGTAGGTTGCCATTGCTTTCTGCAGTAGACTGGTTACCGACCAAGGCTATAGAACCCAATCTGTCCTACTATTTAACCCATAACTGGAAGGAAGAGACGGATTAATACCTTTCCCAAGGGTATTTGCGCGTAAGTGAATACAATGGATTCAACTGGAATATCGAACGCGGCTCCCCGGTTTCTCGTTCCGAGCCGATATCCACTGTACCACAACGCACATCCTTTAGCATTAAGTACTGTCATAATATTGATGTTGGCATGCGAAATGTCACGAGAAAATTATTGAAACCAAGTTACTGAATTTTTACTGTTATGGGACAAACAGACAAATGTCACGCTATTCAAGAAAAAGTAAAAAGAAAATGGAGGAGGGAAGAATAGAAGAAAGAAGAAAACGAAGAAGAAAAAAGGAAAAAGAAAGAAAAAAATGAGAGAAAAGAAGAAAAAAAGGAAAAAAGAAAAATGAAAAAGAAAAAAGAAAAATAAAGAAAATAAAAGTAAAAGAAGAAAAATGAAGAAGAAAAAAGAAGAAAATTGAGAAGGAAAAAGCAACAGAAAAGAAGAAAAGGAGAAAGAAAAAACGAAAAAGAATGAAAAAGAATGAGAAAAACAGAAAATGGTTAAGAAAAATAGAAGAAAAGAAGAAAAAAGAAAAAGAAAAAAGAAAAATTAAGAAAATAGAAGTAAAAGAAAAAAGGAAAAAGAAGGAAAAAGAATGAGAAAAAAGAAGATAAAAGGAAAAATAAAAAGGAAAAATAAAGAAAATAAAAGTAAAAGAAGAAAAATGAAGAAGAAAAAAGAAGAAAAATGAGGAGGAAAAAGCAAAAGAAAAAAGAAGAGGAGAAAGAAAAAAGGAAAAAGAATGAAAAATAATGAGAAAAAAAGAAAATGGTTAAGAAAAATAGAATGAAACAAATATAGCAAAATAAAAGGCAGAAGAAAGAAGAAAAGGAAGAAGAAGAAAAGGAGGGAAAAGAAGAAAGAAAAAGAAAGAGAAAAAGAAGAAAAATATTAAGAAAAGGAGAAAAAGAAAAAGGAGAATAAAAAAGGAGAGAAAAAAAAGAAAATACGAAAATATAGAAAAACAAAGAAGTTAAAATAGTTTAACTGCCATATTACAGGTGTTGCCCTACCAAATGAAACAAAATGTCGCAAACAAGATCTTTGAGACAATGACACCTACTCTGTTTGAAAGTTGAGATTTCAAGATTGTTTGAAACGCGAAAAAAATGTCAGGGTGATTTCACTGCTGATCGGCGCATATCAGATCAATCCCATTAAAACTGTTTGACTTCCTTGACCAAGAATTGCTATCATACCAGTTCGGAGTCATCAAAAAATTAGCCCCTTTGAGCACTGCGCAGATTTTGAGGAAAGCGTTGAGAGATAACATAATGTAACCGGTGTCTTTAAAAATTAACATTGTGTAACAAAACAAAATAATAACGAATTTATAAATAATTATAAATAACTAGCAGTATACCTCTGCGTTGCTCGGGTGTAATGGAAGCTTTAAAACAAATCCATGTTCCTGGAGCTCAGACTCAGCCTAAAGAATATTTGAAATAATAAAATACTTGCGACAATTTACCAATCGCACCTAATATATATATATATATATATATATATATATATATATACTAGCAGTATAGCCCAGCGTTGCTCGGGTGTAATGAAAGCTTTAAAACTAATCCATGGTCCTGGAGCTCAGATTCAGCCTAAAGAATATTTGTGTGAAGTTTGGTGAGAATCGGATAAAAATTGTGGATTTGTATAAAGGACATACAGACAGATAAGCAGACGCACACACAAACATCTTGCCTTTTATATATATATATATATATTATCGATTTTTTGCACTATTGTAAGAACTGCAACCTTGAAACTTCTGAATATCGTTTCTTATGTCTTTGTCTATGAGTGTATCAAATTTGATTAAAATCGGACCACTCCTTCTATAACTAGATTTTTTCGATTGTAGATTTTCGATATTTATCGGGGGTACCTCGACACAAAACCTAGCTAAGAACACTCGCAGACGATTATAGTACAACTGTGTAATTTTTCAAGAAAATCGGTTTAGCCGTTTCGGGGTCTATAGGTAACGGATACACACACACACACACACACACACAAACATACACAGACACACACACAGACAAAGTTCCATTTATAAATAAGTTTAGATTTAGTTTCAATTTCTTAGTTCGCACTGATTATGTCATTGAAGCACGGAGACCAGATTTTATTGTTATATATAAGGAGAGTAGCAAGTGACAAATTATTGATTTTGCTGTTCTGTGCAAGAGAGGATTTCAAATGAACCGAAAGGATTGAAAATATCACGATCTTACGAGGAGGTTGAAGGAGTTATGAAATATAATTATTAAACTAATTTATGCACCAATGTGTGCACTTGGAACAGAATATAGAAAGTGAAATATGTAGTTAGATGAAAATTTTAATTGAGACAAAGATTATAAACTATAAAATTGCCATCCTTTATTCTACGAGAAATTCCCTAAATGTTCTTGATACGTGTGAGGTCTTGTTGACACCATCTTACAAGAAAAGAATTCCCACTCACAACACCAATGTGAAACACCAATATAATTGCTAATACAAGCCAAAGTCAGCTTCAAACAAAGAATGATTATTAGTTGCGAGAGTATAAGTCTTGATATAGAAACTGGAATTAAGGAATCCGATGAGAGAAGTACTTCAACTATCTGGTTGCGAATGAAGGCAATGGAATAGAGCATTCGAAGATGAAGAAAAGGTTAGAAAGGCAAGCATTAGTCGATTGCGAGTAATAAAAAAAAACTGAATTGAATTTGAAAATATTAAATATCGGCCATTAACACTCTTGCTATCCCAGTTGGAACTGATGGCTTCAAGATAAGAAATTCTGGAAAATTGATGCGAAAATGCGCAAAAACTTGCTATAGAATAAGACAAATATTGACAATTGATATCTTCTCAAGATCAATTGATTCAACTGGAATAGACTCACAAAATTTCAACAATGGGACTTTATAATTATCTAGTTTATAATAAAGATGGGATGTTAAAACACTTATTAGAGCCTGAAGAAAGGTAAAACTTTAATCTGTATGAAAAGAAGCCCATAAATAGACAAGATAATTCGGGTTAAATCTTGAACATAGCGGTGATACAAGTGACAAAAAGCAAGGATCAAACCAGTTGACTGTATATAGTCATTGGCGTCAGTCAGTTAAGTGCCATACGTGATACACGCTTGGGCGATCATGTCTCGAAAGAGACATGACTGACTGAGCAGAAGATTATCCCACAGTAGGTTGCCATTGCTTTCTACGGTAGACTGGTTGCCGACCAAGGCTATAGAACCCAATCTGCCCTGCTATTTAACCCATAACTGGAAGGAAGAGATGGATTAATACCTTTCCCAAGGGTATTTGCGCGTAAGTGAATACAATGGATTCAGCTGGAATTCGAACTCAGCTCCCCGGTTTCTCGTTCCGAGCCGATATCCACTGTACCACAACGCACATCCACTTTATTGGCGTAAAGACTGGAAATGGCGAAATGCCGGGTTGAGTTGATATTCCAATCAAATTTCAAATATTTTTATACATTATGATGATAGTGAAATATATAAAATGCAGGATGTTTATTTGGATAATTAATAAATTCTAGTTAATTAATAAATTCTAGTTAGTTCTAGTTAATGCCTTTGTGCATTGAGTCCAGCTTAGTGTTTTGGTATAATTATTTGACACGCTTAAATAATAATAATAATAATAATAATAATAATAATAAATATTCAATAATAAAAGAAGGCAGTAAATACAAACAAGATTTACATTTAGTAGATTCTGTAGAAAAGCAAAACAGAAGCCAAGAACCAACGATTGCGGCAAAAAATATGAAAAGGAAAGCCAAGGATAAAGCTCTTGAACAGATGAAACAACGCTGGCAAGACAAACCTCTGCATGGCCAATATACAGAATGTGCCAATAAATCCAATGTTGATAAAGTTAATACTCATCGATGGTTACGTGCATCCGGATTAAAGTCTGAGACTGAAGGCATTATTCTTGCAGCGCAAGACCGAAATCTTTTCACTAGGAACTTTCAAGCAACTTTTATACATAATAATGTGTATCCAAAATGCAGGTTCTGCGATAAATACCAAGAAACAATAGACCACCTAATCTTAGGATGTCCTGTACTTGCCTTAAATGAATATAAAAATCCTCACGATAGAGTGGGGCAGTATTTACATTGGACAATGGGCAAACAGTATGGAAAATCTGTAAACAAACACTGGTATGAACATCACCCAGCACCGGTTACAGAATGTCACCATTCTATGGGATTACACCATCTACACAGACAGAAAAATTGAAGCAAATAGGCCGGAAATCATTGTTAAAAACCAGAAAGAAAAAACTTGCCTATTAATTGATATGGCTTGTTCAGCAGATTGTAACATAGCAACCAAGGAATTCGAAAAACTCTCAAAACATAAAGACTTGGAAATTGAAATATAAAAAATGTGGAAACTGAAAACAAGAATCGTACCAGTGATAGTAGGTGCACTTGGAATGATAAAAAAGGGAATAAAAAAAACATTGATAGAATCCCTTGAAACCCCAGCTTAAGAAATATACAAAAAATTGTCTTGTTAAGTACAGCCCACACACTAAGGAGAACTTTGTCTATGTAACGCTAGGGATGTTAGGGAGTTATGAAAAAAACATGAAATGGAGTCATAACAACGCACCACTACCTGCCTTATGACTTCCCGCAGATTTGGTAGGTAGTGCGTCCATAGCAGAAATAGATTTATAATGAAAAATGGCATAATACTACTACTACTACTACTACTACTACTACTACTACTAATAATAATAATAATAATAATAATAATAATAAGAAGAAGAAGAAGAAGAAGAAGAAGAAGAAGAAGAAAGAAGTCATTAACACTCTCGCTCTCGTATTTGTAACTTATGTCTCTTGCATAATAAACTAGCATCATAGCCCGGCGTTGCCCGGGCAATATTTTTTTAATTCGATGATTAATGCAGCCTGTTGCGATTTCCAAGCGCTTGTAGTCGCCACCTCACTTTCAAACTCAGCTATATAAAAAAATAAGTATAAAAAAAATATTTATAAAAAAAAGTACTTATATAAAAAATTGTTGTTTAAAAATTAAAAAAAAATTCCATTAAAAAAAGCTATGTTCTTTTGTTTTGCGTAAACATGATTTGATGTTTAATGTGACATTGTAAACAACATTGCGTTTGTTTTCGTTTCAAAATTACGGGGGAAAATATTTACATTTTTGTTGACTAAATAAATTTCAGAAATTTTCGAAGAATAATTAAAAATGTAAAAATGGTAAATTTTCGTTTTAGGAACCGAAGGCTAATATCCCTTATATACGCAAACTCACGCAAATAACTTTTTTTGCACGCAAATAACTATTATTTTCAATGTCAATAACTTTCTTCTGAAATTAAGTACCGAAAAAAAAAATCGCGTACTAATTTCTGCAAGGATTTTTCTGTACAGGAAGTAAATAGGTCCAAATTTTCTTCTTACGCCTAAAATCGTTCTGTAGCTAATGACTCTCACTAGGGCTGGTAATGGCTTCCAAAAAGAGCGAGTAGTCCGATTTTTTTCTGGTCGAAAAAACTCACCTTTTTTTATGTTAAATAAAAAAAAGGTCAGTTTTTTCAATATCTCATTGCTGATTTGAGTTCAGCATATACATTTTCACGGACATAAGAGTATTTTGGAAACACTTGAAGGGATATTAGCCTTCGGGTCCTAGAACGAAAATTTACCCTTTATTTTTTTTACATATTTTGTTTTTGATTGAAAAAAACACTTCGTTTTTTATATATTTCTTTTGTTTCAAAATTACGAGGGAAGATTTTCAAATTTTTTGTTGATCAAATGTATTTTTAAAACGTCGGAATAAAAATTAAGTATAAAGGCTCATTTTTTAGTCGTGTTTGACACGTGTGATTTGTTTTCTGTGACGTAATCTAGCAACCATCTTAGATCTTAGATGTTTTACGGAGCAAATGTAAACAATCGGCTCCGTTGGCCAAAAAGTGCGAATGGTAAAAATTGATGAACTTAAACTCAAAAAGTATGTGTCGACCTGGCTTCCCTGTAGATATGTGTCCCTAGAAAGTTTGAATGGCGTAGCTTAAAAAATGTAGGCGTGCATAGGGAACAGTTACACACAGACTCACAGATTGCCTTTTATATATATAGATTAGAGCTGAAGAAAATTGATGCTAATTTCGCCAACATCTCACATGTAGTAAAATGCACCACTGCCAGGTGGATGTTGACCGTTCGTATCCGCCATGATACAATTGATGCAGTTGCATCAGTCAGGATGAATTGTTTTATAAAATTTTAACGATGGAACTTTTATAAGTATTTTGCAGCTATACAAGGTTGAACGTTGCAACTCGTAATGGAACATGAAAACTAAAAAGATTTATTTTGGATCAAAAGAAGCTCATAAATATGTAAGAAAATTCGGGTTAAATCTAGAAAATAAAAATGAAATGTTATTGCCACAAGTTCATAGTTTTAAATAAAGAAATATTCAGTTCACCGAAAACATTTATCGATTTCTTCAATTTCGAAATATTGTTTCGTATCATATTCCGAAGATTTTTTAGCAAAACATTACCTTAATCTTGGGTTGACGGTTTCTTTTTAGAATAGCAAATTTAGGACAGAAGATAAGGACATGACCATAGAATCAGATGCGCTGATTAGCACAGTAGATGGTCTACTTTGGCCTTGCATGGCAACCAGACAAAGAGGCTACTTTGGATTCACTAAGGAAGAAAATCATTCTGCTATATTTGCCAAGATCTTCGATCGCATGAGTTTAGGCCTATTACTCGATTGATAATTAAGTCTCATCGTTTCACTGTCGAATTGCTAGATTCCACCTAGGTATCCTTGACAAAATCCAACGGAGGCTCCGACTTGGCAGCTCAGATACAGTCATTTTCTTACCGGCGCAATGTGGCTTCCCTGTGTCTCTTCTACAAATACTTTCACGGCATCTACTCCGATGAACTTAACTCACTAGTGCTCACTATATATAAATTTACTAGAGCCACAAGATTAGCAATTGGGTCCTACCCTTTTACTGTGAAACCAATAAATTGTAAACGCAAATTCTACGCCAGCAGCTTTTCTCGCATATGGAATTCCCCTCCATTTACTTGCTTTTCCGACAGCTATATTCTCCAAGAATTTAAATGTAAAGTCAATAGTCATCTCCTATCTCACTAACCTGCATCCTCTCTCTCTCTCATGCTCCCTTCTCCACCTACTCCACTCTCATCAGTCTTCTCATCCTTCTCTTACCAACTTCCTGACACCCCCTATAACCTGTCACTCTTTTTCATAACTTTTTTCCTATGTAATCCCCTGCAAAACAGTGGCAGTAAAATGCCTTGCTTGGGGTGATATGATTATAACAAAAATGTAATCGCAAGTTCTTTTCAAACTTCCACGGGAGAAGTATTCAACGTATATTGGGAATCTCATGGCAAGACAAGATGCCCAACACTGAGGTCCTGTCTCGAGCCGGTCTGCCTACCATGTTCACACTCCTTAAACAGCGCAGACTCCGCTAGCTAGATCATGTCCACCGCATGCCAGACGGTCGCAATCCAAAAGCCCTCCTATATGGAGAGCTGGCCTCTGGAAGAAGACTCAAGGGGCGACCACAACTGTGGTATAGGGACATCATAAAACGCGATATGAAAGCTGTGGGCATCAACACGGAGTCATGAGAGAGCGTAGCAGTCAATCGGTTCAAATGGAAAGGAACCCTTGCCCAACAACTCAAATCAAGGGAGGAGCAAAGCAACTAACACAAGTCGCTATGGAGAGGCGGGTTCGCAGGAAGAAAAATGACAGCTCCGACAGACCAGAAACAAAACATAACTGCAGCCTCTGCAACAAAGACTGTCACTCCCGTATCGGTTTCTAGTCACAGACGCCGATGTTCCAGCCAAGTAGGCAACTAGGATGCTACCCATGGTCAATCCTGACCGACGTAGGCCTACTATAACCGTAAGTTCTATTAAAACAGTTTCTTTTCTTCCCACTCTCTTTCAGTGTCTAGTTTACTTGTCACCTGCAAATACCAAGTATTTAAAAGCAGCTACAATCGTCATCTTCTGTCTTCCTGAAACCTGTTCTCTTGTTGATCTTTATTCTCATTTAAGTTTTCTCGTTTTCTTTCGCTTCCAGTAGATCGTTGTAGCATTATCATATTCTTTGGAGTGAAAGATCTGGAACTTTACAGCTTCTATAGAAAAGGAATCTGTGGAGAGCCATGACTATCTATGTCTAGAAGGGACGTAGTATTAAAAATGCTTTTAATGACTAAACACGAACTGAAACTGTAAATCTGTTTAAATGTTTTGCGAGAATGTCTTATTGATGATCGCACCCCATGGCCTTTACCATCTATATTCATATTATCATTTTAGTAAGCATATAAGTAAAACTCTGTTTGACTAAATCGATATCTCAATTCGATTTATTGCAAAAATATTTCCATTTTAATCAGCAATTCATATTTTTTCAAACCATTCACATTCCTAATACCAAGGGACTGTTCATTGATTCAAAAACCCGATAAGCCGTCACTTATCATTCCTAATTCTATAACCAACATTCTAGCCATCCACAGCAAATTCAAAATTGACGACTGAATGATCGATACGCACAGGAAACGATGAGACTGAATTTTTCCCGTAGAATGTAACATTGGTAAAAACTTAATGAATATTTTGTGTACATATGTAACGTGAAAAAGACAAGTATTGAAAAAAATAACAAGTTTGAAAAGAGCCGAATGTAAAAAAAAGAAACAAATGGCTGACTTTGAATGAATTGAAAAGCACGTTTTGAAAATGATAGCAAAATACGGATTTGAAAAAAAGCTGTATTTGTTTTTGAGTTATTTTCGCCGTGGAGGCTAGTATTTGTGCTAAAGTCGGTCCTAATAGGTTCGACGTAGAAAACGTTAGGAACTTGATAGATAGATAGATAGATAGATAGATAGATAGATAGATAGATAGATATGAATATACTAAGTGTTGTTGAGTTATATTCGCAGTGGAGGCTAGTATTTGTGCTAAAGTCGGTCCTAATAAGTTCGACGTAGAAAACGTTAGGAACTTGATAGATAGATAGATAGATAGATAGATAGATAGATAGATAGATAGATATGAATATACTCAGTGTTGTTGAGTTATTTTCGCCGTGGAGGCTAGTATTTGTGCTAAAGTCGGTCCTAATAGGTTCGATGTAGAAAACGTTAAGAATTTGATATAATCTGTATTACGCAGTGTAATCTTGCCAGGTCGCTGACTATTTTCGTATTCGACTGTCAACTACTATCGTCCAACATCGACTGACCCTCGTTCCTCTTACTGCTCCTACTTAAATTAGGTGGGAGCGTCTATTCACTATAGAATAGGTGTGTTTCAGCATAACAGTATTCTAAAAAAATTAAAGTCAAACTTAATAAAGTCAATATACGAGATTTTAAATAGCTAGGATTTGAAAAAAGCATAACTTCAAAACGGTAGCCACAGACAAAATTTGGAAAGGTCAATATTTATGTTCACCTGTCATATACCCGGGAAGTGTCCTAACAGAGGACGGAAAGTGCGACACTGAGATACGAAGGCATATTGGTATGGCCAGGGACGCATTTTTCGCTGGAAACAAAGAAGAGAGTACTGGACCGTTATGTGATGTCTGTCCTTCAATATGGCAGCAAATGCTGGACAATATCATTACAAATGAAGGAAAGATCTGAAGTAGCCGAAATGTTTTTCTACAGAAGGATACCGAGGATACTATGGACCGAATATATTAGCAACGACGAGGTTTTGGGGAGAATGGGAAAGGCAACTGATACCTAACTCAGGAAAAAGAGCTGAACCTTTTAGGACAAGTAGTGAGAAAAGAAAAGCTTGGAAAATCTAACGCTCACGAGACGGATAGAGGGAAGGAAAGACAAGGGAAAGAAACGCGTGACATACTTGATGGACTTAAGAAGATGGATGGTGGGGCAGGGCTTGAGTGAGATAACAAAAGAAGGAGTGTTAAGAGCTACAAGTGATAGACAGATGTGAAGGGCAATGAACACCTATGTCCTTAAGAGACACGGTACATACAAGAAGGAGACGTTATATACTACCATTGAAAAACAACGAGGAACACGTATATGTAAAAATAGGAACTTATATTTTTATTCTTCGTCAGTGACGCTTGTGTAGAGCAGTAGAGCAATCAAAGAGAGCGTTCGCGCACACGAAGGAGATGTCGGGAGTTGGAAGCCAGCCGAAGACCTCTGCATCTTCAGCCAAAAATTTTAGACTTCATATAGTCTTAAAACTTCCACGCAACCCACTTGGTCACGTCTCTTCACTCACACACGTTTTTGCTTCTTTTGCTTTGTTGAATTATCTACAGTCGGGTATATATGTCAATCACCATCGGCGGTCAATTGCGCTTTTTAAGTCGGTTGTTGCTTGTTTTTTGTTGCACTTTGTTGGCATCATTCACGGTCGGATATATCTATCAACCACGTCCTTTGTTGACTTTTAACTACGACCAGATGTATGTGTCAACTACATACTTTGTCGACTTTACCTACGGCGGATATACCTGTCAATTATAGCCGCCATTCAAAGTAAAACACAGTAAGAATCGAATGAAACTCTAAGTGTAAAGATCTGCGAAATAGCTTGTCAACCATAACGCTATTTTGAGGCACACCTGTTGGATCATAAAATATTTTTAAAATTTGATTTTTTACTATTTTGAAGTAAAACTGTCTCTGCTTAGGGAAATTGTTTAGAAAAACTGTCTTGGTATTTCAATGAAGATATATTGCTTTAAGAAAACATTTTTCTAGATCATTGTTCTCCCTATTAAATAAATACTTTGTCGCCTTTACTTGCAGCCGGATGTACCTGTCAATTATATCCGCCATTCAAAGTAAAACACAGTAAGAATCGAATGAAACTCTAAGTGTAAAGATCTGCGAAATAGCTTGTTAACCATAACGCTATTTTGAGGCACCCCTGTTGGGTCATAAAATATTCTTAAGGTTGGTTTTTTGCTATTTTGAACGGAAATTGTCTCTGCTTATAGAAATTATTTCACAAACTGTCTTGGTATTTCAGTGAAGATATATTGCTTTATGAAAACGGCTAAATATGTTTTAGTTCTCTGGAAGTCGTGAAGTCGTGAAGTCGTACAGTAAAAGAGGGACTCAAGCTATAAGAGATTTGAACATGAATAAAAAATGAACGGGTAAACAACCAGTAAATAATAATTATTAAGAAACTCAAATAAGGCATGTTGGAGAACAGAAACAAGTTGAACAGAAACGGCATTGAGATTTGTTTAACTGTATATCAAGCTCTGTGGGTTGTTTAATGCCAACAAGTTGGGGCTTTAAGGCATTTTTAATGTTCAGTTATAGTAAAAATATTGATTTAGTCATATTGATTTAGTCATATTGATTTAGTCATATTGTAATGAAAATATTTCGTTTTATTCTTTTTTATTTTAGAAAACTGAAAATGTTTTGCTGAGAATAATTCTTTTCCTTCAAAAATGTGTTATGGTAATATTTTTCCTTCAAAAATGTATATTTTTCCATAAAATTCTCTATATATATATATATATAAAAGTATATTTTTATACTTTCATAGTGTTTTGACCCTAGCTTGGGAGGTTAACTATTTACTAATAGCTGAGACGATAACAGGTGCTCCGAGTCAGGGTGGACATGGAAACAACACTAATTAAGTAGTGGTTCCATGGTCCTAACAACCTCCCAATCAAAGGCCTTGCTGCGGATGCAGTTTACCATCATGCACAGGACCGTGAAAAAAAAAACTGAACTGTTTAAAATTGAAATAACAATGGAAATGTTGAAATGATAATAGAAAGTGACAAGATAGATAAAAATTCCCACCCTTTTACAGTTAAACAAATAAGATGTAACCGTAAATTCTACTCCAACAGCTTCTTTTCTCGCGCTTCCCGCCTGTGGAACTCCCTTCCACAACTCTGCTTTCCCGACAGTTACAATCTCCAGGTGTTTAAATGTAGAGTCAATAGACACCTCCTATCACACTAACTCCCAACTATTCTCACAACACTCTCATCTACCCAACCCTCATTCTCGGTATCCTCACCCGCCTATCACCCACCCTCTGTTATTTCCTATATTTAACCAGCCTTTCTCCACTCTACGTAGCCCCCTGCACAGTAGTGGCAGTGACATGCCTTGCTCGGGGTGAAACGCTTATAAAAAAAAAAAAAAAAAAATATATATATATTGTTGTGGAGTAGTTTTCGCACTGAAAATTATAATCATGTTATGTCGGTTGCTAATGTACTTAACGCACCCAAAATATTAGGAACTGGGTAATCTTCCACTGTAAAGCTGACTTTTTAGTATTCGGCTAACTGCCGACTAATATCAACTGCCTAGTAGTTCTAATGAACCCCAATAGAACTCTAAAGAACTCACTAGAACTCCTATGAAACATATATATATATATATATATATATTAGTGATATTATAACATATTTATGTCATAAATTCTAAATAAATATTATTCGCTTTACTTTGTATTGAGCACTTTTAAGAACAGTATTTCTTCGGATACGGAATTTTACTCTATCCATACCTACCCTATATATATATATATATATATATATTGGTAGATGTGAACTTGTGACCTATCTATAAACTCACACCTATCTATAAGAATATGTCAGCTCTATCACTGATATTGAAGCGCTTTCAAATAAGTACCGCGCATATATAATATATAAATAATATGATATGCATAACAAATTGCATATATATATATATATATACACTTTCCGCACACACGCACGCACACACACGCGCGCGCCCGCACGCACACACACACACACACACACATATATATATGTATATATATATATATATATATATATACACACACTTTCCGCACACACACACACACACACGTACACACACACACACACACACACACACATATATATATATATATATGTATATATATATATACACACACTTTCCGCACACACACACACACACACACACACACACACATATATATGTATATATATCAATTCGGAAGATCAGCCGATTACGCTACCTTGGTTTCAACCTTTCGGCATCTTCAGGGTTTTTATAATAAGTAAATATAAAACGCCAGAAAATACCGAAAGGTTCAAACCAATGTCAGAACCAGCGGGTTTATAATCCAGAGTTCTCCGGTATTTATTTTTTTTAAAAGTGCTCAATACAACGTAAGTCGTAGGGCCTAATATAATTTTTAAAAAAATTTATTTAAAATTAATTTAATTTACATTGCCGACATCCCTAGCTAAATATTTTTTACTTTATGTAAGCCAATAAAACTCTCTCAACAAAATGGAAATTTTAAGAAAAAACGAGTATATGCAAATCTTTAAATGACCCATGCCCCCTGCGTCTATATTAAAAACTTCTTAAAAATAAGAATCTATTAAATAAACGTAATTAAATCTATTAAATAAACGTAATTAAAATGTTCTCCTTAGAATACAGTAATTCTTTATACAAGCATCTATATTATAATTCTGCTTGTTCCTTCTTTAGTTATTAGTTCCTCCGCCCGCTACACCACACTCTCTACTCGAGCTTTTCCTTCCCCTCTATCTTTTTACTCTCCTCAGCCTTTCGCTCACCTTTACCAAACGGAAGGGTAGTAAAGAGTGAGAGAGTGGGAGAGAGCTTATAGCATTATCGTATCAGTAGCAGCTAAAACTGGTGGTTGTAGAGTAATTGTGCGCGTATATGTGTGTGTACTGTACAATATAGTAAAAATAAGTAGGTTTGTTGTCGTATCCCGCAAACTAATAACAAAGTTTCTGGCCTTTACACCCTTGGCCATTACTCAGTTGGTCTTTTCTGTTTACAATGGACACAGGGGCCTTTAAAGTAACTTTAATTATTTTTTAAAAATTTTAAATCTCTTCTAACATTTTTGAAATTTTGTCAGAAAGTTTTGTCTTGATTTGAGTTAGCGGCTAAACAAACGTTACGACTGTTTTACAATGGAAGCGTAATGATTGCATCACACACTTTTTTCAGTGACAAACACAATAATATTTGAAATTCTCGCAAAAAATCAAATAATTGTCGGATTTTAATGAAACTATCAGTACAACAGGTGGTCGCTGACAAAGGGGGTCGCGTACGGCAAGTTCCACTGTATATGTAATTGCCATGAAGGTCGTATAATAATAGTAAGGATCTGACAAAGTAAATCTAGCATCTATATTATAATTCTGCTTGTTCCTTCCTTAGTTAGTTCCTCCGCCCTTTACATCACACTCTTTACACGAGCTTTTCCTTCCCCCTCTATCTTTTTATTCTCCTCAGCCTTTCGCTCGCCTTTGCCGAACGGGAGTGTAGTAAAGAGTAAGAGAGTAGGAGGAGAGAGCATATAGCATTGCCGTAGCAGTAGCAGCTTAAGCTGGTGGTTGTAGCAGTGATTGTGTTTGTGTGTGTATATGTGTGTGCACTGTACAATATAATAAAAATAAGTAGGTTTGTTGTCATATCCCGCGACCTAATAATGAAATTTCTGGCCTCGACACCCTTGGCCATTACTCAGTTGGTCTTTTCTGTTTACAATGGACACAGGAGCCTTTAAAGAAACATTATTTTAAAAAATTTTTGATCCCTTCTAACATTTTTGAAATTTTGCCAGAAAGTTTTGTTTTGATTTGATTTAGCGGCTAAAGAAACATTACGACTGTTTTAGAATGGAAACGTAATGATTGCATCACACCCTTTTTTTCGGGGACACATTAACTTTGAAATTATTTTTGAAATTATTATTTTTTAAAAATCTTGATAAAAATGTTTACAATCGACAAAGGAGCCATGATTTTTCAGTAATAAAAAAAACATTTCTCTTTCAAAGTCTCTCACATTAAAGTAGCTTCTGTGGACATTACTTTTAAAGATATTTTAATAAAATTATCTGTGTTATCGTTATTTTATTATCCAATACCTTTATGTTTGAAGACGTTACTATCATTTGTAGTATGACAAAGTAAAATTTTCCTAGGAAATCATAATTATCCTTCCATGGAAATTCCACAGGTTCCGCTAGTATTGATTAACTTACATATATACTTTATTTATTTTCTATTATAATATTAATAATATTAGTTTAATGAATTTTAGGATTGATATAAGTAAGAATATATGATGAATTGATAAAGAAATATACTCTGAGCCAAAAATATTAAAAACATTTCAATCATATCAAAAGTCACTTTAAGACAGGTCTAAAATATAGTTTGTTTTTACTAAGTAAACAAACAGCAGAGATACATATAACTATATAAAGAGTATTTCTTCGTAACTAAAATGTATACATCTTACCGGAAGTAAGCATCTATATGACGGTTTCCCTTAGACATGTATGAAGTTTTTATCTCCCATAAAATCCAAGGTATATTTTAAATATTCAAATTTGACCTTCATTCTGATTAGTTAAATTAAACATATCCATATGATCAAAATTTTCTGTCATTCGCCTTCCATATTAACTCTTTAATAAGCAAACGTATTGTTTTCTATTTTGAAATGAAAACCATTTTGACCAAAGGTATTGAACATTGGCTGATGACGAGATAAAATTAAAAAACGCAAATGAGTCCAAAATGCAATGAATGGAAAATAAACCAGAGACTTGTTGAAATATTTCAGCCCATTATTTGGTCAGTAATGCTGTATGGAACTGACTACAGACAAAATTAGTTTAAGAGGTACATCATCCTTCGGGAAACCGTACATCCGTAAACGTTGAGAACCAACGGGACTAACGCGATTGTGCACAGACTTTTAAATAAGTCTGATCTTATATATTAAGAGCAACCGTCTTTGTGTTCTCACTTCTATTTTGTTGGTATTGTCACAAGCAGCCTTTGAGACTTTACTCCCCCGATCGACTCAATCGATTAAAATCTTAAATGGGCGATTAAATTTTATTGCATTACTCGCCCGCGGTCGATTAAAAATCTTGCAGTGAAACGAGTCCCTTCAAATATAGAAAAAGGAAATTTAATTCCCAAAGATATGCCATTGAAGATTCACAAGTTATTTAGAATGACCTACAATGACATTATTGAACTCTTTGGCCTTATGCATGGCGCCTGATCTCGCTTTTATCGTCCTGGTCAGTGTAAACATCCCTTTAATTAACACTTCCAGAATGGGGCCAAAATATCTCTGTCGCCCAGCTTAAGGATGCTCACAGATTTTTAGAAAATCATTTGGAAAAATATCCTTGACTTAAGATTCGCGCTATGTTTAGGTAAGGCGACTATTAAGAAAATGGAGTCAGTCGAGTAAAATGATTTTGGGGTGAGTAAATTTTCCCTCGCTCTCGTCCGCCGGTCGAGTGATTTCTTTTTCAAATCTAAAAGACTGGTCACAAGTATTTTCAGGACCAATCTTCCGATATTTAGAGGAATCATGTAAAATAAATTTCGTTTTATTGATGTAGCCCTGAGTGTTGAAAATGACAACATGCGAGCGTTTATCCTTCTAGTTATTTAATGACTTGATTGTTTGGAAGTGGACAGTCCGCCAAGCAAGAAAAGCACTATCAGCGGAGAGAGTGGAATATTCGGTAGATAATTCAAATAATCTACTTTTGCTTAAAGAAAACTTATCAAGGGAAAGAGATTTATGTAAGTTTAACAGAGAGAAAAAAAAGCTCAAACTCAGCAAAAATTTGTTCTTTACTTAATTTTTAGTGGGAGGAACACAAAAAACTAACCTTCTAGGAAAAAAATTTCTATTTTTACAAGTGTAGCGATGGAGAAGTTAAATATATGTTTATCTAAATCTCCTTTTCAGAACCAAAATGTTTAGAGACGAGAAATTGACATAACTTTGATTTTTTCAGATTGGTACGCTTTTCTAATTGCAACCAATTTGTTGTTAAATAATGAGAAAAGCGAAAAAAAATTAAAGATATAGACGTAAGCATGGGGAGAAATAATTTTTTTAAAATCATTTCACCCCAAGCAAGGCATTCCACTGCCACCATTGCGCAAGGGGTTATATAGGGGAAGGTAAAGAGAAAGAGTGGTTAGATATAGGAAATTTCAGAAGGAGGGTGATAGATGGGTAAGGATACCGAGGCTGAGGGTTGGGTAGATTGGAAGAGTGTTTGAGAGAATGGATGCGAGTTAGTGGGTTAGGAGGTGTCTATTGACCTTACATTTAAACTCCTGGAGATTGTAGCTGTCGGGGAAGCAATCATGTGGAAGGGGATTCCACAGTCGCGAAGAACTCATGCTTTATAAACGCCTTTTCAACCGGGAAACAGGGTCAAATTTTAATTTTTAGCAACCCATGCCTGATAAACGATGAAATAACACCACGTGACAAACAATCCTTGAGGAAAGACCACTTGGCTCTAAGGAAATTAATCTAATGCCAAAAATGATAGAATTATATTTTCCACTTTTGTTAAAGACGGTCTTTCCCACTTTCAAAATAGTTCCAGAGGGCTGATCTTCTGAGCTCAGCTTAGACGGTCTTTGCCACTTTCAAAACAGTTCCATAGGGCTGATCTTCTGAGCTCAGCTTAGATGTAGCACAAGGCTGAAACTAGTAAGCATCCAGTGAAGATCGAACTCACTAACAAGTTGTAATGTGTTCTAGCAAGACACGCTTGATAACCATTACAGCTTGAGGTGCCAAAAAATAGTTCTATAGCGTATAAGTTTAAATGTAAGTACGACGCTAAACACGTGCGACGGGCTAATCAGAGAGGATAACCCATATTGGTCAACATGTTCCTGCCTGTATAAGAGTACGCAACCCGTGTCACCTTTCGAAGACGACTCAGTCCGCGCACGACACGGTAATAGGCCAACACTTGCTGTATTTACTAGCCTTCCCACGCAAGGCCGGATGTGACACATGGTCATTTTAATGTGGGTATTCCCGGCCATATAGCCGGGCCAAAAATATGTCTGTCTATTTTTACCGAGTCGTGGTTCTACCCTTCGGCGGAACCACGACTGGGTTTGTGCTCTTTGCTCGGAAGCAGAGAGCTGACAGTGTTATAGGGTTATAGAGCAGTCATCCAACAGTAGGCCAACACTTGCTTCACAGTCTAAACTGTGAATATGGAGATAGCTGTTTCACTGTTTGGCACAGAGTCCGCTTCACAAGCTATCTAGTGTACTTGAAGCTGTATATATCAAGTTACACCAACCGGTCCTGTGCAAACAGAAAGAGAATTTCATTAATTCACTTTATTTATTTGTTGAGTTGAAAATATAGTTTTTTTTTTCCTTCTGTTAGAGCCTTTATTTTTCTTTTATTCGTGAATTGTTTTACTAATAAATCACTTAAACTGTTTTCCATCTTTTGCCCTCCTCAACTACCATATTTCTGTGGAAGAGTTGTCAAATTTTGGCAACGGCTCCTTCTGATAAAGTCTTGGAACGAAATGATTCTTTAAGGGAAAAACCTTCTCTTGCCTTTTCAAATCGGCAAGTTTTTGTTCATATATATTTGGATGTGTTCGTATATGTCTGTGTTTGTGCATAAAGTGTTTAACACACACACACACACACACACACACACACACACACATATATATATATATATATATATATATATATATATATATATATATATCTCCGAGTGAATAGGGAACGAAGAAAAAAATCTTTTATAAAGTCCAAAATATTAATTTAAAATAGTGCTCGATATATAATATATAGAGCTGTATATATATATATATATATATATATATATATATATATTATTGAGAGACAAAGATGACATCTTTTTTTAGCTAAAAATATTGATCAAATTACACAACTTAAAAATAAATTTGAAAGTCACTCCGTCCTCAAATTTACATTATAACTTAATATCAATAATAAATTTCAATTCCTTGATGTATTTATTGATTCTAGCACACATAGATTTACTACTTCTTTATATAGGAAACCAACTCGTGTCTTCTTAATTATAATAATAGTGAATACACCCAACGATACAAGTTATCTGTTATAAAAAACTTAATTCAACACACACAAATGATATCTTCATCCAAATCCATATTCTATAAAGAATTACACAACATTAAACAAACACTTGCTAACAATGGATTTCCTAACATGGTCATTGATCAACAAATTAAAATGCATCTTAATAAACTTAACATTACCTCTAACAATATTGATAATATTAATAATAATAGTGTACTTCAAACAACACTATTAACTTATACTATTGCAACCAAATGCGTAATAATTACAAACATGATGAAACAACACTCAAAAACAATACGTAGAAATGTTAAACCAACAAATGATAATAATCAAATTAAAGCAATTAAAACAATTGACCTCATAGTCTTTAATAACCCTACAACCACACAACTAAATCCTCTACAGAAAACCAATGTAGTGTATCTATTTACATGCTCGTTCAGAGATTGTATCTCTGGTACTAGTAATAAACCCACTAGCTTTATTGGTTTTACTACGACCACGTTTTC
Organism: Ascarosepion bandense; assembly: GCA_037127315.1. Classification (NCBI taxonomy): domain Eukaryota; kingdom Metazoa; phylum Mollusca; class Cephalopoda; order Sepiida; family Sepiidae; genus Ascarosepion; species Ascarosepion bandense. The sequence goes on from JBBBDQ010001848.1 coordinate 1,402,509, forward strand.
CCGTAGACTTACCTGCCACCTTTCTGATCATAGTTCAATTAAACAACATTTTTTAAATAAACATAGCCATATAGGTAATATTCGACAGATTTTAGTCGACAACACAATAATACTCGCACATACACACAGTAAAAAGAACCTTCAGATATTGGAGGCCATCCACATTAAATCAAGCAACCCACACTTAATAAAATCACATTTCAATCTGGTCATAACAAATTACATTGCATTTTAAACATATGCTTCTGTTGTTAACATTCCGGTCTCTGGAGAAATGTAGCCTGATAGAACTGCATTACAAATTTAAGTACTGCGTCTGCTATTCAGTGACTGTTATCGTTGCATAGCAATGTTTTATGTCAACACAACAAAATTACATCTTTGATGGATGTTATTATGTTAACATCCCTGTAAGCTCTGTGAAGATGGCTAATGCGAGCCGAAAGCTTAGAACCAGCATAATAAAAAAAATAAACAAAGGTTAAACAAAGTTTGTCTTTATTTTCACTTGAAATAAAAGCAAAAATTACGATGCTAAGAACGGCTCATGATTAAACATAACAATCATGAACATTCATTGCTTGTTATATTTAACAATATATGATTAGAAAATTATCTGCTGCCTATATATATATATATATATCTAACTCCAGATATATATATATATATATATATATATATATATATAGAGAGAGAGAGAGAGAGAGAGAGAGAGAAAGAAAGTTGCACAACTCAATATTGATACATGTGGTCAGACTGTGATAGATATGAACAGACTGAAATAGATATAAACAAAGTGAGATAGATAGATAGATAGATAGATAGATAGATAGATAGATAGATAATGAACAACTTTCGATAGATAGATAGATAGATAGATAGATAGATAGATAGATAGATAGATAGATAAGAACAATGAACAGATAGATAGATAGATAGATAGATAGATAGATAGATAGATAGATAGATAGATAATGAACAGCTCCCGATAGATAGATAGATAGATAGATAGATAGATAGATAGATAGATAGATAGATAGATAATGTAGAGAGTATACTTCTTCCTGCAGGCTTTAAGGTCAATGCTACGTCTTACCTCTTGTAGCTTGATGCAGTCGCCAAAATCAAAAATGAAAAGATGGCTTACGGGGGCTTTTACGTGTTCTAGCAGGACTGATGCATCTCACATGGTCCCCGTAACCCAATAATGGCTTACTGGCGATTTTCATAATTATATTACAATCAACATATCACTTCTTAGTATTCCTAATTTCAATACCCTTGACTACTACACTACAAGCCAAAGTTATTAGGCGACCCCAATGTTTTAAAAAATGATGCATTTATACTATGTTTTAGTATTTATTGCCAAGTGAATAATTAAATGAAAATAGAATTGTTCTTCTGTTAATACTGCAAAATAATATGCGCATCAAAAGAATTTATAAATATTTAATAATTACCTATTTTGCAGTTTCATCAATGAAAGAATGAAGAAAATTTATGGGTGATTTAGACGAGTTCAGTCTTCCTTCCTTGCCTTGTGAAATTTTACAAAGTAATAATAACAAAAGAAACATTCTTTTTCACTTGGCAATAAATACTAAAAATAGTATGAAATACATCATTTATTAAAAAAAAAAAAACTGGGATGGCCGACAGTGTATGTCGGAGCGTCGTTAAGACGATGACCAACCAGTAGCCTTTCCTCTGTATTTTCTGAAAATATTTTATGGCAACTTCTCTGACAAAGTTTTTCCTGGTACTTCGAATACAAGGATATAAATATTGCGACAATATTGGCATTTAGGTCCCACTCTTTTATTACTGAAATAGATAACTGCAAGCACCACTTTTACTCTAACAATTTATTTTCTTGTACTTCCCACCTCTGAAACTCCCTTCCGTTTCATTGCTTCCCTGATAACTATATAGTGGGTTATCCGTTATAGTGAAGTGTATTTGTGTGTTGAAACAGATTAACTGAATTTGGCTTGTTAGTAGATAGCCCATTATAAGAGGGGTATAAAACAAGAAAATCAAATTGCGTCTAGAAACAATATATATATATATATATATATATATATAGTAAATAACTAACCTAGAGAGCCAACGAACCTACCAAGGTTTCACCAAATTGGATCTACAGGGAAAGCTCTTTCCCTGAAGATACAATTTGGAGAAACCTTGGTAGATTCGTTGGCTCTCTAGGTTAGTTATTTACTTGATTGCTCTACTTGCGTATTGAGCACTTTTTGTTTTAGGTTACTCGTCTCGGGTTTTTTTCTTTGGGCTACCTACTTTGACTGATGCACAAGTGCTTAGCCCGTTCTTTTTTTATTACCATTTTTTCCTTCCGCGTAAGTACTCGGAGGGCTTTTCGAAACGAGTATAGCGATAAGTTTACATATATATATATATATATATATATATATATATATATATATATATATATCAATTAAGGTTTTTTACAAATAAAAGTAATGCTATTTGGTTGGTACAAAGGTCGTTAAAATGTTCATAGCAGTAATTGCCAAAAAGAGTTTGTACGTATGTATGTGTGAGCGTTTGTTTGTTAGGAGTGTCTTTGAAGTCTCCGCTCGGTCCTTCGGGTAACGGTCAGTTATTAAGTGGCTCAGTGAACAGTGAAGAAGAAGATGAGAGAGAGAGAGAGAGAAAGGAGAGGTAACATTATACGATCGCTTGACCTTTGTCAAGGGACGCGTTAATTATGATCGTATTTTCTGAACTGGCGATTGTTTCCTGTGTCGTCCTTTTATTTCGTCTTCGGGGCTTCGAACAAGTTATTTCTGAATTCACACCCGGATTTAATTCTGGGCTTCCCATTGGACGATAAACAAAATTCACGTCGGCTCGCAAAAAGGGTCCATAAAAGGAATTTGATGTTTATTTATTTTTGGTTTTCCACCGAAACATCTGCCTGGAGACCAGATGCGCAAAGACCAGTTTTGGTCATTTGCTATCTGGACCTCTGAGGGCAAACATCCGGTCCCTCGCTTGCTTGTATCACCACAAGTCAGTCAGTTAAGTGCCATACGTGATACACGCTTGGGTGATCATGTCTCGAAAGAGACATGAATGACTGGGCAGAAGATTATCCCGCAGTAGGTTGCCATTTCTTTCTGCGGTAGACTGGTTGCCGACCAAGGCTATAGAACCCAATCTGTCCTATTATTTAACCCATAACTGGAAGGAAGAGATGGATTAATACCTTTCTCAAGGGCATTTGCGCGTAAGTGAATGCAAGGAATTCAACTGGAATTCGAACTCGGCTCCCCGATTTCTCGTTCCGAGCCGATATCCACTACGCCACAACGCACATAATCATGACCACAAGTACAATATTCAATATTTAAATTTAATACCACTTTCAATCGTTTGTCTTTTTGAGCCCCGCCCATAAAGGCTGAGATATGGCTGAACAAAAAACAACATTGAATCCCGTCTATCTTTTTTCTTTTGTTCAGTTCCCCTTTATAAAAACTGAAGCAGAATACTGAGAGTTTTCGTGCCTCTTGTCATAATTTGTATTTCTTTCTGAGAGGAATAGTTTCCTATAATCTTGGAATTATTTCGATATTTTGTTTTCATCTTGTTTGATATAGGTGTTATAATAGACACAACATTTCGACCAAGTACCGTCTGGTCATCATCAGGTGTCCATAGAATGGCTGATATGGATTATGTCGTTGATTATTACGAAATATCCTGTGAAATCATTTATTGTTCTTTCATGTTGGAATTTGGTTCCACTAACACAATCCAGTTGTCAAAGTCCATCTGACACAGAATATAAAAGGCTCCAAAAACACAACACTAAAGTCCTTCGAGATGGTGGCGTAGTGGATATAGTCGCTTGTTACAGATGTGTTAATATCATCTAGTATCATGACTTCGATCCTTAAACGAACGAAATTCCAACATAAAAGATTGATTTCACAGGATATTTCGCAATAATCAACGACATAATCCACGTCAGCCATTCTATGGACACCTGATGATGACCAGAGGGTACTTGGTCGAAACGTTGTGTCTGTTATAGCACCTATATCAACCAAGATGAGAACAAAAGTTCGAAATAATTTCAAGATTATTGAAAGTTTTTGGTTTAACTTTAATTCCCTGCATACCAGTTCATTACCGCCTTGCTTTGGATAAAACAATTAAAAAAAAAATAATTAAAAGATTTAATCTTTATCAACAAGTGGAAATTTATTTCCCTTATCCACTCCCTATAACGGATGTGCGTTTGTGGTGCAGTGGATATCGGCTCGGAATGAGAAATCGGAGAGACGAGTTCAAATTCCAGACACATTCGTTGCATTCAATTACGCGCAATTACCGTTGAAAGGTATTAACCCGCCAGCTGTGGGTTAAATAGTAGAACAGGTTGGGTTCTTGTAGCGACCATGTGATATGTTTCGTAAATAACAAACCATTTGTCATAGAAATATTGTGTATTTAACGCTAAATACAACAGAAAATTACACGACTAGTGCGTGTGTCGGTTTTCCAACGTTCAATGAATTAAACTGTTCCCCCAAGGTCTCCTCTCCTACTCACCTTATAGTAGGTGGAAGTGTCCAATATAGACGCTTTAGAGGAAGGACACCACAACGGTTCTATAGCTCTGTTTGGTAACCAGTCTACAGCAGAAAGTAATGGCAATCAAGTACAAGAAAACAGTCAGTCACGTCTCTTTCGAGACATGATCGCTCAAGTGTGTATCACGTTTGGCACACAACTGACTCCCTATGATATTATGGCTTGTGAATTATAATTAAAAAATAAAGGAGTGGTTATATTTTAAAATCCTTTCATTATATTTTGCACACCCCGTGTAAGTGTTTCATATTCTGTTTATCAACGATCTTATTTTTCTGCAAAAACTTTGGGTTCCATCAACAAAATTGAGGAAATCCAACGTAATTATATTGAACTAACCTTTTACATGAACGATGGCGACTTGATTCGGACGCGTAGTCACTTTCTCGAGGTTGTCTTCCAGGCTAGGGTTTTATTGATTAGCCTTTTCTAAGTTGAGTGTGTGTAAAATTTATTTAAAAAATACTGATTCTTTATCTTGAAAATTTTTGCTTTTCTTTATCATCTATTACTTAGCTTTCAGAATCTTTCAGTCAATTCCAACTTAATTTATTTTATTCTTTTTACCTTTGGACACTGTTTATCATTCCTCAAAAAAAGTAATTGCTTGAGATTAGAGCGTTTATAACACAAACATTGACTCTTCCTATCGAATACATCTGAAGTAATTACCAGTAAAGGATCAGCAAAATTATTAGTGTTTCCAAAAAGAATTATTGCTAGTGTAATTTTGAATACTATTCCGCCATTAAACTTGGCTTGCGATGTATTTAAGACAGAACGTGTCGTTTTCTAATTGCACAAGACTAATTTAAATTTGTCCTCTAGTCAAACAAGTTTAACAGTTATCTTTTTGTGTAAAATGATTTTCAGTTTAATGTTTTTGCAATTAAATAACTAAAAAGTATTTTAAAGTGGAAAGTGTCACACCGAAATTATAACGAGCATTGAATAACAAAAACAAAACCAAACTACTGTGAATCAAAAAGAATTCGTTAGAAATAATGGAAAATATGACGAACTACTACGTAATATCGATCCTCATATAATGCAGTGAAATTTTAGATAATTTTCTCACAGATGAAGAAGAGACTTGAAGCAATAGAAATGATGTTCGACAGAAGGATGCTGAGAATACCATGCATGGATCATGTCTGTCTATCTAAAGCTGTTCATTATCTATCATATCTATCTATCTATCTATCTATCTATCTATCTATCTATCTCACTCTGTTCATATCTATCTATCTATCTATCTATCTATCTATCTATCTATCTATCTATCTATCTATCTATCTAAATCTATCTAAAGATGTTCATTATCTATCTATCTATCTATCTATCTATCTATCTATCTATCTCAGTCGGCTCATATCTATCACAGTCTGACCTCATGTATCAATATTGGTTTGCGCAACTTTCTTTATCTCTCTCTCTCTCTCTATCTATCTATCTATCTAATTATGGACATATATATATATATATATATACGCAGCATATAATTTTCTAGATATATATTGTTGAATTTAACAGCAATAAGCAAAGAAAATGGAAACGTAAAAGATAATTATGCTTAGAACTAGAAAGAGACAATCGATATTAATAGGACACATAATGAGGGAAGACGGCTTGGAGAAACTAACATTCTGTTATAGTGAAACACACCTATTCCTCAGATAATGGACTCTCTCTCCCTCCTATATTAATAAGAGTTAACAGGAAGTTAACGGAAGAAGCTCTTGGGAAGTTCTTAGGAGTTCTTAGAAGTTCTAGCGAGTTCTTTAGAGTTCTATTGGAGTTCAGTAGAACTATTAGTTAGTTCCAGTTTGGACATAGTCGGACTAAGGCAGTTGATATTAGTCGGCAGTTAGCCGAATACTAAGGAGTCAGCTTACAGTGGAAGATTACCAAGTTGCTAACAATTTGGGTGCATTAAGTCGATTAGCAACCGACATAGCACGATTATAACATTCAATGCAAAAACTGCTCCACAACACATTCACAAGACATAGCAACCGACATAGCAAATGGTATCGTGGCTGAGACTAAGAACTACAATTATACTTACTTAGCGCCAAACCTGAAGCAATAACTAAAATAAAAGTGCTGAAAAAAATAGATATACAGGCAGATAAACAGACACACACACAAACATCTTGCCTTATATATATATATATATATATATATATATATTATCTATTTTCGGCACTATTGTAAGAACTGAAAACTTGAAACTTCTGAATATCGTTTCTTATGTCTTTGTCTATGAGTGTATCAAATTTGATTAAAATCAGACCACTCCTTCTATAACCCGATTTTTTCGATTATCGATTTTCGATATTTATCGGAGGTACCTCGACACAAAACCTAGCTAAGAACACTCGCAGACGTTTATAGTACAACTGTGTAAATTTTGAAGAAAATCGGTTCAGCCGTTTCGGAGTCTATAGGTAACGGACACACACACACACGCACACGCGCGCGCGCGCGCGCGCACAGACAAAGTTCCATTCATAAATAAGTTTAGATTCTAACGGGAGTTTTAGAAGAGCCTGGAAACATCTTTTAATTGCTGTTATTCCCAGGTCTACCCTGGCTAGGGGTGGTAGCACTTGTTATCGGGTACCAACTATGAGCTCATAGAGAAATACAAAAATGGGGTCAATGCACTATGAATGCATAAAAATAGATTTTGTTAGTAAAAATACGAGCAATACATTTTGAAAAGAAAAATATTACCAGCAATATGAAAACTGAGTCTAGAGATAATATGCAAAAGAGATATTGTCAAATATTTCATGTAAAATTCATAGATATGTGTTATCCAATGAAATAATTTGTACTATTATGTATAGCGAGTAAGCATGAAAGCAATTGTGTCCCAATTTTCAATTTCAGATTGATATTTAGTATTTTTTCACTAATTATATCAATTTGCAGTGTCAAGAGATTATTTTAAAGAACTAGAATTTAGTAATATGGCTCGTAAAAAAGAACTAACAATGAATGAAAAGAACTATATAATCAAAGAAATTGGCAAAGAAAAGTCTCCGCTTCAAATTTCTAAGGATTTGAAAAGGGATCATCGAACAATCATGAAAATATGTCAAATGGGAATTCAACCAATGAAAAAAAGTCTCAGAATGAATTCAGGAACTTAACAAAGCGAGATCCATCACATATCCGAAGAGAATTTATAAGAAACCCAAATGCGTCAATTGCATTCATATTTGAGGCCGCTGGAGCTCCTATGTTGTCAACGGATACAAGACGTAAAGCGTTTGAAGAAGTTTGCTGATGTAAAAAAATCAAATAAAGAAACCCATTTAAAAAAAAAAAAACATATGGAAAGAAGATTGCAGTGATTGCAGTGGGCAAAAAAAAATACATGTAAACTGATTTTTTCAGTAAATTGCTTTTTACAGACGAATCAAGGATCACCCTCGATGGGCCCAATGGATGGGCTCGAGGTTGTGCTTGCAAAGAACATGGCTCAAAAAGAAATTTTTTAAAATGTCAACAAGACAGCAGTGGGATCTTGATATAGGCTGAGATTATTGGTAATGAGCTCGTGGGTCCATTTAAAGTGAAAGGCGGGGTTAAAACTAATGAAAGGAAGTGATTTGCAAAACTGAGAGAAAAGTTAACAAGCCTATGTGAAAAAAGTAAATTGCTATAAAAGAAGGAAGGAAAGTCGAATCAGTCAGAGAGATGAAGGCAGCGATATCATACACTAGCAACAAAAACTTCAAACCATTGACCCGGACATAAGGTCCCGTCACACATTCATTCTCTTTCGCTTTCTCTTTCTCGTGTGCTATTTCTCTTTACCCCTTCTTCTTTCTCACCATTCTCGCAGTCAACCAAGAAGATGACAACGACGACAACAACAACAAGACATCTTCAACTGACCCTTAATAACTAACACCCGATAAGTATAATTTTCCTTTATTGATATACCTCTTTTTTCAGTTTCTCGCCGGCCATTAAAAAGGGAAGGAACATAGACTTTATTACTATCTTGATTAATCTTTTCTGCATACACACATTTTGCTACTTACAACTACAAGATTTGACCTCTTTACAACTACGAACTCTTGTGTCCTTTAAATCGACACTACACTTTCTCTCTTTGAACATTTACATAGACCCGAACATAAGGTCCCGTCACACATTCATTCTCTTTCGCTTTCTCTTTCTCGTGTGCTATTTCTCTTTACCCCTTCTTCTTTCTCACCATTCTCGCAGTCAACCAAGAAGATGACAACGACGACAACAACAACAAGACATCTTCAACTGACCCTTAATAACTAACACCCGATAAGTATAATTTTCCTTTATTGATATACCTCTTTTTTCAGTTTCTCGCCGGCCATTAAAAAGGGAAGGAACATAGACTTTATTACTATCTTGATTAATCTTTTCTGCATACACACATTTTGCTACTTACAACTACAAGATTTGACCTCTTTACAACTACGAACTCTTGTGTCCTTTAAATCGACACTACACTTTCTCTCTTTGAACATTTACATAGACCCGAACATAAGGTCCCGTCACACATTCATTCTCTTTCGCTTTCTCTTTCTCGTGTGCTATTTCTCTTTACCCCTTCTTCTTTCTCACCATTCTCGCAGTCAACCAAGAAGATGACAACGACGACAACAACAACAAGACATCTTCAACTGACCCTTAATAACTAACACCCGATAAGTATAATTTTCCTTTATTGATATACCTCTTTTTTCAGTTTCTCGCCGGCCATTAAAAAGGGAAGGAACATAGACTTTATTACTATCTTGATTAATCTTTTCTGCATACACACATTTTGCTACTTACAACTACAAGATATGACCTCTTTACAACTACGAACTCTTGAGTCCTTTAACTCGACACTACACTTTCTCTCTTTGAACATTTACATAGTAATTTCCATTCTTACAAATTTTATGTTACTCTGTTCATTTAATAAAATTCACTTATTTTACAAACAGAACACTTTTATTCTTTCAACCTTCTGATATTTTAAATTGTGGGGACTTCAGTTGTATTTGGCACAAAGCCAATTTGATCAACATAACCGTGGCTCCTGAGTTGAATACATTTAATGAAATAAATTACATTGTATGTTGTATGACGTCTCGTTTATTTATTTCTGATTGGCTAGATAGCCAAGGTTATAATGACAAGCTTCAGTAAAAGTATCCTAACAAGCAATTGATTCACAAAGAAAAATCCGCTGCTCAAGTATGATACTGTACGGATAGTATAGGATATACAAATTTTTTAAATATATGTCATATATCAAATTCCTACGTAATATCGATCCTCATATAATGCAGTGAAATTTTAGATAATTTTCTCACAGATGAAGAAGAGACTTGAAGCAATAGAAATGATGTTTTACAGAAGGATGCTGAGAATACCATGCATGGATCATGTCTGTCTATCTAAAGCTGTTCATTATCTATCTATCTATCTATCTATCTATCTATCTATCTATCTAAAGATGTTCATTATCTATCTATCTAAAGATGTTCATTATCTATCTATCTATCTATCTATCTATCTATCTATCTATCTCAGTCTGTTCATTATCTATCTATCTATCTATCTATCTATCTATCTATCTATCTATCTATCTCAGTCTGTTCATTATCTATCTATCTATCTATCTATCTATCTATCTATCTATCTATCTATCTATCTAAAGATGTTCATTATCTATCTATCTATCTATCTATCTATCTATCTATCTATCTATCTCACTCTGTTCATATCTATCTCAGTCGGCTCATATCTATCACAGTATTGATTTGCGCAACTTTCTTAATCTCTCTCTCTCTCTCTATCTATCTATCTATCTATCTAATTATGGACATATATATATATATATATATATATATATATATATATATATATATATATACGCAGCATATAATTTTCTACACATATATTGTTAAATTTAACAGCAATAAGCAAAGAAAATGGAAACGTAAAAGATAATTATGCTTAGAACTAGAAAGAGACAATTTACTAAGAAAAATCCGCTGTTTAAGTATGATACTGTACGGATATTATAGTATATACAATTTTTTAAAATATATGTCATATATCAAATTCCTTTGTGCATTTATTTTGCAGATTAGGAAACAACAAAAAGCACTCGTAAACAGGATTTTTGTATAGACATTACTTGCTGATTCTAACCAGGAATTGAATTAGGTATTGTTACTTGATACTAATCAGGAAGTGATTTAGGCACTACTTCTTGATTCTAGCCAGGAAATAATTTGTTAATACTTCATAATCAACACCCAATCAGAATTGTGCAAAAATTCCCTATAAAAACTCCTGTCCTAATCCTAATACTGATTTGCTGTTGTCTGTTCAAACATTGCAGTGTACAACCTCTGAGGTCTAGCAGCCATGGCTATAGAATCCCAAAGAAGGAAGTGCTCTCATTATCCAGATATTTTCTGCTATATCTGTCGAAACTTTACTTTGCAGAATAAAATGCGTAACATCAATGACTTCGTCAAGAAGTTGTATCTTGCCTACTTTAAAGAATCACTTGGAGATCGGCACAAAAACTTGACCTCTCACAAAGTATGCAAAACCTGTGTTGAGTTTTTTGCGATCATGGTCTCAAAGGAAAAAAGGTAAGCTCAAGTTTGGTTTGACAATAGTATGGAGAGCACCAACAAAACATTTGGATAATTGCTACTTTTGCATTTTCAATGTAAAAGGTTTCAATAAGAAAACTATACAACACTTGAAATACCCAAATATTCCCTCTGTCATTTAATCAGTTGAACATTGTGCGGAAATAGCTGTGTCTACATTTACTGAGATGCCAAAGATTAATATTGAAGCCTTCAATTTACCTATTTCTAGAGACAAAGATGGTGAAACTGATATTTTTTAGCCATCGGAAGCAGATTGGGATAAATTTTCTTTGTTTATTCAGCGTTAATTTAAGGAACTGGTCAGAGATTTATCTATATATATAAAAGGCAATCTGTGAGTCTGTGTGTGACTTCCCTATGCACACCTACATTTTTTAAGGTACGCCATTCAAATTTTCTAGGGACACATATCTACAGGGAAGCCAGGTCGAGACATACGTTTTGAGTTTAAGTTCAGCAATTTTCCCTTTCGCACTTTTTGGCCAATGGAACCAATTGTTTACATTTGCTCCGTAAAACATCTAAGATCTAAGATGGTTGCTAGATTACGTCACAGAAATCAAATCACACGTGTCAAACGCGACTAAAATATTTTTTATTTTAAAAAAATGAACCTTTATATTTCATTTTTATTCCGACGTTTTAAAAATTCATTTGGTCAACAAAAAATGTGAATATTTTTCTCCGTAATTAACAAAAGAAATATTTTTTTTAAAGTGTTTTTTCAAACAAAAACAAAATATGTAAAAAAAGCAGTACCAATGGTTAATTCAATTATTTAAGTCTTTTTCTTTTTCAGATTTAATATTTCATACTTCAGAAAATAAAATTATAAAAAGGCTTTCTTTTTTCTAAATATTTCATGCAAGAAATCAACTGTCTGTAATTCATGTGGCATTAATGTAACTTTTTCCTCCAAAATTGAAAGTCTACATTTTTATTCATTTAGTTAACAAAAAATGTAAATATTTCCCTCAAAATTTTGAAACAAAAACAAATGCAATGTAGTTTACAATGTCACACAAAACATCAAATCACGTTTAGGCAAATATACTCCTCTCATTGGCATCTTCTCCTACTACTAAAATGTTCTGAGTTGCACTGGTAACGCCGGGCTAAAGAAACCTGCTTCGAGATTACAAGAGAAAAGACTGCTGAAACCTAGTACAGCTGTGTCTCTTTTTGTCGTAACAGAAATTCAGAACTGCGGAAATACTTCCATTCAGGTGGTCTATATATTTGTTGTAATGATGTTAAAGGACTTGTCACTTTGGGAATGCCTGAAAATATTTCCAGTGAGTGGAGACTTTTATTGACTGTTCTAAAAGAAAACTGAAATGTGTTTTACTTCATAAAGGAAATATGTATGACACACACCCAATAAAATATTCTATAAAAATTAAAGAAAAGTATGCTACCATCAAGTTTCTTCTGGAGAGGTTGGAATACCATGTTTGTGAATGGATAATTTGTGTAGGATATGCGTTCTGGTGCAGTGGATATCGACTCGGAACGAGAGATCGGAGTGTCGAGTTCGAATTCCAGTTGAATTCCTTGCATTCATTTACGCACAAATACACATGGGAAAGGTATTAATCCGTCTCTTTCCTCCAGTTATAGGTTAAATAATAGAACAGATTGGGTTCTATAGCGTTGGCTTGCAACCAGTATACCGCAGAAAGCAATGGCAACCTACTGCGGGATAATATTTTGCCAAGTCAGTCATGTCGCTTTCGAGACCTGATCGCCCAAAGCTTGTATCACATATGGCCCTTAACTGACTGACTAAATATAATAGTTGGAAACATAATTAAAACTTGTACTGGGCATAAAGTGGGGGATCGTTTTTTATTGTTATTAAGTAATAAACTAATCCCCTCTAATTATACTTAATGTAATAATGTAATATAATTTATCTCTTCTCCCTCTAGCTATGAGTCAAATAATAAAACAGATTGGGTTCTGTAGCCTTGGCTTGCAACCAGTGTATCGCAGATAGCAATGGCAACCTACTGCGGTATAATCTTTTGCCAAGTCAGTCATGTCGCTTTCGAGACATGATCGTCCAAAGCGTGTATCACATATGGCTCTTAACTGACTGAACATGTGTAGATTTAAAAATGGTGAATTTTCTTCTTAGTTAACAGGGTGGTTACACAAATTACCCCTTTTTCTGGGGGGAATAGTTGGGCTCCAGTGAACCACTAGGAATGGACATTAAGAAACAGTTTGATGCCTTATGATAAAATATCATTAATGGGCCTCTAGTTGGTAAGAAAATACTGTGTTTTAAGTGTAGATAAACTTTTTTTCTTTTTTATAATCATATCGCGCCAAGCAAGGCATTTTACTGCCACTGTTTTGCAGGGGGTTACATAGGAGAAAAGTTATGAGAGAGTGTGACAGGTTATAAGGGATGTCAGGAAGAATTAATTTGGCCATAAAGTGAAGGATCAGTTTATATATTGATTGTAATGTAGAATTGATCCACCACTTTATACCCACATTATAATAGTATAGAAAAATTTTTATAATCATATTGCCCCAAACAAGTCATTTTACTGCCACTGTTTTGCAGGGAGTTACATAGGAGAAAAGTTATGAAAAAGAGTGACAGGTTATAGGGGGTGTCAGGAAGTGGGTAAGAGAAGGATGAGAATACTGATGAGAGTGGAGTGAACGGAGAAAGGAGCATGAACTTAGCAAAATGAAGCAATTTATCAAAGCTCTTTATCCTCAGCTATGTATGTTTAATTTTTCCAGCTCTCAATGACGAAAAGAAAAATGCAGGATTAATTAATGGATCTCAGATAAGAACAACTCTCAGGGATCCACACTTTGCTGCAATAGTGAATGTGCAAAAATCTAGAACTTGGAATGCATTTTCTGATGTACTATCAATTAACCATCATAGACAATGGCACCTACCTCCCATTAGCATGGACCAGGCTTGCCGCCCAGAGAGTAAAACACTACGCCTTCTTGGTCTCACACTTTCAGCGGACCTCAAATACAATGACTATATCGAATCCATTGCTAAATCCGCTGCTATGAAAGTCGGTTCTCTGTGCGGAGCCCGGAAATTTTTTCCGTCTGAATCTATCCTGCACATATATAAATCTACCATCTGCCCGTGCATTGAATACTGCTGCCATATCTGGTCGGGTGCTCCTGCTATTCTCCTCGGGCTTCTCGACAAGGTACAGCGGAGGTTCTGTAATGTGATTGATACCGACTTGGCAGACCGCCTGCAGTCTCTCTCTCACCGGCGCGACGTGGCTTCCCTCTGTCTCTTCTATAAATACTTTCACGGCTTCTGCTCCGATGAACTTAGATCACTGGTGCCCCCTAGATACGAATTTGCACGTAATACTAGATTAGCAACTAGATCCCACCCTTTTACAGTGAAACCAATAAAATGCAACCGTAACATCTACTCCAACAGTTTCTTTTCTCGCACTTCCCGACTGAGAAATCCCCTTCCATATGATTGCTTCCCCGACGGCTACAATCTCCAGGAGTTTAAATGTAAGGTCAATAGACACATCCTAACACACTAAATCGCTTCCATTCTTTCAGACACTCTTCCCATCTGCCCAACCCTCATCCTCTTTATGCTTACCCATCTATCACCTTCCTTCTGATATTTTTTATATCTAACCACTCCGACTCTTTACCTTCCCCTATGAAGCCCCACGCGCAATAGTGGCAGTTGAATGCCTTGCTTGGGGTGAAATGATTAAAAAAATGCCTAATCGTCTTGGAAACAGCAAAACCGACAACTACCAAGATAAAAAGGAGCTACTAATGATTTTTCAAGCACTTGGATGTAGAATTAGCATCAAGTTCCATTATTTACACAGTCACTAGGACAACTTTCCAGAGAACCTGGGTGATGTGAGTGAAGAGCACGGTGAATGCTTTCATCAAAACATCAAAATAATGGAAGAACGTTACCAAGGTAGATGGGAATCAAGCATGATTATTGCTGGATCTTGATGAGAAATATTCCCAGAACTGAACATCAAAAATCGTTAAAGAAAAGAAAATTGATGTCATAAGGTAGCTGTCAGAATAAATGAATATTTTATACATATTTTCCTATCAATTTTACTTACTTCTTTCTTACAACGTGTTGTTAACAACTTAATAATTATTTTTTTATAATTTTCGTTTTTGATTATCAGTCTTGCAAAAAATGCTAGTCTTTATATCTCAAAAACGTCACGTGATAGGCAAAAGATGGTGCTAAATGTGAATTCAGCACCCCAAAATTAGACAAAATTCATTGTAATATTGTCCCTCTTAAAACTTGTGTTGACCAGTGTATTCTTTTCATACAAACATATTTTCAAAATCTTGTCGCTATTTGCAATAATGTGTGAATAAAACCTGATTTACAAACTAATTTTATACATATTTTATTCATAGCAATCTATTATATCGTTGACATTATATAATCCACTAAAAATGACATGTTGTAAAACAAACCAAAGCAAGGTCAACTGATACCGCACCTCTTTTTTCATTTATGAGGAAACTGTCCAATATTTACTATCATATCAGTCAGTTAAGTGGCGCACCTGATACATGCTTTGGGCGATCATGTCTCGAAAGTGACATGACTGACTGGGCAGATTATCCCGCAGTAGTTTGCCATTGTTTTCTGCGGTAGACTGGTTGCCAGTCAAGGCTATAGAACCCAATCTGTCCTATTATTTGACTCATAGCTAAAGGGGGAAGAGATGTATTATATTATTAAGTAGTAATTAGTGGGATATCAGTTTATTACATCATAACAATAGAAAACCGATCTCCCACTTTATGCCCAGCCAAGACTATAGAACCCAATCTGTCCTATTATTTAACCCATAACTGGATAGAGAAGGCGGATTAATACCTTTCCCAAGGGTATTTGTGCGTAATTCAACTGGAATTCGAACTCGGCTCCTCGAGTTTTCGTTCCGAGTCGATATCCAGTGCACATATCATATAAGAGGACATAAATAACATGATATTTTCTAAGGAAATTTCACAGTTTCTGTTGTTCAGTTCTCCCTTTTCATAAACATGGACTCGTCCAGAGTATACTTATACTACTGATATAGAAGCGAGACGAAGAAGACCGAGTTTTAAACAGAGAGTTAACCGGAGAATACGAGGGCTCAGAGAGAGATTGGCAGTCAGTACATAATAGTTCATAGTAGCTCTGTGCTCCACTCATCGAGAAGATTATTACGCTGTAACCGTCAGTTTCCGACGCGGATATACTCAATATATTACGGCTTCATTCCGGAGACATCATGTATACTTTTTACTAACCCGCATTCGGGGACTACTAATCTTCATTCAAGTCTGTATCCTTACGTTAATACACTTATTTTCTATCTAAATTACTGGTCGTTGTTCATTTATTTGTGCGGGCCCCATTCCCTGGATCCACAACACCTGGACTACTAATCTTCATTCAAGTGTGTATCCTTACGTTAATACACTTATTTTCTATCTAAATTACTGGTCGTTGTTCATTTATTTGTGCGGGTCCCATTCCCGGGATCCACAACACCTGGACTACTAATCTTCATTCAAGTGTGTATCCTTGCGTTAATACACTTATTTTTTATCTCAATTACTGGTCGTTGTTCATTTATTTGTCCGGATCCCATTCCCGGGATCCACAACAGTTTTTTAATATTTTGCTTGGTTTTCGTCACTTTAATACAGATTCAGATTCCCTTGTCTGTTTTGTTGCTTTTTTTAGATTAATTCGCATATAGCGAACTGTAAGTACTTACTTAATGTTTTAATATCCAATTCATTATTTGCATTTTGGCGAAGGAGAATTTGCATGGCAAAGGACGCGTTCCAGAAACTGAGTAAAGTACTAACACACAGGAAAATTTCACTAGAAACAAAGAAAAGAGTGCTGGATTGCTATGTGATGTCAGTTCTTCAATACGGCAGTGAATGCTGGGCAATATCATCGAAAATGAGGACAAAAATGGAAGCAGCGGAAACGTGGTTCCTACAGAAAGATGCAGCGGATATCGTGGACTGAGCATGCGAGCAACGATGAGGTGTTGGAAAGAATGGCAACAAAAAGGAAATTAATACTGAGCATCAGGAAGAGACAACTGAAGTTCTTGGGACACGCAATAAGGAAGGAGAGCTTGGAGAACCTGATACTGACTGGCCAGATAGAAGGAAAAAGAGACAGAGGAAGGCAGAGGATAACATATGTGCAGGGCCTGATCAGGTGGATGACGGAACGAGGGTTGCCAGGATTTACAGGAGCAAACATACTAAGAGCCACAAGGGATAGGGAAACGTGAAGAGCCATGATCACCTACATCCTGAAGGGACAGGGCACAAAGAAGAAGAAGAAGACGTCGCTCTTGCTGACAATCGCGTCTTCTTACGATTGATTATCCTTTCTTATCGCTTCACTTTACAAGATCACTTCCTCTTTTTGATAGTCACATATAGTGTCTTCTTAGAATTGATAGTCCTTTCTTCTCTCTTTCTTTTACCTGTTCCCTTTCTCTTGCTGACAGCCACATATTCTCTTTTCTGACAATTCATTTTCCTTTCTTCTCGCTTTCTATTTTTATAGCAGTTCTCGTTTCTGTATCTGATATCAACACTGTGGTGTCTGCGTATTTGACGTTCTTAAAGATTGTGTCTATCAATAATGAATACTTATTTGGCTTCTTCTTCTTCTTCTTCTTCTTCTTCTTCTTCTTCTTCTTCTTCTTCTTCATGTCCCGTGTCCGTAGACGATCATGGACTTCCACTTCGTTCTGTCTCTTGTCGCTCTCAGTAATGTTTCTTTTGGTATCTCTTCCAAGCCCCGTTCCGTCAACCATTTCCTCAGACCTAACAAGTACGTCACGCAATGCTTTCCCCTGTTTCTTCTTCCATTTATCTGTCCTGTGAGTATCAAGTTCTCTAAGCCCTCCTTCCTCCTTACGTGTCCCAGGAACCTCATTTGTCTCTTCCTGATATTTATTATCAGTCTTCTCCTCGTTTGCATCCTTTCCAACACCTCACCGTTGCCCACGTGCTCTGTCCATGGTATCCTCAGCATCCTTCTGTAGAACCACATTTCTGCTGCCTCAAGCCTCTCCTTCATCTTTGATGAGATCGTCCAGCATTCACTTCCATACAGAAGGACAGATATCACGTAGCAATCCAGCACTCTTTTTTTTTTTGGTTTCTAATGAGATTCTCCTGTCTTTCAGTACTCGGGCTAGTTTCTGAAATGCGTCTTTGGTCATGTCAATGCCTCTTTGGATCTCCGTGTTGGAATTCCCATCCTCTGTCGAAACACTTCCCAAGTATTAAATTACCTCACTGTATAGGTTGAGTGTATTTACTGCATCGCTGTATATGATGAATAAGTCCGGTGAAGAGACACACCCTAGTCTTACGCTGTTTTCCATTTTTATATATTTACTTTGTTCATTATCGATACGTATTTCTCCTAGATCTTCTTCTTCTATACGCCATGCCTCTTCATTATGTAGGTTATCGTAGCTCTCCGTGACTTAATATCCCTTGTGACTGTTAGCAGTTTTCTCCCATTGCTAAGAATCCAGTCCTCGTTCTTTCATCGATTCACGCAGTATCTTTCGGTAAATGTCTCGCTGCTTTCCTCTAACTCTCTTGCCCTTAATATACCTTGTGAAGATTTGGTTTGCTAAGCCGTCCATGTTTATTATATGTCGAAAGAATTACAACTGTCTTTTCTTGATTATCAGTATAAATATCGTTTTTGTTGCTATTTTCTTTAAGACCTCATATCCTACGCAGAATCCTTCTATTGAGCCACATTTTTGCTACATCCAATTTGCTCCTTATCTGTGGGAAGATTGTTTCCGGTTAGTTTCTCCAAAAGTAATTATTGCTAATGGAGTTTTGGATAATATCTAAACACAAAATTCCATATATAAAGACGTAGCCTTTTCTTTAAATTCACCAGCAGGGCTGTCACTTAAAAACGTATTATTAAAACATAGATTATTATTAAAGAATACATTGCTCCTTATCTGTAGGAAGCTTGTTTCCAGTTAGTTTCTCCAAAAATAATTATTGCTAATGGAGTTTTGGGTAATATCTAAACACAAAAGTCCATGTATAGAGACCAAGACTTTTCTTTAAATTCACCAGCAGGGATATCACCTAAAACTGTATTATTAAAGCGGGATTATACACACACGTACGGATGCACGCACATACAAAATTCTTTGTTTATTCTCCCTTGCTTTTCCTCCCCCATACGCTTCGTCTAAGAGACGCTGTTTTGTTTATTTTTAATTAGAAAAAAAATTAACTCTTTGACAGCACTGCGTTTGTAGCACTAATTCAAAATTCACACGTAAAACTTTGTCTATCAACAGTGACGAGGATGATTAGTTACCAGTGAATAACTGTGACTTCCTTATGGTTTCGTTAGCCGGTTATATTCACGACAAGTACGTTGAGAAATCATTTCATTCAGTTAAGTGCCACACGGGATACACGCCTGGGCAGAAGATTGTCCCGCAGTAGGTTGCCATTACTTTCTGCGGTAGACTGGTTGCCAGTCAAGGCTATAGAACCCAATCTGTTCTATTATTTAACCCACAACTGAAGGGAAGAGACGAATTAATACCTTTTCCAAGAGTATTTGTGCGTAAGTGAAAGCAACTAATTCAACTAGAATTCGAACTCGGCACTCCGATTTCTCGTTCCGAGCCGATAACCACTGCACCAAAATGCAGCGTAAAGCCGATCCTTGATTTTGCAGAGTTACGGGAAATGAGCAGTTTGTTTCAAGAAATTTTAAAAGCTAAGAAGGTCGGTTCACTGTGCAGGGCCAGGAAGTTTTGCCGGTTGAGTCCATCCTGCACATATATAAATCGATCATCCGTCCGTGTATTGAATACTGCTACCACACCTGGTCGGGTGCCCCTGCTATTCACCTCTGGCTTCTTGACAAAATTCAAAGGAGAATCTGTAATGTGATCGATACCGACTTAGCAGACCGCCTGCAGTCACTCTCTCACCGGCGGGACGTGGCTTCCCTGTGCCTCTTCTATAAATATTTTCACGGGTTCTGCTCCAATGAACTTAGATCACTGGTGCTCCATAAGTATGAATTTACACGGGCTACTTGATTAGCAACTAGTTCCCGCCCTTTTACAGTAAAACCGATAAAACGTAACCGCAATTTCTACTCTAACAGCTTCTTTTTTCGCACTTCCCATCTGTGGAATTCCCTTCCGTATTCTTGCTTTCCGGACAGCTACAATCTCCAGGAATTTAAATGCAAGGTCAATAGACATCTTCTATCTCACTAACTCGCATCCATTCTCTCAAGCTCTTGTTTCCATCTACCCATTCTCCTTGCTTGGGGTGAAATGATAAAAAAAGTATTTTATTTTTTATTTTAATCTTTTTTTTAAGATCTAGATATTCTAATTATGTTTCATGAACAAAGAATAAACAGATGTATACTTCAATAATTATCTATACTTCTGAGATGAGGTAGCAGTTAAATTATTCGGACTGTTGTTATCATCTTTATTGCCATGTTTACGACGTTTCGGCCGTTTTACGCTCCGGTTTTCTTCAGGAGGCTAAGAATTTTGAACTGAACCCTTTATTTCGATCACTGGAATATATTATTCTCATTCAATGTGCGATGCTACTCCCGGAAAAATATTCTGAGATTCTGATCAGTGCCGCTTTCTAAAAGAGATCAAAGGAATACTAATCTATAAAGATTATTTCAAAAAAATTCTTTCTTTTATGAGTCACCCTTGGTATTTAAGTAGTACTATCAATTCAAACTTAACTGATTCTTACCTTTGGACATTCTAATGTTTAAAATTGGCAAAAGCTACGACTGTCATATTTAATTGTTTGATTTTTCAAGCTCTCTGTCCTTACTATCTGTCTACGGCTATACCCTGTTGAATACACCGGTTCCCGTCCGATCTCCAAAGTTAATCCTGGTCAGTACTTACATGGGTGACCATTTGGAAGTACCAGGTGCTGTAAACGTAAGGACCAAGAATGGTCCACCAGTTCTCCAGGTTTTTGGGTTGGGTGCA
Source organism: Ascarosepion bandense (assembly GCA_037127315.1). Lineage (NCBI taxonomy): Eukaryota > Metazoa > Mollusca > Cephalopoda > Sepiida > Sepiidae > Ascarosepion > Ascarosepion bandense. The sequence goes on from JBBBDQ010001848.1 coordinate 1,423,921, forward strand.
GGGCTAACAATTCTGCCCCGTAAAAAACAGTTTGTTACAGAAAGAGCAGCAAAATGTTGCTGCCCTATGCACCATCTGGGTGTGATGGATAAATGATGATCATGATGATCCTTATTATATGCCCTAGAAATCTCAACTGTCTCTTCCTGATGTCAAATATAGGTTTACATTTTGTTTCTATTTTCTTATAATGTTCGGTTCAAGGTAATGCTCATCGTTTATCTGTAAAACCACATTTCAGTTGCTTCAAGTTTTCATCTTTGAGAAGCTCGTCCAGCAATCACTGTCACACAGGAGGACAGATATCACGTAGCAGTCCAGTAGTTTTCCTCGTTTCTACCCAAGTTTTTTTTCTATTTCTTAATATTCTGCTTAGTACTTTGAACGACAAATTCCAGTCCGAATTCTAGTGAAATTCCTTGCATTCACTTACGCACAAATACCCTTGGGAAAGTTATTAATCCGTCTCTTCCCTCCAGTTATGGGTTAAATAATAGAACAGATTGGGTTCTATAGCCTTGGCTGGCTACCAGTCTACCACAGAAAGCAATGGCAACCTACTGCGGGATAATCTTCTGCCCAGTCAGTCATGTCTCTTTCGAAACATAATCGCCCAAGCATGTATCACATATGGCACTTAACTAACTGACTTTTATACGAATAATATAAATTCATTGTGAATAATGCTTTACGGTTTACTTTGTAAAAATAATTAAAAACAGAATGCTGGCTCATATTTTGCACAAGACCTTTTTAAATGCTTTATTTGATGAAAAAATATTCACTAATTAAGGTTTTAATCCTTAATAAATTACTTTTATTCAGTTATAAAAAAAAAGTTAAGATTTTCTGGTGCTGAGTTGTCCCGGTGTTGAGTCGACGGTGTTGAGTTGTCCCTTTGCGTTATTTTATTATAGAGAAACATCAAATATTATGTAAAAAGTGTTTTCATTTATAAGGAATAAGTCTTCCTAACTGAAAACAGTTTTTATATAAAAATTTTTTTTAAATAGAACTTTGTGTGTGTGTCCGTTACCTATAGACTCCGAAACGGCTGAACCGATTTTCTTGAAAATTTACACAGTTGTACTATAAGTGTCTGCAAGTGTTCTTTGCTAGGTTTTGTGTCAAGGTACCCCCGATAAATCTCGAAAAGCGATAATCGAAAAAATCGGGTTATAGAAGGAATGGTCCGATTTTAATCAAATTTGATACACTCATAGACAAAGACATAAGAAACGATATTCAGAAGTTTCAATGTTGCAGTTCTTACAATAGTGCCGAAAATCGATAATATATATATAGAGAGAGAGAAGGCAAGATGTGTGTGTGTGTGTGTTTATCTGCCTGTATGTCTGTATTTTCTCAGCCCTTTTATTTTCGTTTTTGCTTCGGGTTTGGTTCTAAGTAGGTATAATTGTAGTTCTTAGTCTCAGCCATGATACCATTTACTCAGAGGACTTATTTAACCTTCAAAATTCAAACGAAAAAAACTTATTTGATATCGATAACAGGAAATCAAAATTTGACTTACATTCATTCATTTTTCCTTCAGTCTACGGTTTCGCTTTAACTGGAAACAATTGTTTTTTAGTGTTTCTTGACAACGTCCAAAGAGTCTGAGCTCCAGGACCATGGATTAGTTTTAAAGCTTACATTACACCCGAGCAACGCCGGGCTATAATGCTAGTGTAGAATATATACGTATTATTGATGTATTTACTAAAGAAATACATTGAAAATCATGAAGTAATTGACTTAATGCCTATCGGGAAATAAGTGAAAGCCTAACGACAGAATATCACTGTTTTATATTTAGTTGGTTGTTTTGTTTTTATGGCATATCAACACCTCGGCGGGTCATTTATTGCCAACTAAATTTTATTTATTTATTGCTGGTAATACCTTTTTCTTTCAACAATTTATTGTTGTTGTTTTTATATAAGTTTTGTGTCTAGTAATACTTTTTTCCTTTTTCAGGTACCAAGATTCATTCGGATTTTTTTTTAAGGGCAGGGACCCCAAGTCCTACACTGGTATTTAACCCATAACTGGAGGGAAGAGACAGATTAATACCTTTCCCAAGAGTACCAGTGCTTAAGTGAATGCAGGATATTTAACTGGAATTCGAACTCGGCTCACCGATTTCTCTTTCTGAGTCGATATCCACTGCACCACAACGCACATACGTCATTAAACGTTTACCGCACTTGATATTCCCAGGAAGGGGTCACCCATCTAAGTACTGACCAGGCTCAACGTTGCTTAACTTTGGTGATCGAGCGAGAACCGGTGTATTCAACGTGATATGGCCGTAAGCCGTTTTATATTTAAATTTGTACGTTATATTTAGGGAAGTAAATGTACATGTAGCATTTGAATGATATATTAAATCAGATGAGCCGTAGAACGGGAGAAAAGCAAATAAACAGTCGCTCGTATAAAAACAATCTGGTCAGTGTGATGCCTGACCATCCTTGAACTGTCTCTAATTGTAAAAGATTACTGGAATAACTCTTTACGGTCAAGAAACTGCGTTCCCCCCTATTCCATGTCCTTGATCTAATGCTATTTGATACCTCAAATGGGTTTAACCGTCGCTTGCCAGCCATTGAACAAACAACGAATGTCTCTTCCATTTACTTTTTCAATTTTATAAGATCCCAAAAACATTGACTGAAAAACACTATCCTTGATAAAATGTTTCTCAATGCCGATGTCCTTAAAACACCAAATAAAAGTAAACACCAAATAAAAGTCGTATTTTTCTTCCTTATGTGCGGTGTCTTTTCATAGCCCTCCACACCGTCCTATCCCTTGTATCTTTTAATACCTTTTGTCTTGGCATTTCTCCCAAGCAGTGCACTACCATCCATTTGTTTAAGTCCATCAAGCATGTCACCGTGGTGTTTCCCCCTTCTCTCTTTCCAACTACTGCTCTGTGAGTATTAGATTCTCCAAACCATCCGTCCTCATTTATATCCTATAAGCTTCAGCTGTCTTTTCCTCCTGTTAATTATAAATATGCTTTTCCGTTTCTATTATCTCTAAAATTTCACCGTTGTTCATATGTCTGGTCCATGGTATCATCACCATCTTTCTGTTGAACCAGATTTCTCTTCTGTCGGGTCTTTCTTTAAGGAAATTGTCCAGCATTCGCTTCTATATACGAGAACTGATATCACATAACCTTTAAGATACTACTAAATGGACCGTTAGCAATTCTTGTTGGTTTTATTTAAAACCAATATAAATGTATTATTGATTTATTTGCTATAGAAATACATTGAAAATCATGGAGAATTAGACTGATTGTCTGTCGGAAAATAAGGGAAAGTTTAACGACAGTATATCGCTGTTTTATATTTAAATTTGTACGTTATATTTAGGAAAGTAAATGTACATGTAGCATTTGAATGATATATTAAATCAGATGAGCCGTAGAACGGGAGAAAAGTAAATAAACAACCGTTTGTATAAAAACAATACAAAAAAACATGTAAATGCGGTAAAAGTGAGAAGTCGTAAAGAATCGAACTTCAGACCTCTGAATCTACCCAACTAACAAGAAACGTTCTTTGAACGGTTCAGACATGTTGTATATTGGTTGGGTGATATGTCGCAACGTTACTTTAAAGTTACAATCAATTATTGGGTTGTTTGAAAAATCATGTCCGATTTTAGAACCTACTTTTATTCAAAAACTAATGTATTTAAATCAGTCAAAATTAGAACCCTAAATACTCTATACATTCCTGTCATCGAGTTAGAAGTTTATTTATGCATTTGCAATAAAACTCTAAACGGAATGTCTTTTGGCTTCAAAAAATATAATGCTACTTGAAAAATGCCTTGCTTGGGGCAATATGATTATAAAAAAAATCAGTTAAATAGAAACCGTGAATATTCTATACATTCCTGTCATCGAGTTCGAACGTTATGCATTTGCAATAAAACTCTAAACGTTTGGACGCCATCTTCTTTGCAACGGAATGTCTTTTGGCTTCAAAAAATATAATGCTGCTTGAAAAAGTGGTAATTCAATAGGCGAGAGTTAAGGGGAATATGGTCTAAGGGGCAAAGCCGTATGTACCAAGTCGGTGACTTTTGGCAGTTACACCTTGGCAACATGTAGCCGAGTACTTTTGGGAGCAGATTTTTCTTGAGTTGATCCGATATTGTAGAAATAATGACACTTATAATCTGAGACATTTCTCTAACACTTTGACTTGGGTTTTGTTCGACCTGTGTTTTAAGATGTTGATTGTCAGATAAACATGAAGTGAATAATTCTAATCAGAGAAGTTTTATTTTATTTTATCCCGATTTTGATTTTATTTATTTAAATCTATTGATTTTAAAATTAGTAAATTTTGGCTTGTAATCATCTTTGCTTAGCCGAAACAGTCTGGCCAAATTTTCCCACCCATCTCTTATTTTTTCTTCGACATTCTCTGTACCTTTTTTCTCTTTCCTACGAACCAGTAGCATTTCTGTTTGCTTGAAGTGAAAGGATAATTAAAAATAATGTCCATCAACTTGTTCGCCTTGCTCATGGTCACGGTGCATCAGGTAAAATTTCTGCCGTTGACTTATTTACGATAAATCTTTGCTACGAAAATGTGTGTCATTCGGCAGGATTCGAATTTATGCATTTGCAAAAAAACTCTAAAGGTTTAGACGTCAAGAAATCTTGAAATGCATTTTCAGCATCTTCTTTGCAACGGAATGTCTTTTAGTTTCAAAAAATGTCAAGATGCTTGAAAAAACGGATTCAGTGAACAGGGGAATATGGTAGACTAGCAGTATAGCCCGGCATTGCTCGGGTGTAATGAAAGCTTCGAAACTAATCTTGGAGCTCAGACTCTTTGGACGTTAGCACAAAAGACTAAATGCAATAGTTGTTTCCAGTTAAAGCGAAACCGTAGACTGAAAGAAAAATGAATGGATGTAAGTTAAATTTTGATTTCCCGAGTAAATGGTATCATAGCAAAGACTAAGAACTACAATTATACCTACTTAGAGCCAAACCCGAAGCAAAAACTAAAATAAAAGGGCTGAAAAACTGATTTCGATCAGACCCGGTAAGATATCGGAGTATCGATTGCCAATATCGGAGTCAAATAAGTCATCCAAGGATAGAACTGCAACCTTGAAACTTCTGAATATCGTTTCTTATGTATTTGTCTATGAGTGTATCAAATTTGATTAAAATCGGACCACTCCTTCTATAACCCGATTTTTTCGATTATGGATTTTCGATATTTATCGGGGGTACCTCGACACAAAACCTAGCAAAGAACACTCGCAGACGCTTATAGTACAACTGTGTAAATTTTCAAGAAAATCGGTTCAGCCGTTTCGGAGTCTGTTGGTAACGCACACACACACACAGAGACACACATACACACACAGACAAAGTTCCATTTATAAATAAGTTTAGATTAGAAGTATCCAAGTTTCGTATCCGAATTCGGGGAGCGTAAGCAATGTCATCTTGTTAACATGTGGCCAGGCATTGTCATGACATGAAGTTCGTCGATTAACCATTGCCAGTCGAATTTTGCTGAATTGAATGTGCATTTCATCAAGTTCCTGGCAGTCACTTCAACAATGATGTTCTGGTTAGATTCCAGAATTCTTTAATGTATAATGCCAATGGCGGACCGACAACCACGGTAATCTTCTTTTGGTTCAATTTCAGTTTCGTAAAGTCTGTAGGATGCGCATTATGGTGAAGTGAATAACTGCTCGGAACAAGAAATCGGAGAGCCAAGTTCGAATTCCACTTGAATCCGTTGCATTCACTTACGCACAAATACCCTTGGGAACGGTATTAATCCGGCTCTTCCCTTCAGCTATGGGCTAAATAACAGGACAGATTGGGTTCTATAGCAATAGATGTTGGCAATCAGTCTGCCGAAGAAAGTAATGGCAACCTACTATCGAAAATATCTTCTGACCAGTCAGTCATGTCTCTTTTGAGACATGATCACTCAAGCTCGTATCACGTATGGCATTTAACTGACTTGTGGTCCAGTGGATATCGGCTCGGAACGAGAAGCCGGGGAGCCGAGTTCGAATTCCAGTTGAATCCATTGTATTCACTTACGCGCAAATACCCTTGGGAAAGGTATTAATCCGTCTGCTTCCTTCCAGTTATGGGTTAAATAGCAGGACAGATTGGGTTCTATAGCCTTGGTCGGCAACCAGCCTACCGCAGAAAGCAATGGCAACCTACTGCGGGATAATCTTCTGCCCAGTCGGTCATGTCTCTTGCGAGACATGATCGCCCAAGCGTGTATCGCGTATGGCACTTAACTGACTGACTGAAAGTCTTAGAGTGCTTCGTCATGATCAAGCCGATGGTTTTCGATTATCATAAAAGATAAGTTTCCCGTCACAAATAACTATTCGATCAAGAAATGAACCATTCGAGTTTTGCAGATACAATGACACTTCGAAGTTTAGAATTGATTTTCACTGAGTTCACGTGAGAGTTCACGTGAGAGATCCATTTAACGAGTTTTCTTTTTTCTTTTTCTTTTTTATCATTTCTCCACAAGCAAGGCTTGACCGCCATTAGTGCGAAGGAGGGTTACAGTGAGAGATCAAAACTGCGCACATGAGGTATTGAGGAAAGTTAAAAAGTTGAACGGGATTCAAGAAGATAGAAGATGGCAGTTGACGTTGCATTCAAATTTTTGGGAGATTGTTGCTATCACGGAAGCAAGTGTACGGAATTCCTTTTGACAATTGTTTTTGAGATGGTCCAATCTTTGGCACTCTGATGTGTGATATGTTCACCCAGTGTCTTCAAATGTTGATTGTCAATTGCTGATAGCGGACCTCTACTACATTGGTCTTCAAGACTCATATCCCTACTGCGGAACTTCGCGGAAGCAAGTGAACGGGAGTTCCTCTTGACAATTTTCTTGAGATGGTCCAATATTGCTGAAATGTTGACATCCATTATCTGAAACATATCTTTGGCACTCTGACGTGTGTCATGTTCAACCAGTGTCTTCAAATGCTGATAGATGTCCTCTACTACATTGGTCTTCAAGACTGATATCCCTACTGCAGAACTTCAGAAAATGGCACCGTGCTGTCCACGCACATGGTCTCTTCATTCCATGCTTTTTTTAAAATGTGGATCTTGGAACCACAGCAATTAAGAGGTGGCTCCACACGCCTTAATACGTCTAGTCTCCCGATCAGAGGCCCAGCTGTCGGATGTAGTTTATCGTCGTACCCATGACTCTTAATCATGAGGAATGAGTAATATACTTTATGCAAATATTATAATAATATATTAAAACACAATTAAAAGGTTTATTCTAAAATTATTTTCTGAATAGCCTAATAATTTTCAGACATCAAATTGATCACTAATCCCCAAAGTTGTTACAATGATACGGTAAGCTCTTGGGGTGCTGTAACCGAAAAAATCTACACTAGTCAAATAATATCCAAACGGTTTTTTTATATAACTATTGTGGGGACCTACCTACAAATGGACTCGTCTACACCATTATAATATGGCTACCAACTCTAAGTAAAAAGTCTCTGAGTAGTAGCCACAGAGTGAGTGAATGGGTGAGTCAGGACGCTGCGAGAGAAAGTACTTTTCAGTCCACGCTTAACTTTGTACTACGTTTTCCGAGAATATACTATTCAACCTAATATCCGAGTCCGTGTTATCTTTCTATGGCCCTTCTGTCATAACATTTACGTAGTTTCCAGTGGCGTTCTGTATCTATTATTTTAGCTTTATCCCATAGGGGGCGGTGATCACCATTCTTCTTCCATATGTGGTCAGCTACGCCTGATTTTTCTATCTTCTTTCGTGTTATGGCCTTGCAATGTTCTTGTAGCCTTACCTTGCAATATGAGCTCTGGTAAAAATACTAGAGAAAACCATTAACATCAAAAATTGCAATATGAAGTCTGGTAAAGAACGGTTACTGAAGATTAAGTTTATAAGTCCCCAAATTCAGTTGTTCTTGTTCTTAGGGACACATGGCCCAGTGGATATAAACGTTGGTCATGTCCAGTGACTTGACTTGTGAGTTAAATACCAGATAAGAAACTTACAGGGTTAGAGGGAGATAACTTATGCCTACCGAAAGAGGCACTACTATGCAAGGGATTGTATATACTCCAGTGATTGTAATGAATAGAGCTTTCAACGGCCGAAGCGTCGTACGAATGGCAACAAAGATAAGGAGATAACTTATGACTACCGAGTCCGTGTTATCCTTCTATGGCCCTTCGTTCATAACAATAACAATATGTGTAGAAACTATAGAAATTATTTTCTTATTTTCGAATTTAGATGATAAATTCACGTTCTAATATCTTTATGTAATTATCCATTTTTCTAAATTTAATGTTAAGAAGCAACATTACTATGTAACCTTACATTGTCTGGGGTTTGCAACATTGTCTGGGGGTTGGCAACATTGTCTGGGGGTTTGCAACATTGTCTGGGGGTTGGCAACATTGTCTGGGGGTTTGCAACATTGTCTGGGGGTTTGCAACATCTGCAAACACTAAGATTGAAGAAATATTTTAGCAACGTTAGTTGAGATAAAGTGTATAACTTAAATTTGGGATCGAATTTGAAAACTCAGTGGAATATTTAAAGCGAAATAGGCTTTCTTTTCTTTCTTTCTTTGCCTTCAAGACGTTAAGTGGTCATAGTTCTCTATAGTTTCCTATTGTAGGTGGCACTGAACAACACTTTCCATCGCATAATCATCTTGCAACAATAGTTTCTCTATCAATAAACTACATTAAATAATCGAGTGGAGTGCGTGTTTTTGGTTTCATTTTTTTACGCAAAAAATAACACATCACTCAATAAGTTCCGAGCCTGACATAAAGATGGTACTACTAATAAAAAATCCATATAATCATTATGAAGTACTAACCTTCAAATGTCGCATGACAAAATTTGGGCCCAATCAGATGCTTAGTTTACAAATGACAGATATTTAAGAGAAGCTACTGTTGCAAATTTTCAAAACAATGAAAAAGTCTTAATGTCGTGTGTCGATAAAGCATTACTTTCTGATGAGAAAAAATTCTGTTCAAGAAAAGCAATGGCTTGATAAATGTTTTTCACATTCTGCTCCGTCGGAAACAAGTGTTAAGTGGTGGTATGCTGACATAAACGCGGTCGTACAGACACAATTTTTGCTGAACGCTCATGTCACCCAAAATCAGCATTTGTCCCGGAAAACACCCCAAAAATTCACAAACTCATTTTGGTCGATATTAAATTAAATTTGAGTGTAATAGCAGAGGAGTTAAACATACCAGAAGGCAGTGTATTCACCATTTTGCATGAATATCTGTCAATGAGAAAGATGTGTTCAAAGATGATGCTGCGTTTACCCACAATTGATCAAAAACAACAACTCGTCGACGATTCAGAACATTGTTTGCAACTGTTTCAACGCAACAAGAGTTTTTGCACTGTAGACATACAGTGAGACAAAAATAGCGTAATTAGAGTAGATAGACTGAACTATCGCCCGGTTCACACTCCATCCACGTTTATTGAACAGGTGAAGAGACTCATCCCTTGTTCCCTGTTTAGGATGTGGTTTCCGGATTTCTCTTTTCCAATCTTTTCACTCTTTTCTTTTTTTTTTCTTTTTCTCTCAATTGGAGTAGATAGACTAAACTATCGCCCGGTTCACACTCCACCCACGTCTATTGAACAGGTGAAGAGGCTCATCCCTTGTTTCCTGTTTAGGATGAGGTTTCCGGCTTTCTCTTTTCTAATCTTTTTACTCTTACGTAGCCCCCTGTGTATCAGTGGCATTATTGCCTTGCTTGGGGTGATATGTTTTTTTTTTAAAAAAAATGTAACAAGGAATGAAACGTAGATCCACCACTTCACTTCGGAGTTAAATCGGCAGTCAGCATAGTGGCCAGCAGCAGGTGAAAACCGTCCAAAGCGATCAAAGACGCAAACATCAGGTGTTGACCTTCGTATTTTAGAATGCGCAAGGTATTTTGTTCATCGATTACCTTGAGAAAAGAAGAACCATCAATAGCAAATATCATATAGCTTTATTGGCGCGTTTGAAGAAAGAAATCGCCAAGAAACAGCCACAAATAAAGAAAAAAGAATGATCTTTCACCAAGACAACGCACTGAGTCTCAAGTCGATCGCAACGATGGCAAAACTACATAAACTGCACTTCGAATCGCTTTCACATTACCTATTCTCCAGATCTGGCCCCCAGCGACTACTGGCTGTTTGCAATCCTCAAAAGAATCCTCCAGGGAAAGAAATCTGGCTCCAATGACGAAGTGATATCGGAAACTGAGGCGTATTTTTAGGCCAAAGACAAATCGTTCTACAAAAAAGCATCAAATTGTTAGAGAAGTGTTGGAATCAGTGTATCAACCTAGAAGGAGACTATGTTGATGAATAAAGTCAAATTTTGTCTAAAAGTTGTTGTTTTATTAGTTAGACCCGGGATTTATTGAGGGGTGTGTTATACGCAGGTATTTTTTTAAACGGTGAAAAATCCTGCATTTTTTGGTGGTCGGTTGCACTATACGAAGTATTTATTTATTTATTTATTTATTTTTTGTTGGGGTTTAAATTAATGCCAAAAATTTTAAACGTCGCACTACACTTCAAGTAGGCTTTTTTTTCGAAGTATTATTTCTATGAATTTATTAATAGAACTACTTTGCATTCATCTGCTTCTCTTAATTCTCCAAGCCTTCTTTCCTCATTGTGTGTACCTCAAAATTCATCTCTATTTTCGTGTTGTTAGTAACTATTTCTTTGTAATTATTATTGAACTTATAACTTCTCACGTATTCCCTGTATGGTTTTCTGACTATTTGTCAGTAGAACCGCTCTTATACGATCACCGAAGTTAAGCAAAGTCGAGCCTGGTGGGTGACCGCTTGGGAATACCAGGTACTGTAAGCTTGGATGCGCAGGGTTATAATGTATAACAACTCGTAATTGGAAATCGGAGAACCATGTCCCAATTCCAGTCGGGTTAGTTATATTCACTTTGCGGTAAGTACCCTTGAGAATTGTATAAATTCACCTCTTTTCGCCCAACTAATGGTTAATTAGTAGCACTTGCATCAGTAATTCATTAACATATACGAGATGAAATTATTATTGTCTAAACAAGTGATTTTCACCACATGCCGAAGCATGCACAGGATCACGGCACACTGCCTGATCCTTTTCAGTGTAAGACGAACTATTGTCAATGCATACATGTCAGTCAGTCAGTTAAGTGCCATGCGCGATACACGCTTGGGCGATCATGTCTCGAAAGAGACATGACTGACTGGGCAGAAGATTATCCCGCAGTAGGTTGCCATTGCTTTCTGCGGTAGACTGGTTGCCGACCAAGGCTATAGAACCCAATCTGTCCTGCTATTTAACCCATAACTGGAGGGAAGAGACGGATTAATACCTTTCCCAAGGGTATTTGCGCGTAAATGAATGCAAGGAATTCAACTGGAATTCGAACTCGGTTCCCCGTTTTCTCGTTCCGAGCCGATATCCACTGCGCCAAAACGCACATCCGGCATACATGTACATGTGTGTAAAAAAAGAAATGTTACAGAATTAGTATTTGAAGAAATGAATATTACATTTTCTTAAACAATTCTTTTTCACTAGTCTTCGATTTTTATTTAAAATACTTTCTTTTAATATTCTTTTTTTAAATAGTTTTTTCATTTCAACTTTTGAAAGTTTTCATTTCTTTTGAATAAATATTAACCTTTCCCATATAATTTTATTCAACATTCTTTGTTTAATTTTACAAAGTTATAGTGAATTATGAATTGCTTGGAATCCACTACATCCAGTGTTAGAAAGGCTGGATTACTGTGTCGTGCCGGCTGAATCCATCTTGCACATATACAAATCAACCATCCGTTCTTGCATGGAAGACTGCTGTCATATATGGTCAGGCGCCCACGCTGTTCATCTCAGTGTTTTCGACAGGCTCCAAAGGAGAATCTGTAATGTGATGGGTCCCGACTTGGCAGCTCGACTCCAGCCACTTTCTCACCGACGGGATGTGGCTTCCCTCTGTCTTTTCTATAGATATTTTCATGGCTTCCGTTCCAACGTACTTAAGTCACTAGTGCCCCTGCCAGAGGTGTTTACTCGTGCAACCAGACTGGCAACTAGGTCCCCCCATTCACAGTGAGATCAACCAAATGCAGACAACAATTCTACTTCTGCATCTTCTTTTCTCGCACTTCCTGCCTGTGGAACTCTCTTCCATATTCCTGCTTTCCAGATGGCTACAACCTCCAGGAATTTAAATGCAATGTCAATACCCATCTCTTAACCACTTGACTCCACTTCTTTCTATATCACTCTGTATATTTTTTCCTTTCTCTCTACCTTTGCAACTGTCATCACACCTGTATTACCATCTTTCTCTTGCCCTCTTCACTGACACCCTACTGTAACTGGTTCATCTTTCTCTTTAACCTCCTCCTATCCAATCTTTTTCTCTTATGTACTCCACTGTGCATCAGTGACGATACCGCATCAGTGAAGATTATCCCGCAGTTGGTTGCCATTGCTTTCTGCGGTAGACTGGTTGCCAGCCAAGGCTATAGAACCCAATCTGTCCTGTTATTTGACTCATAGCTAAAGGGAAAAGAAATCTATTATATTATTATGTAGTAATTAGTGGGGGATCAGTTTCCTATTGTCATGAAGTAATAAACTGATCCCCCACTTTATGACCAATATAAGCTTTACTCATTATTCCAACTATTATATTCAGTCAGTCAGTTAAGTGCCATACGTGAAACACGGTTGGGCGATCATGTCTCAAAAGATACATGACTGACTGGACAGAAGATTATCCCGCAGTAGGTTGCCATTGCTTTCTGCGGTAGACTGGTTGCCGACCAAGGCTATAGAACCCAATCTGTCCTGTTATTTAACCCATCACTGGAAGGAATAGACTGATTAATACCTTTCCCAAGGGTATTTGCACGTAAGTGAATGCAATGAATTCAAACGGAATTTGAACTCGGCTCCCCGATTTCTCGTTCCGAGCCGATATCCACTGCACCACAACGCACATCTTTTAGGTGTGGCGTTGCTTAAAAAGCCGAGAAACTCCCGTCTAAATATATTTGCTGACTTTAAATAACTGTAAAATTTGATAAACCGTAAAAAAAAAAAGATCTATCAATTAATCAATTGTTTTTTTTTTCTGAAACTGTCATCAACATCCACGTAGCAGGTCTTGTTTTGATTGCAAACAAAAAAGTGGATTCGATACACGGAATAAGGAAATATGTTAATGAGAAATGTAATAGCAACAACCCGAAGCACGATTCCGATTCGGGGCTGAATAGATTATATCGGTGTGCGAGCAGTCGATATTCGGATGCAGTTGTCGGTCTTTAGCCATCTTGTTTCGTTGTAACATGGAGACCAATCGAGGCCGTCGATCTTTGCGATAAACTGACTTGCTGAACGCGAAATGCAACCTGCTTTCGCAAGAAAAGATATAATTAGGAATTTTAAAATAGGATTAGCGTAAATAAATGACAATCCAATTCGTGTAATTTTGGGTGAATTATTCTCGTCTTTATATGCCGCATTCCTTCAGAACTTTGACGACCATGGCTCGGCACAACTGCATACCTTTTGTAGCTGTTAGTAAATTTAGTTTATGTGAAATTTCCAAGTCCCTGAACATTTGTCTATATTTCGGAGATGAGGTATTGTAACGATTTATACGATTTACATTGTTCCGAGTGTAATTTTTCCGTTTTAATCTAAACTTATTTATGAATGAAACTTTTTCTGTGTGTGTGTCTGTGTATGTGTGTGTCCGTTGCCTATAGACTCCGAAACGGCTGTACCGATTTTCTTGAAAATTTACACAGTTGTACTATAAGCGTCTGCGAGTGTTCTTAGCTAGGTTTTGTGTCGAGGTACCCCCGATAAATATCGATAATCGATAATCGAAAACATCGGGTTATAGAAGGAATGGTCTGATCTTAATCAAGTTTCATACACTCATAGACAAAGACATAAGAAACGATATTCAGAAGTTTCAAGGTTGCAGTTCTTACAATAGTGAAGAAAATCGATAATATATATATATATATATATATATATATATATATATATATATATAAGGCAAGATGTTTGTGTGTGTGTGTTTATCTGTCTGTATATCTGTATTTTTTCAGCCCTTTTATTTTAGTTTTTGCTTCAGGTTTGGCTCTAAGTAGGTATAATTGTAGTTCTTAGTCTCAGCCATGATACCATTTATTCAGAGGAATTATTTAGCCTTCAAAATTCAGTTTATGCCTAAAAAAACTTATTTGATATCGATAGCAGGAAATCAAAATTTGACTTACATCCATTCATTTTTCTTTCTGTCTACGGTTTCGCTTTAACTGGAAACAACTATTGCTTTTTAGTCTTTCGTGCAAACATCCAAAGAGTCTGAGCTCCAGGACCATGGAATAGTTTTAAAGCTTTCATTACACCCGAGCAACGCTGGGCTATACTGCTAGTTTAATATAAATTTAATGCTTAAAACCTCATTAAAAATATTAAAAAGTAAATAATTTTTTTGTTAATCGTATCACCCCGAGCAAGGCGGTAACGCCACTGATGTGCAGGGGGCTACGTAATAGTGAAAAGATTGGAAAAGAGATAGCCGGAAACCACATCCTAAACAGGGAACAAGGGATGAGCCTCTTAACCTGTTTAATAGACGTGGGTGGAGTGTGAACCGGGCGATAGATAGATCTATCTACTCCAATTGATTTATATGCAATTGATAAAAAAAAAACAATAAAAAATTGATTATTTATAATTAATTCTGATAATCAATTCTGATAAAATGAAAAGTGATAGGCAAAATTTGATTGATAAAAATGGTAAAATATTTCATCAGAATCTAAATGTTGAAAACCGCATGCAAAGATTTTAAACAGAAAAAAGTTTTAAAGCCAACGATCTTAAGTTACTGGTGCCCCTGCAACAGGTGTTTACTGGTGCAACCAGACTGGCAACTGGATCTCCCCCATTCACGGTTAGATCAACCAAATGCAGACGACATTTCTACTCCTTCAACTTCTTTTCTCGCACTTCCCGCCTGTGGAACTCGTTTCCATATTCTTGCTTTCATGACGTCTACAACCTCCAGGAATTTAAATGCAATGTCAATATTGATCTCTTAACCACTTAACTCCAATTCTTTCTACATCACCCTGTATATTTTTTCCTTTCTCTCTACCTTTGCAACTGTCATCACGCATGTATTCCCATCCTTCTCTTGCTCCTTTCTAACTTGTTCGTCTTTCTCTTCACTCTCCTCCTATCTAATCTTTTTACTCTTATGTAGCCCCTGTACATCAGTGGCGTTACCGGTGATACGATTAAAAAAAAAGGAAAAAAAAAAGAAGATTTATTATTAGAAGCGTTAATCAACCACTCACTCATGTACTTATGTAGTTAGTCTCCATTTTCGGATTTCGCATATTTTGATGTAACTTTTTTTTACTGAACCAATTTTTTTTTTTTAATTGAAAATGTAGCTATGGAGTTGTCCTATCTAACTCTGTAAATTGTTTGAAATTTGGTTGAGCACTGAATTAGGGTTGAAGCTTGAAAGCTTCTTAGATTCATTCAATGTCGGACTGAAGAATATATTCAACCACTGCCGTCGTTGAATGATACACTGTTACTGAATCATAAATAAACAGACACAGCATTTTCAGACAGCCTCATCTCATGTACCGCTACATTGTAGAACAGAGTCTTCCTGGAAAACTTAATCTCTGGTGCCAATCATTATATATCCTCACTGTCCTCATAATTTTTGATTTTTAATTTCTCTTCGATTCATATCGCATATCTCATTCAATCTTTCTTGAGTTATTCTAGAGATATGTATTAGAAGAAGGTTAGTTTGAAAATTCTTATTTGAAAATATGGCAACTGAGAGTTTAAGTTTGAGTTTTGTTTAACGGCATATCAACACCTCTGTGGGTTATTTAATGCCAAAAATGTGGGGTTTTAAGTTTTTTTTTAATGTCCGCTTATAGTGAGAAGATTGATTTAGACAGATTTTAAGGAAATTTTTTTATTCTTTTTATTTTAGAAAACTGAAAATGTCTTCTAGTTTTGTATTCAGAAATGTTTTGCTGAGAATATTTTTTTTCATTCAAAAATGTGTTATGGTAATAATTTTTCTTCAAAAATGTATATTTTTCTATAAAAGTCTACTTTTATGTATATTTTTCTTTAAAAATGTAGTTTTATTCTTTCATAGTGTTTTGACCCTAGTTTTGGGGGGTTAACTAATTGCCCGTAGCTGGGACCCTAACAGATGCTACCACTCCGAGTCAGAGTGGACCTGCGAAAAACAGCAATTAAGAGGTGGTTCCATGTTCCTCACAACCTCCCAATCAGAGGCCTTGCTGCCGATGCAACTGCGTGTGTCTGTACGTGTGCGTGTGTATAAAAGAGGAATAAATATCGTCTGGTGTGGGAACGAGTATAAGACTGAATGTGCGTATGTGTATGAGTATGGTGATTTTCTAAGCTTATTCTAGATGTGTCACGAGCTTCCTGAAAGCATGGGGCAGCCAGTGAGGATCGAACTCACTACTAAATTGTAATGATTTTAATTGATATTTATTGCACCTCATCGGGATGTCCACGAGAGAGAGAATGTTTAAGACAGAATATGTTTGTATGTGTTTGTGAGTGAGAGAGAGAGAGAGAGAGAGAGAGAGAGAAAGAAAAATGTGTGTGCGTGTATGTGTGTGTGTTCTCGTATATCTAATTTAAATCTCTTTTAAATTGGCAACTGTTTATACTCTAGCCCTCTCGTCTTCTTTTATACCCAGCGCCTCGTAGGCGATAATGGCCCTTCCACATCTTTGTATCCCTTCTAACTCTTAATAATTTTTGTCATGTAATTTCTCCCAAACTCTCCCTTGACATCTATTTGCTCAAACCCATGAAGTATGTCACCCGCTTTTTCCCATGTCTCTCTTTCTGTCTATCCACCCTTTGAATATCAGATTCTCCAAGCTCTCTTTTCTCATTACGTGCCTCAGAAACTTCAACTGCTTCTTTTTGAGGTGAAGTGCAAGTTTCCTTTTTTTGTTTCCATTTTCTCCGAATCGGTGGTCACATGTTCGGCTCATAGTATCATCAGCATCTTTCTTTAGAACCATATTTCCGTTGCCTCGAGTCTCTTCTTCATCTTTGAGGAAATTTTATAGAATTTGGTGCCATACAGAGTGACAGACATCATATAACACATCACTCAATAAATCCCTGGCATAACTAATAAAACAACTTTTAGTCAAATTTCGACTTTATTCATCAACATAGTCTCCTTCTAGGGTGATACACTGATTCCAACGCTTCTCTAACAATGCAATGCCTTTTTTGTAGAAAGATTTGTCTTTGGCCTCAAAATACGCCTTCGTTTCCGATATCACTTTGTCAATGGAGCCAGATCGCTTTCCCTTGAGCATTCTTTTGAGGTCTACAAACTGCCAGTAGTCGCTGGGGGCCAGATCTGGAGAATAGGTGGACGTGGAAGAAATTCATGTAGCTTTGCCATCATTGCAATCGACTTGTCACACGGTGCATTGTCTTAGTAAAAGATCACTTTTTTCTTCTTCATTTGTGGCCGTTTTTTTTTTCAATTTCTTCATCAAACGCATCAATAAGACTTTATAATATTCGCTATTGATGGTTCTTCTTTTCTCAATGTAATTGAGGGACAAAATACCTTGCGCATCCCAAAATACGGAGGCCAAAACCTTACCTGCTGATTTTTGCGTCTTCGATCGTTTTGGACGGTTTTCACCTGCTGCTGTCCGCTCAGCTGACTGCCGATTTGACTCCGGGGTGAAGTGGTGGATCCATGTTTCATCCATTGTCACATATTTACGCAGAAACTTCTTGTTGCGTGAAACAGTTGCAAACAACGTTCTGAATCATCGACGCGTTGTTGTTTTTGATCGACTATGATCAAACGCGGCACTCACTTTGAACACAGCCTTCTCATTGACAACTGTTCATGCAAAATGATGAATACACTGCCTTCTGATATGTTTAACTCCTCTACTATCTCACATAACTTAAATTTACGATCGGCCAAAACGAATTTGTGTAATTTTTGGTGTTTTCCAAGACAACTGCCGATTTTGGGTGACCTGAGCGTTCAGCATCATTTGTGTCTGTACGTCCGTGTTTAAAGTGAGCCCACCACCACTTAACAGTTGTTTTGGACGGAGCAGCCATTGTCACGCCATTGCTTTGCTTGAACAGTATTTTTCCCATCAGAAAGCAATGCAAAATTCAAATTTTTACACTGTTTTGAACATTTATAACAGTAGCTTCATTTAAATAACTGTAATTTGTAAACTAATAATCAGATTTGGCCCAAATTTTGTCACGTGCCATTTAAGGTTAGTACTTCATAAAAATTATATAGATTCTTTATTGGTGGCACTATCTATATATCAGTCCCGTGACTCATTGAGTAATGTGTCAACAGTTAAGTACTCTTTTCTTTGTTTCTAACGAAATGCTTCTATTTCTAATACTTCGCTTAGTTTTTGGGATGCGTTTTTAGCTATCACAATACGGCTTTGAATATCAGTGTTGCACTCCTCGTCCTCTGTTTAAAGTATCCAATTCATAAAGACGAACGTTCATTCAACTGACAATTTCAACAGCATTCTGTCTTGCTTTAGTCTTCCGAATCACCCGGAACCCTGATCCTCACCTTCATCTGATTAGAGCCTGAGTTTCTCTCTCTTCTCTCCGAATCTATTCCTAATTTCATTTTGCTGTTTTTGTATGACAGGAATCTTTCCCTGTTTATCACTCCTAACGTTACGTGCCACGTCGAGGGACAATGCAATTCACCGCTCGCGTGCATCTTTTGTTTTAGGTGGATACGTCCTCTGTCATTTTTGGTCTGTTGGGATTTCTAGCGTACCTCTAGTCCTTGCAAGCTGTTTCATTAGAAAATAACCAATTCTTACTAATATTGTCCAAACTTGGCCTACTTTGACACTCGGCAACATTTGTAAAGCATTAAGGAAGGATCTGCAGAACTTGCTGAAATTCGGCGTGACTAATTTTTCATTCGCTACATAATGCCAACAAATTTAACTAACATTTATTGCTGTCATATTCACAACGTTTCGGCCGTTGTAATCTCCGACCTTCTTCAGGTGACTGGAATTTTGAACATTTTATTTTAATTACGTGAGTAGATTGTTCTCGTTCCGAGAGTCATGCCACTTCGGATATCTTTGTTATCTCCATTTAAGTCAGATTTCTATGATTTTGTCCACCAATACTGCCACCATGTACAACCTACAACCGTTTGGATTAAATCGTCGGACCAAACCAACGCTTGAGGACACCAGTGTTTGAATTTTTGAATTTACAAACTTAATGACACAGTAATCATTTTTTTTGACAGACCTCTTATTACAATCTTGGTGTTTGTAATTATTTTCTCTAGCTCTCCGCATTACTGATTCTCATATTGTATTCATTTCGATGCCTCGCCGGCTTAGCAGATTTTTGTGGTTCCGTATATGTACTGATTCTATAAAGTTTCGTATTTTCCAGTGGTCTTCTATACCTGTTACTTCATCTTCATCCCATAGGGAATATTGACGTCTCTTTCCCCTCCATATGTGGTCAGATACGCCTGATTTTTCCTTACAGTGTTCTTGTGCCCTTATCTTACGGAAGTGACCTGTTTCTTATTATAGCTGCATAGAGGGGCATTCACACAGTCCTTAGTGGAGTTTTTAACTGAGAGCGGTATCTGCGAAATGTTGAAACAGTTTTGAAGGCCGTGCTGATATTGTATAGAGCACAGATCTTTTGTTCGTTTTTTTTTTAGCAACATTTGTCGATCACCTAAGAGTATGGAAGTAGAGAGTGTGCATTTTATATCTGTCGTCGTCCATCTAAACTTATTCATAAATGGAACTTTGTCTGTGTGTGTGTCTGTGTGTGTGTCCGTTACCTATAGACTCCAAAACGGCTGAACCGATTTTCTTAAAAATTTACACAGTTGTACGATAAGCGTTTGCGAGTGTTCTTAGCTAGGTTTTGTGTCGAGGTACCCCAGACAAATATCGAAAATCGATAATCGAAAAAATCGGGTTAGAGAAGGAGAGGTCCGATTTTAATCAAATTTGATACACTCATAGACAAAGACATAAGAAACGATATTCGGAAGTTTCAAGGTTGCAGTTCTTACAATAGTGCAGAAAATTTGATATCGATATCAGGAAATCAAAATTTGACTTACATCCATTCATTTTTCTTTCAGTCTACGGTTTCGCTTTAACTGGAAACAACTATTGCTTTTTAGTCTTTCGTGCAAACGTCCAAAGAGTCTGAGCTCTAGGACCATGGATTAGTTTTAAAGCTTTCATTACATCCGGGCAATGCCGGGTTATACTGCTAGTTTATATAAAACTTGAACTTAGAGTAGGTAGACATCACTATAATTTATTGTATACGGATACTTAGAAGAGGTTATCATCATCGACATCATCATCATCAACATCTTTTGATTTCTATGGTCACAGAACATACCAAGTTTGAGGAAAGACCCAAGGCAATTAGTAGCTTTTTTTTTTTTTTTTTTTTTTGCTACATTTTAAGATCTATTTTTCTAACTTTCATAACATAACTCGCATTACATAGCCACAATTCTTCTTAGTGTGTGGGCTGTACTTATCAAGATATTTTTTTATTTCTTTTAAGTTGTTGTTTTTTTTTTTCAATTTTTTGTTATGTTCCTTTTTATCATTCCAAGTGCGCCTACTATCACTGGTACTATTCCTGTTTTCAATTACCACATTTGTTCTATTTCCATTTCCAGGTCTTTATACTTCAATAATTTCGAAATTTCTTGGTTGCTATGTTACAGTTTGCTGGGCAAGGGCAAAGTATATCTGTTAACAGGCAAGTATTTTTTTCTTTTCTGTTTTGACAATTAAACCCGATTTATTTGCTTTAAGCTTCCTGTCTGGAAAGATTTAATCCCATAGGATTGTGATGTCTTCTATTTATGTAACCGGTGGTGGGTGATGTTTGTTAACATCTTATTCAATGTGCTTGCACTTTGTTTAGATTAAATGTTGCCCACTGTATCGTGACGATTTTTGCATTCATTTGGCGCAAATACTGAACATCATTAGATGGTCTATGGTTTCTTGGTATTTTTCACGGAAACTGCATTAGAACCTGCATTATTATTATTATTCCATTTCTGATATGGTCGCACTACCTACCAAGTCTGCGGAAAGACCTAAGGCAGGTTGTGGTGCGTTGTTATGGCCCCATTTCATGTTTTTTCTATCTTCCCTAACATCCCTAGCGTTACATAGACAAAGTTCTCCTTAATATGTAGGCTGTACTTAATAAGACAATTTTTTGCATATCTCTTAAGCTGGGGTTTCCAGAGATTCTTTCAATGTGTTGCTTTATCCCAATTTTTATCATTCCAGGTGCACCTACTATCACTGGCACGACTCTTGTTTTCAATTTCCACATTTGTTCTATTTCAATTTCCAGGTCTTTAAATTTTTGACAGTTTTTCGAATTCCTTGGTTGCTATGTTACAATCCGCTGGACAAGCCATATCAATTAATAGGCAAGTTTTTTCTTTTTTGTTTTTAACAGTAATTTCCGGAAATTTGCTTCAATTTTTCTGTCTGTGGAGATGGTGTAACCCCATAGAATGGTGACATGTTCTATTTCTGTAACTGGTGCTGGGTGATGTTCATACCAGTGTTTGTCTACATATTTTCCATAGTATTTGTACATTGTCCAGTGTAAATATTGCCCCACCCTATCGTGACGATTTTTATATTCATTTGGGGCAAATACAGAACATCCTGAGATTAGATGGTCTATTGTTTCTTGGTATTTATCAGACAACCTGCATTTTGGATCCACATTATTATTATTATTATTATTATTATTATTATTATTATTATTATTATTATTATTATTTCTTGTTTGTGTAAATTTTATTCGCTAAATGTTTTCACCAACGACACTTTTTACAAAGTTTCATCTTGGACAAATCTAAGTCGAGAAGAATCAAAGATGATTATTGTTATGGGGAAACATGCCTATTCCTCAGATAATAGACTCTCCCTCCTATATTATTAAGAGTTTACAGAAAGTTAACTCGAGAAGTTCTTGAGGAGTTCATAGGAGTTCTATTGAAGTTCAGTAGAACTACTAGGCAGTTGATATTAGTCGGCAGTCAGCCGAATACTAAGGAGTCAGCTTTCAGTGGAAGATTACCAAGTTTCTAGCATTTTGGGTGCGTTAAGTTCATTAGCAACCAACATAGCACGATTATAACTTTCAGTGCGAAAACTACTCCAGAACAATTATTTTGTACAGATATTAGTAGGAGAGTTTTTAGAATCATCAATGAAATTACTTTCCACTGGTTTTGAACACTAAAATTTATTAATCTCAGTTCCACTCCTGCCAACTTCCTCTTCTTTCTCCTTCATTCTGTACGCCATTTTCTTCTTCTTCTTCTAAAAAAAAAAAATTAACCTTTATTTCTATTGTCTATATTTTGCTTTTCGCCTGACCCTTTGAGACTTACTTTACTTCTTCTATTCATTTATTTGGCTTCTTCACATATTTTGTCTCTTTCTTTCTTTTTTTCTCTATGGAAAGTGCGACATAGAGATCCGAAGGCGAATTGACATGGCCACTGACGCGTTCCAGAAGCTGAGTAAAGTACTAAGATACAGGAAAATTTCACTAGAAACAAAGAAGGAAGTGCTAGATTGCTATGTGATGTCAGTTCTTCAATACGGCAGTGAATGTTGAACAATATCATCGAAGATGAAGGGAAAACTTGAAGCAGATGAAATGTGGTTCTACAGAAGGATGCTGCGGATATCATGGACCAAGCATGTGAGCAATGATGAGGTGTTGGAAAGAATAACAACGAAAAGAAAGTAAATAATCAGGAAGAGACAACAGAAGTTCCTGGGACATGCAATGAGGAAGAAGGGCTTGGAGAATCTGATACTGACAGGTCAGATAGAGGGAAAAAGAGACAGAGGAAGGCAGCGGATAACATATTTGAAGGGCCTGAGCAGGTGGATGACAGAACCGGGGTTGCGTGGTATAACAGGAGAAAGCGTGCTAAGAGCCACCACGAATAGGGAGACGGGGAAAGCCATGATCGCCTACATACTGAGGGGACAAGGCACATAGAAGAAGAAGTTCTTCCTTTGACTTCATCGCACGTAATTTTTTCTTCTTTTTTCTCTCTTTTTTTTTTGGGGGGGGGC
This sequence comes from Ascarosepion bandense, assembly GCA_037127315.1. Taxonomy (NCBI): domain Eukaryota; kingdom Metazoa; phylum Mollusca; class Cephalopoda; order Sepiida; family Sepiidae; genus Ascarosepion; species Ascarosepion bandense. Next base: position 1,447,321 of record JBBBDQ010001848.1, read on the forward strand.
TTTTCTTTGGCTTCCTCATACGCACTTTCTCGCTGTTCCTCTTTCTTTCTTTCTTTCTTTCTTTCTTTGCTTTGCTTTGTTTTTCTTTTAAGTTCCTCTTACGTACTTTTTCTTTTTTTTCTTTTTCTTTTTTTCTTTCTTGTTTCTGCTGTTCCTTTGGCTTCTTCACACATACTTTTATAATGTCTCTCTTTTCTTTCTTTCTATCACTATTTCTTTTTTTGTTTGTTTCTTTCTTTCTACTTTTTTCTTTTTTATTGACTTCATCTCACGTACTTTTTCTTTTCTCTTTCTTTCTTTCTTTTTTTCTTTGTCTTACTTTCCTTTGGCTTTTTTACACGTACTTTCTCACTGTCTCTGTTTTTCTTTCTTTCTTTCTTTACGATTCCTTTGACTTCACACGTACTTCTCTCTTTTTCTTTCTTTCTTTTATTACTCTTTTTCTCTTTGTTTTTCGTCTTGTTTTTCACGCCTGCTCTCTCTCCCCCCCCTCTCTCTTTCTCTTATCGTTCCTCTTCCTGTTCCTCTTCTATTACTACACCACCCTCATCCTTTATCACCTGCTCATTATTTTCCTCTCTTTCTGACCCTCAGCCCTTTCTTTTTCTTTAAATTTTCTTTTTGCTACTCCTACACCTATCCGTTTTTCTTTCTTTCTTCTATTTTTCGTCTACTCCACGCCATCCAAAATTCTCAAACTGATTTCTCAATCTCTCCGCCACTCCAACTTCGTCCTCTCCACCAAACCAGACACCTTCACAGACGTGGGCAGGGAATTATTCGGGCTAATCACAGATGAAAACGCGACTCCCTTATCAAAATTGATCCTCCAATACTCGTTCAACTGGACGGCTTCGAGGTGGCCTCTTCCCTAACCCTTCGAGATCCAATGCCGACAGCAAGTTCTGGAAGAGCTTGACGATTCATCTCGCCAATGTTCACTGGCATTTTCGTGTTTCAAGCACATAAGCCCCAAGAATATAATTGACTCACGGTATCAAACTTACAGTTCTTCTTTTCCATACCAATTCCTATCATGTCTTGACATCACCAACTGTTTCAACGATTTTTCAACGATTGCTACAGCTCCCGTCACAGGGCAGCGCTAAAGGTTTTAGGTTGAAAGCTGCAGCCGCCTTACCAGCGCCACCCCTTAAAGCAAGGGCTTATATAACGTAACGGGATGGGGGGGGGGGGCGTTAGTAGACATTACTTAAGTAGACTGGTTCATTCGTAAAGAAACAGGGAAAGTTTTTTTAGGAAAAGTAAATTTTGAAGGAAGCACCATGTATAGTCGTAACCGGTGTAGTAGGAAAGCCGTATTTAAATAACGTGACGGGCTTTGGCTGCTGAGGGGGGTGGGATTTAATAGACATTACTTCAGTAGACTAGTCCACTCGTAAAGAAAAAAGGAAAATATTTTTAGGGAAAGTAAACGTGTGTTGTGGTGCAGGGGATATCGTCTCAGAACGACAAATCGGGGAACCGATTTCGAATTGCAGTTGAATTCCTTACATTCATTTACGCACAAATACCCTTGGGAAAGGTATTAATCCGTCTCTTCCCTCCAGTTATGGGTTAAATAATAGGGCAGATTGGGTTCTATAGCCTTGGATGGTAACCAGTCTACCGCAGAAAGCAATGGCAACATACTGCGGGATAATCTTCTGCCCAGTCAGTCTTGTCTCGAAAGAGACATGATCGCCCAAGCATGTATCGCGTATGGCACTTAACTAACTGAAATTTTGAAGGAAGCACCATGGAGTAATGTATAATGGTAACCGTTGTAGGAAAACCGTATTTAATGAAATATCAGTTCACTTCATCCGATCTCCGTTTAATATTTTTGTATTATAGAGTTAGTCTTAACTTAAATACGGACTGCATCTGAACACATATTAACCTAAGATTTAGTCCAACATTACACATAAAAGCCGGAAATATTCTTAAACTAAACCGTCTACCTTAGCTATGGGTCAAATAGCAGGACAGACAGGGTCCTATAGCCATAGGTAGCAACCAGTCTAACAAAGAGAACCCTGAATTTAAAATCTTGTGGTCTAGTGCACGGACCGAGGTCAATCAACACCATATTCCGTGGTCTTCAGCTGTTAGCCAAGAGCTTGGAGAGGAGATGGACGCCGCCAAGATTAAAGAATCATGAGGAGGATAATCAAATTCTGTTATGTCTGTCCTCAGTCTAGTGATTGAAACAGTCGAGAGTTTAAAAAAAGCACCAACTCGTAAATTGGCTATATTATATATTTTCTGGACTACTGTAAGAACTGCAATCTTGAAACTTCTGAATATCGTTTCTTATGTCTTTGTCTATGAGTGTATCAAATTTGATTAGAATTGGACCACTCCTTCTATAATCCGATGTTTTCGATCAACAATTTTCGATATTTATCTGGGGTACCTCGACACAAAACCTAGCTAAGAACACTCGCAGACGCTTATAGTACAACTGTGTAAATTTTCAAGAAAATCGGTTCAGCCGTTACGGAGTCTATAGTATAGTCCATAGGTAACGGACACACACACACAGACCGAATTCTTTTTTTCGAAGCATATATTGTAGGTCTAATGAAATATCTGCGATTATCTTCTTTTTTTTATATTTTATTCTTACCTATATAAAAAAAAAGAAGGGCATAAAACGTACAAAAATCGTCAGTCGATGTATCTAAACGTATTTATAAATGGAACTCTATCTGTGTGTGCGTGTGTGTGTGTGTCCGTTACATATAGACTCCGAAACGGCTGAACCGATTTTCTTGAAAAATTACACAGTTGTACTATAAGCGTCTGCGAGTGTTCTTAGCGCGGTTTAGTGTCGAGGTACCCCCGATAAATATCGAAAATCGATAATCGAAAAAATCGGGTTATAGAAGTGGTCCGATTTTAATCAAATTTGATACACTCATAGACAAAGACATAAGAAACGATATTCAGAAGTTTCAAGGTTTAAGTTCTTACAATAGTGCATAAAATCGATAATATATATATAAAGTAAGTTGTTTGTTTGTGTGTCTGTTTATCTGTCTGTATGTCCTTTATACCAATCCACAATTTTTATCCGATTTTCACCAAACTTTGCACACATATTCTTTAGGATGGGCCTGAGCTTCATGACCATGGTTTAGTTTTAAAGCTTTCATTACTCCTAAGCATCGCCGGGCTATCCTGCTAGTTTAGGAGAAGTGAATAATTTCCAAACAGTTCGTGAAATTACCCGGATTTAATTCTAATTCTCGAATATTTAATCATCGATTACCTGTCATTGCAAACCGAGCGCATTCAACATTTCCAGGTGTTCCTCAATCCAACAGCCTTCGAGAGCGTTTGCAAATTACTCTTTTGCTATTGCATCTTGGAACTCTCCTTAATTGCGCACCTTCTACAGAAGTTAGCAAAAGAAAGTGGAAAGAAAGGACATAAACCTCAAGAAGACTGAATATATGGTAATCCGCAAAAAGAGGAGACCAATATTCCAACTGCAAGTAGGAGAATCTAATATAATACAAGTAAAAAATTCAAATATCTGGGAAGTGTTTTGACATATGATGAAATGTGCGACATGGAGATCCAAACACGAATTGGCATGGCCAAAGTCGCATTTCAGAAGCTAACCAAATTAGTGAAAGACAGGAAAGTCTCATAAAACACAAAGAAAAGATGGCTGAATTGCTATGTTATATCTGTCATTCTGTATGAGAACGTCCCGCATTCACTTCTGGACGATCTCATCAAAGATGAAGGAGAGGCATGAGGCAGCAGAAATCTTGTTTTACAGATGGATGCTGAGGATACCATGGACAGAGCATGTGGGCAACGATGAGGTGTTGGAAAGAAAGGATGCAAACAAGAAGAAAACTGATACTAAATATCAGGAAGAGAAAAATAAGGTTCCTGGGACCTGTAATGAGGAAGGAGGGCCTGGAGAATTTGATAATCACAGGTCGGATAAATGGAAAAAGAGACAGAAAAAAGAAGCGAGAGACGTACTTGTTAGGGCTGAGCAGATGGTTGACGGAACGGGGCTTAGAAGAGATACCAAGAGAAAAATTATTGAGAGCAACAAGAGACAAATCCACGTGGAAGTCCATGATCACCTACGTCCTGAAGAGACACGACACATGAAGAAGAAAATAAAATTTCGGTAGCGAGTCTTGTTGTGGTAAAAGCTAGAATCACAAGAGGTCAAATCTTAATTGGGTTGAGAGTGAGGCGCTGATAGAGAATGCGGATACGATATTGGCTTTGTTGTTGTTGTTTTTTTTTCGTTTGTTTTTTCGCTTTTTTTTATGCTTTGCTTTGTCTTTTCTTTTCATTTTTGTTTTTGTTTTGTTTAAACCCGGCTCAAGACATTGGAAGATGCGATGTTCAGAATGGCTGCACAGTTTCTGGACACCACGCAGAATTCCATATAATTAATTTTAAATCACAGTCAACAGCCGATTTTCATTTCATTGCTAACCACAGCTCCCCAAACATAAAATATGGCGATATTCTCTTTTTCATTCGAGAATATCGTTTTACAATATGTGTAACTCTTCAAAACAAAAGAAAGAAAAGATCATTGAGCTACACAACACTGGCGATCTTGAGCCGTGTTTCAGTCGTCAGAATATAGATAAGAATCTTGCATTTATTAGACAGGGTGACTAAAACATAGCTTCCAATTGAAAATACTCATAATTTACTCGCTGTACCCGGGTACGCATTGCTGTAGCTCAGTTTGGTTAAATTGAAAAACTTAATTACTAAACCAACGAAATAAATGGGAGAATGATAATAATTCGTTGAAAAAATAATGATGAGAAAACTTTTTTGAGTCACTGTGTCGGGCTAGAAAATTTTTTTTGTCTGAATCCATCTTAAACATTGATAAATTCAGCATACCCTCGTACATTGAATACTGTTGCCATATCTGGTCAGGTGATTTTGCTACTCATCTCTAGGTTCTCGACAAAATCCAAAGGACTTGAAATGTAATCTCCTTAAAATTTTAGCTCTTTTTCCTAAACTACCTTGTTGGCTAATAGTAAGCTTAAGGTTTTCCTGGTCAACAGCAGCTATTAAATATAAGAGTGAATATTATGACAACATGGTTATGTGCGATTCTAATGTATATCTAAAGTTGCTTGTTATGTGAAGATAATACTATATTTGCAATCTTGTTTCATATGCTCTTTTGGATAAATTAGTTCCCAAGTAGACATCTATTCAGATGACACCACCATTTACTCTTATAGGAAACAAAGCTGCTCTTCCTTAAACACCATAGAGAAACGTTACTGCCAGCTATCAGCATGGCTGATTCAATTTCATTGAGAGCAGCACACTGTAACTCCTTGGCCTCACTTTTTCAACCGACCTCAAGTGAAACAAATATATCAGATCTATAGCTGCATCTAATGATAGGAAAGTTGGGTCTCTGTCGGTCCAGAAAGATTTTCTCGTCGGAATCTATCATGGCCAACCACCATTTGTCAGTGTATTGAATACTGTTGCTATATCTGGTCGGGTATTTAACTCTATTCAACTCGAGGTTATCGACAATATCCAAAGAATGATTTGCAATGTAATGGATTCTGATTTGGCAACTCGACTTCCGTCACTTTCTCGCTGGTATAACGTGGCTTCCCTCTGTCTTTTCTAAAAATATTTTCTGGTGAGTTATTTTTTTTTCGCTGTTGCTTTAACAACGTGAATTTAAGCGTGCTAATAGATTGGCATCTAAGTCCCAACCTTTTCCCATTGAAATAGTTAAATGTAATCGCCACTTCTACTTCAAGAGTTTCTTTCCTTGCGCTTCCCCTCTATGGAACTCCTTTTTATTTACTTGCTTCCTTTATAGCTACAATCCCCAAGGCTTTAAATGTAACGTCAATTTCCATCTTCTATCTTGTTGAATCTCATTCATACTTTCTTCAATACCACTTGTACCCAGTCTTTTCTATCACTGTAACATCTACGCACTTAGGTCCCGTCTTGGGGGAAAATGGTTAAAAGAAAAGCTTTCAGTGTACAATTATTTCCATTTTTACGTTTTATAATTTTTTAAGCGATTTTAATGCTGCTTTGCGTTTTGGCAGTGATAGTAGAAGTAAGGAGATACAGTTAAAGTTTATTAAATCGGCCTTATCTCAAACATAACCGAACTCCCAACGACTTAGAAGTTTATTTGTAATCATCAGAAGGTTGGAGATTGAAATTTGTGGAAAAATAAAAGTATACCTTTTGCATGTTTGAATAGAAATTTATTAATAGAAAAGAATGACATGAATTGGTAGAAGTTAAACGTTTCAAAAGAAACAGTATTAAGAAGTTAAGGGTATCAAGAGTTCGTTGAAATGCTTTTAGTAGTAGTTGCAAGAGTTTGTTTACGTGTACGATGGCAGGAACGTCTGTATGTATGTATGTATGTATGTATGTATGTATGTATGTATGAGCGTTTGTTGGGTAGGAGTGTCTTTGAAGTATTCACTCAGGGTGAATGGTGAAAAGGAAGGATGTAAGAGATGAGAGATGAGAGGTGAAAGGTGAAAGGTGAGAGAGAAAGATAGAAACAATAATAATAACGATCGCTTGACGTTAGTCAAGAGTACGTGTTAAACTTTGACGACGGTCAAACTTAGCCAGCCTTTTATTTCGTTCGGGAATTCACTTCCGGGTGTGATTCTGGCCTTTCTATTGGACGGCAAACATTTCGCATCGAGGTGTGAAGTTTTGCTAGTTTTGTGTGTGCTAAGCAAAGTTTGTAAATTCGAGAGAATTCGTTTATTTCTAAGAAAATCAATGAGTCGGATTTTTTTGGATTTTTAAATCTAGAACTTGTTTGTTCACTACATGATCCTTGCATTATACCGCTGTCTTTTATTTTTAAAATATTGATTATGCACATTTGACAAATGAAACATAAATTATATATATATATATATATATATATATATATATATATATATATATATATATATACACCCTATCAACACAAGAAAGGGGAGTAAAAAAACCGTAATAAAACAAACTTTATTAGAAATAACAGCAACAACGACAAAATCGTGTTTGGTTCCGTTTGGGGTTTTTTCTTTACTGCGGAATCTTGAATGTTTTGTTCTTGTTCCGCTGGTTTCTTTTTTTACTCCCCATTTATCCGACGACTTAGTCCGCCGGATTGTAACGGATTTAGGTTCTGTTTGTTATTGGTTTTTTCGAGAGTTTATATTGACATAAATTTACGGAGTGCATTCATACAGAGTCTAAGTAGTTATTATTATCAATATATATATATATATATATATATATATATATATTAAAGATACTTTAATCCAAGTGAAAAAAGCAGGAAGGTAAATTCCAAAAACCCGATCCTAATTAATATTAAGAATTTTATTTTAATATTAAAAAATGATACAGGAAGAGAGCTCCATGTAATAAAATATTACAGAGCAAATATAAATTAAAAAAGGATTAATTCAAAACCAGGGTTTCTGAAAGGATTTTTCGGTTGCTGAGGTGATGTGTTGTCCCCCGTGGGGATTTTCACATCGAAATGGTCATTCAACATCATTGAATTAATCCTTTTTTAATATATATATATATAAAGAAGAATCAGCAATATTATTTGTCCTGAACTGGAGTTTTTATTTCGATCACAATGCCATTGCCGTAGAGTGGCCAACGCGTGCCTGTTCTACACATATTCTGATGACAGTTATTTGGATTAGATCTTCGCCATAGTACCTAGACATTTAGGATTTATCCGCAGCACTAAACTGGCGTCGTGATCTCATCAATTTGCAGTCGAGTTGTCTATATGCTCCCTTACGGCTCCATGCATTCCAACTTTAGCCAACTTTAACCGTGGTATGGTTTTCACGCACTTTCCAAAGGTGCCGTTCGTCTGAAACCGCCTCCTTCAGAATGATAACGTTAAGATGTCACCTTCCTGAAAAATCGACAATTGTAAGATTCAAACCTTGGCTTTATGGTGCGAAACTGAACGTTCTAACCACTCGGCTACGCACCCATATATATATATATATATATAGTCTTTGAGATTTGAAAAAGAAACCACTCGACCGGCAGTCGAGAGCGAAGGAAAATTTACTCGCCCCAAAATCATTTTCCTCCATTTTCTTAATAGTCATCTTACGTAAACATAGCGCAAATGTTGAGTCAAGAATAATATTTTTCCAAACGAGTTTCTAAAAATCTGTGAGCGTCTTTACTCTGGGCGACAGAGACATTTTGGCTCTATTCTGGAAGTGTTAATTAAACGAATGTTGACACTGATCAGGACGATAAAAGCGAGATCAGGCGTCATGTATAAGACCTAAAAGTTCAATAATGGCATTGTAGATCATTCTAAGTAAATTGTGAATCTTCAATGGCATACTTTTAGGAATTAGATTTCCTTCTTCTATATTTAAAGGGACACGTTGCATTGCAAGATGTTTAATCGACCGCGGGCGAGTAAAGTAATAAAATTTTGATCGCCCAATTAAGATTTTAATTGACTGAGTCGATAGGGCGGGTAAAATGTAAAAGGCTGTATATATATATACATCAAAAGATGTCAGAAATGGGCTGTAACGTTGACAGATGTTTTTTTTTCGTTCATTTCTCAAGGTACCCAAGTACTTTCAACCTCTTTCCGAGATCATCTTCAGGGATGTTTGCAATCTATTCAATCTGACATGTTTAAAAGATTTGCTGTCTAAATACACAAGTTTTATATATGTCAGATTAAATAAATTGCAAACAATATGTTTGTTTATTTTTAATAAAATCCATTCATACTCACGGATAATCTTTCGCGTATTACAATCAAAAGATGTCAGATATGATCTGTAACGTTGACAGATATGCTCCATATGAATGTGCTTCTCTCGTGTTAATGTAGAATATTTATGTATAGAAACATGCGCGCATATATATATATATATATATATATATATATATATATATATATATATATATATATACTAGCAGTATATCCCGGCGTTGCTCGGGTGTAACGAAAGCTTTAAAACTAATCCATGGTCCTGGTGCCCAGACTCTTTGGACGTTGGCACGAAAGATTAAAAAGCAATAGTTGTTTCCAGTTAAATCGAAACCGTAGACTGAAAGAAAAATGAATGGATGTAAGTCACATTTGGATTTCCTGGTATCGATATCAAATAAGTTTTTTTCGTCGTAAACTGAATTTCGAAGGCTAAATAAGTTCTCTGAGTAAATGGTATCATGGCTGAGACGAAGAACTACCTACTTAGAGCCAAACCCGAAGCAAAAACTAAAATAAAAGGTCTGAAAAAATACAGACATACAGGCAGATAAACAGACACACACACAAACATCTTTCCTTAGATATATATATATTATCGATTTTCTGGTCTACCGTAAGAATTGCAACATTGAAACTTCTGAATATCGTTTCTTATGTCTTTGTCAATGAGTGTATCAAATTTGAATAGAATCGGACCATTTCTTCTATTACCCGATTTTTTCGATTATCGATTTTCGATATTTATCGGGGTTACCTCGGCACAAAACCTAGCTAAGAACACTCGCAGACGCTTATAGTACAACTGTGTAAACTTTCAAGAAAATCAGTACAGCCGTTTCGGAGTCTATAGGTGATGCACACACATACACAGACACACACATACACACACACAGACAAAATTCCATTGATAAATAAGTTTAGATATATATGTGTGTATATGTCTATATATATATATATATATATATATATACATATATCTATAAACATATATATGTATATATATATATACACACACACACACACACACACACACACACATATATATATATATATATATATAAACACACACACATATATATATATATGCGTGTGTATTCATATACATAAATATTCTACAGTAACACAAGAGAAGCGGGTTCATAAGGAGCTCGCCTTCTTGTATTTGAGGTTTATATGGCATATTTGGTGTTTACGATTTGCCTGTTATAAAATACTTGGAAAAAGCTTGAAGACAATTGACAGTTTATGAAATTTAATTGCAAGGGTTAGGGTTGCAACAACGTTTTGAGAATCGGACGAGGGACGAAATAACTAATTGGGAAGCAGATGGTCGTTGGAGTGAAGAAAATGTCGGGGGTTGTAAAAGGGGGATGGTAGAGAGAGGCAATTAAGGAAAACACGAGACCAGAAAAAGTAGAAGATAAAACTAAGTGGGGAGAAGCCGAAAAAAAAAAAGATATGGATGGCCAATAAAGGGAGAAAACAAGGAAAGTCTAGAAAAACTAAGGGTGAAGAAAATGAAAAAAGATGAAGAAGAAAAGAAGAAGAATTGTAGACTGACCAAAAGATGAAGAAGTGTAGACAGATCCAAAAGAAGAAGAAGAAAAGAAGAAGAATTGTAGACTGACCAAAAGATGAAGAAGTAGAGACAGATAAAAAATAGAAGTGTAGACTGACTTATAAGTTAAAGAAGTGTAGATAGACCAAAAATATGAAGTGTAGACAGACAAAGAAGAGGAAAAAGAAGTGTAGACAGACCAAAAAGAAGAAGAACAAGTGTAGACGAAGTGTAGAAAAAGAAGAAAAAGAAGAAGTGTGGACAAACCAAAAAGAAAAAAAGGAGAAGTGTGGATCGACCAAGAAGAAGAAAAAAAAGAAGTGTGGACAGACCAAGAAGACGAAAAAGAAGTGTGGACAGACCAAAAATTAGAAAAAAAGTGTGGACAGACCAACAAGAAGAAAAAGAAGAATTGTGAACAGTCCAAGAAAAAGCAAAACAAGAAAAAGAAAAGAAGAAAAATCCCAAGAAGAAAAAGTATAAATAGACCAAGAAAAAAGTAGAGAGCACAAGGAGAAGAAGTGTAGACAAAGAAGAAGAAGAAGAAGGATAGACAGACCAAGAATTAGACAAAGATTTTTAGATCACCTAGAAGATAAAGAATTGTAGACAGACCAAGAAGTAGTGTAGATAGTCCAAGAATAGGAAGAAATGTAGACTGACCAAAAAGGGGATGTGTAGACTGATGTAGAAGATAAGGAAGTGTAGACAGACCAAGAAGAAGGTGGAGGAAAAGTGCCAGGAAGAAAGTTTGAAGGAATAAAACGGAATGAAAAGACAAATTAAAAGAAGAACGACTGAACGAACGAACAAACGAAAAGCATTAAGAAGGAGACAAAAAAAAAAAAAAGAAGAAAAATGGCGAATTAAAAGAAGAGAGAAACAATTGAAAGAGAGGGAGATGTAGACACAAAGAAAAGTAAAAAAAAAAAAAATAGATGAAGAAAATAATAAAAAAAAGTAAAACGGACTGATGGGAACCGGAAATGACCAAAGAACGAAAGCATACAGAAAAGCAGAAAACCACCCACCACCACCAAAAAAAAGATTTTCAGCCAAATATAAAATAGGGAAAAAAAAAAGACTAATGAAGATAAAAAAAAAAGCAAGTTGAATGAAAAAAAAAATGAATGGAGAGAATCTTGAAATAAATTATATATCGTATTTACTTAATTTCTTTTTAAAATTTTTTCTTTTTAAGATTTTTCATTTATTTTTCCTTTCTGTGATTAAGGCTTTATTTAATCGTTCTTTCGTAATATAGTTTTTTATTCTTTCATTCTTAATATGTTTCTATTCTTTCTTCATATGACTGTTCTTTCTGTCTGTCTTTCTTTCTTTCTTTCTCTCTTAGTATCTCTATATTCTTTTTTTCTTTCTTTCTTATTAATTCTCTATTCTTCATAATACGACTTGAGCATCAATGTGACCCTGTGTTTCTGAAGTTAAAACACGCATAAAATTCCACCTTAAACGTAATGAAACCTCGTACGTAGTCTAAGTATAGCCATCCTTTTGTCATTGTTTTAAAAAGTTATACCATATTATCGACGAACATCTCAATACCGTACATATATTTCATTAAAACATTTAATTTCTCGCAATATTAAACAATAGAATTAAACCGGATGTTTAGCCAATTCATGTTTCTTCTAATTTCCGTTTCGAAATTTATTTTTGAAAGGCGTCGTGTTTTAACATTAATATGTGACAGATATTGTGTGTATTCCATTTATTAAAAATACTTTCAATCAGTTCCGGTGAATTTCCTGTCTTTGAGACAAAGATGTTCGATTACGCTGATTCTCATAGAACAAACATTGCCGACATATCAAAAACCTTTTGGAAACAATTGTTATCAAAAAATGCCGAATTTGCGTTTTATTATCAGTTATACTGAGTGTATTTGCAATCTTGCTGTTTCAAATAAGAATAAGATGATTTTTAAGATGAGTAAAAGTTGATAAAAACGTGTACTTGTGTATAATATGCAGCCTGTTTATTCATTAAATTTTGGTTCATAATTCCCCGTATTTAATTATACACAAGAAGAATACGGCCCGACGTGAAGACTGGGAGAAAGGAATGGGAGATGGAACCGAGGAATGGAACAGAGGAAGGATGGAGACTGATAATGGGTACAACAAGGAAAGTATAAGTGAGGGAAAAACCCACCTGAGAGAAAGAAAAAAGGAAAGAATCGAAATCAAAAGGGAAAAACCTTCTTAAAATGAAAATTGTGCAAAGATATTAAACTCCGGATTGGAGTCTAAAAATAGACAAATAAATACACAGAGAAATTAAAAAAAACACACGTAAAGAAAGAAAGAAAGAAAGAAAGAAAGAAAGAAAGAAAGAAAGAAAAAGAGACATTAAAAAAGAAAGAAAGAAGGCATAAATAAAGAAAGAAAGAAAGAAAGAAAGAAAGAAAGAGAGAGAGAGAGAGAGACATTAAAAAAGAAAGAAAGAAAGAAAGAAAGAAAGTAGGCATAATAAGAAAGAAAAAGAAAGAAAGAAATACAAAGAGAGATTAAAAAAGAAAGAAAGGAGACGAAAGAAAGAAAGAAAGAAAGAAAGAAAGAAAGAAAGAAAGAAACAATAATGTCATTAAAAATAAAATAAACAAATTATAAAAGTAAAAAGAAAATAGAGACATATTAAGAAAGAAAGTGAAAGTAAGAAAAATAAAGACATTAAAAAAGAAAAGAAGAGAAATAGAAAAAGAAAGAAAGTAATGGGAATAGTCATATTCAGAAAGAATAGAAACATGTTAAGAAAGAAAGAAAGAAAGAAAGAAAGAAAGAAAGAAAGAAAGAAAGAATTGCTAAATACTAAGAAAAATGAATAGAGAACTAAGAAAGAAAGAAAAAGAATATGGAGATACTAAGAAAGAAAGAAAGAAAGAAAGAAAGAAAGAAAGAAAGAAAGAAAGAAAAAGAAAGAACAGTCATATGAAGAAAAATTAGAAACATATTAAGAATGAAAGAAAGAATAAAAAATATTTTGCGAAAGAACGATTAAATAAAGCCTTAACCACAGAAAGGAAAAATAAATGAAAAATCTTAAAAGGAAAAAAATTAAAAAAGAAATTAATAGAAAGAAAAAACAGTGATGATAATTTTTACCAAAATAATGAATTTAAAGAAAAAAATCGTAGAAAACTGAACAGAAATGAATAATTCTGAGAAAGAATGAAAATGTAAAATAAATAGAAAGTTAGAATTGAAAAAAGAATGCAATCGAGAGTAGGTAAAATGACAAGAGAATGCCTTGTAAGAACAATCGTGACGATGGTTTGACAAAAGAAAGGAGAAAAAAAACCTGTCGAAAGTAATAAGCAGTCGTAATAGTAGTAGTGACCGATGCATTTACGCATGCGCCTAAAATGCATTTGTGCCTATGTGCGCATGACTGGCTGTCTACCTTTGTAAGCATACTTTCATGGATTATGCGTGAGCGTCATGTTTGTTTGTGTGAGTGGTGTCGATATTGCGGTGTCAAGCAACGGAGGAGTAAGAAAGGAACACGAAGCCAACCAACCAACCAACCAACCAACCAGCCAGCCAGCCAGCCAGCCAGCCAGCCAGATTATAATGGCGGAGATAAGGTAGCTATGAGTCATGCTTATCACGCTGTCCCAGCCAGACCCAACCTCCATTTCGGTTGCTAGTCTTACTTGAGCGGTCAATATTTATTTATTGTTTGGGACATTACTTAACCAATATGAAACTGTCTTTATATATATATATATATATATATATATATATATATATATATATATATATAAACGGTTTTATATTGGTTAAGTAATATCCCAAACAATAAATAAATATTTAGAGTTTGTCTGACGATCGCAAGAGCGTGAAACCCAGGGTTACAAACTCACACCTATCTATATGAATATGTCTGCTCTATCACTGATATTGAGCGCTTTTAAATAAGTACCACGCATATATAATATACAAATAATATAATATATATAACAAATTGCATATATATATATATATGTGTGTGTGTGTGTGTGTGTGTGTGTGTGTGTGTGTGTGTGTCTACACGCATTAGTTATAGCGATTAAGAATAAAATAATGATATTAAATGACAAAATGTTTGGGGGAGGGGGTTTAGCAGGAAAATAGATTTTATTTATTTCTAAATTCTTAAAACAAATATTAATTATATGTAAGGCGATTAGTTAAACATATCAAAGAAGTATTGTATTTACTGAACTTAACTTAGTTTGGTACAAGACTGTAAATATGGAGTATTCAATAAGAGTCTAACTCAATTAGTAATTATAGTCAGCTCTAGACTAACTCGCTAACTATCCCCTCGAAGTTGAAAAGACCATCGCGAGGAAGTTTTTGGTGATTTGAATTTGTTTAGCGGTGTATTAGCCTCTACAGATTATTTAATACCGGTATATAAATATTTTCATATTATGGTTTCAGCTGGAGATAAAATGTATTGTAGGTCATTTTGCTTTAAAAATGTATTGTTGGTAATTCTGCTATAAATATATATCGTTGGTAGTATTTAAAAAAACATAAAACTGTATTGCTAATCTTGTTCTTCTTTTATGTACCCTGTCCTTTCAGGATGTAGGCAATCATGGCCCTCTACGTCTCCCCAACCCTGGTGGCTCTTAGCACGCTTTCTCTTGTTACACCACACAACCCTCGTTCTGTCATCCACCTTCTCAGGCCTTTGAAATATGTTATCCGCTGCTTTCCCATGTCTCTTTTCCCCGCTATCTGGTCAGTTAGTATCAAGCTTTCCAAGCCCTCCTTCCTCATTGCATGTCCCAGGAACTTCAGCTGTCTTTTCATGATGCTCAGTATTAATTTCCTTTTCGTTTCCGTCCTTTCCAAAACCTCATCATTGCTCGCAGGCTCGATCTATGATATCCTGTAGAACTATATTTCAATTGCTTCAAGTTTTTCCTTCATCTTTGATGGTGATTCAGCATCTCATGGCCAACGGGCTTCTCTCTGACAAACAGTATGGGTTTCGCTTCACCAGGTCTACTGCTGATATGCTAACGACCATTACTGAATACATATACCAGGCACTTGACAAGAATGGTGAAGCCCGAACCGTTGCCTTGGATATCTCCAAAGCATTCGACAGGGTCTGGCATGCTGGCCTCTTGTGCAAACTGCGGAGCTATGGGATAACTGGACATCTGTTTGACCTCATCCAGTCTTTCCTCTCTAACCGCACATTGAAGGTGGTATTAAATGGGCATGCCTCCCAAAACTACCAGACGAACGCGGGCGTCCCTCACGGTTCTATCCTAGGTCCCACGCTCTTTCTGATCTACATTAATGATCTCCCCGACACCATTAGATCCCAAGTTGGCATGTATGCCGACGACACAACAATCTACTCCCGCATCGATCAGAAACCAGGTCTGGACGACAAAGTGAACCTCGCTGCCGTACTTGAAAGGGACCTCCAATCCGTAGTGACCTGGGGTAGGAAATGGTTGGTAAATTTCAATGCCTCCAAAACAAAGCTGTTATCAACTAACCACCATAGACAATCGCATCTACCTCCCATTAGCATGGGACAGGCTAGCCTCCCAGAGAGTAAAATACTACGCCTCCTTGGCCTTACACTCTCGGCGGACCTCAAATGGAATGACTATATTGAATCCATTGCCAAATCTGCTGCTATGAAAGTCGGCTCCCTGTGCAGGGCCCGGAAATTTTTCCCACCTGAATCTATTCTTCACATATACAAATCTACCATCCGCCCGTGTATTGAATATTGCTGCCATATCTGGTCGGGTGCCCCTGCTGCTCTCCTTGGGCTTCTTGACAAAATACAAAGGAGGATCTGTAACGTGGTTGATACTGACTTGGCAGACCGGCTGCAGCTGCTCTCACACCGGCGTGATGTGGCTTCCCTGTGCCTCTTCTACAAGTACTTTCATGGCTTCTGCTCCGATGAGCTTAGATCACTGGTGCCGCCTAAGCACGAATTTACACGAGATACTAGATTAGCAACTAGGTCCCACCCTTTTACAGTTAAACAAATAAGATGTAACCGTAAATTCTACTCCAACAGCTTCTTTTCTCGCGCTTCCCGCCTGTGGAACTCCCTTCCACAAGTCTGCTTTCCCGACAGTTACAATCTCCAGGTGTTTAAATGTAGGGTCAATAGACACCTCCTATCACACTAACTCCCAACTATTCTCAGAACACTCTCATCTACCCAACCCTCATTCTCGGTATCCTTACCCGCCTATCACCCACCCTCTGTCATTTCCTATATTTAATCAGCCTTTCTCCACTCTACGTAGCCCCCTGCACAGTAGTGGCAGTGACATGCCTTGCTCGGGGTGAAACGCTTATAAAAAAAATATTGTCCAGCATTCACTGCCATATTGAAGAACTAACATCACATAGCAATCCAGTACTTTTTTCTTTCTTTCTAGCGAAGTTTTCCTGTCTCTTAATACTCTACTCAACTTCTGGAAGGCGTCCTTCGCCAGGCCAATTCGCTTTCGGATTTCTGTTTTGCACTTTCCGTTTTCTGTTAGAACACTTCCCAGGTAATCAGGTCGATTAAAAAAGTCAGTTCAATAAGGTGCAGTTTGTTGCTATCCAGGAGACTTGCAACAGCCATTCTGATAGCTGGTGGGAAAGATTCTATATAGTGATTAAGGGAGACTAGTTTTGTTTTGGGGACATTCAAGCTGACAAGCTGTTTCTTGCCCCAACTAACCACTAATTAGAGAACAGTTTCAACAACAGCAGCTAGGTATACAAGTCATGCTTTGAAACTGAGCAAAATATATCACAGAGAATAAAAATCATGCTATTCTCACACAAGAAAGGAAAGGAAACAGCAACGATCTAGCGACAATCTTCGTTGCCATGACTCATGTTTAAATCCTTGAATTATCTAAAAATTTATACGAAAGTGCTCCGGAAAATAAAAACTACGAACAATTATTCTACCGGCTTCTTAAAAATTTGAATTGATCGAGTCTTTCTCCATCTCTTGAATCCCTGGATCATTCTTTCATGTGCTTCGGTCTCTCACTCCTAAGCTCGGTTAGCTATCTCTTCTTCCTCTACCGCTCCCCCTCCTCCTCTCACTGTTCGGTACTTGATAGCGTCTCTATCAATATCGACAAGGCCATTTCTTCTCACCCATCTGCCCATATATTTGTGTTTGGCGATTTTAACGCCCACCACACCAAGTGGCTTGAAAACTCTGTCACCGACTTTGCTGGGATCCGCACCATTTTTCAATAACCCAAGCTCTAACGCAAGTGGTGGACTTCCCCACGCGTTTCTCTAATAATCCTAACGGAAGGGACTCCTTACTCGACCTCTGCTTTACTTCCATTCCAGACTGCTGCACTACTACAACATCTCAATCCGCTCTTACTCTACCCAAGAAAACCAGACCAGCAGACTGGGACTCGTTCCGAGACTTCCTCTGCGACGTCTCCTGGAACAACGTCTTCGATCTTCCTGTCGAAGACTGTGCGTCCGAGGTCTACTCTTGGGTTAAGGCTGGAATCGATGCTTTTATCCCGACCAGGAAATTCCAGCTAAAATCAAATTCGTCCCCTTGGTTCTCACCCGCTTGCTCGGTCGCCATTGCCCACCGGAACCATTTCGTCCGGCTCTATCGAAGCTGCTCGTCGAACCAAAACAGGCGCCTTTTCGCCTCAGCATGTAATAAGTGTAAAAAAAAGTACTGAACGAAGCTAAGAGGGCGTTTGCTACCAGAATGAGGCAACGCATAACATCCTCTAAGTTCAGCTCCAAAGATTACTGGCGACTCTGCAAAAGCGTGCTCAACAAGAGCAAGACTTCAATAACCCCACTAATCAATGAATTTGAAGTTCTCACCTCCCCAGCGGACAAGGCTGAATGCCTTGCCCGTAGATTCTCCACCAATTCGACACTGGACTCATTAGGAATACCTACACCCGACTTCTCACCCAGAACTAAGGCTCAACTACATAATGTCCACATTACACCCTCGCTGGTCTCCAAGATAATTGCACAACTTGACTCACACAAAGCGAGCGGCGGGGACGGAATCCCAATCATAGTACTGAAGAAATCTGCCCCAGAACTCTCCTCTGTCCTCTCTAAACGCTATAACCTCTGCCTATCTGCTTCCTGTTTTCCTGCCTGTTGGAAGTTCTCCTGTGTAGTTCCTATATTTAAGAATTCTGGCGAACCCTCAGACCACGCCAGTTACCGTCCTATTAGTCTCCTTCCGATCTTCGGCAAGGTTTTCGAAGCCATTATCAACGCCGAGGTGATTCAGTATCTCATGGCCCTTGTTTCCATCTTCTCTAAAACCTTGTCCATGTTCGTTCCATGATATACTCAGTATCCATCTTTTGTTTTTTTAATCGTTTCACTCCAAGCTAGCCGGTACCACCTCTGATGCGCAGGGGAGGGGGGGGCTAAATAAGAGTAAAAATTTAGACAAGAGAAGAGTAAAGAGAAAAACGGACCAGTTACAAAGGGGGGTCAGAAAAAGGGCAAGAGAAGAATGGAAACACAAGTGTGAAGACAGTTGCGATAGTAGAGAGAAAGGAAAAGAACAAGATATGCAACATGATGTCGGAAGAACTGGAGTCAAGTGGATAAGAGATGGGAATTGACATTGCATTTAAATTCCTGGAAGTTGTAGTCATCAAGAAAGCAAGTATACAGAAAGGAATTCCACAGGCAGGAAGTACGAGAAAAGAAGCTGATGGAGTAGAATTGACGGCTGCATTTGGTTGATCTAACTGTAAAAGGGTGGGACCTTGGTGCCAGTCTGGTTACACGAGTAAATTTTAGTGGCGGGGGCACCAGTGATTTAAGTTCATCGGAGCAGAAGCCATGAATATATTTGTAGAATAGACTGAGGGAAGCGACATCTCGCCGGTGAGAGTGGCTGGAGTCGAGCTGCCAAGTCGGGACCTATCACGTTACAGATTCTTCTTTGGAGCCTGTCGAGAACATTGAGATGAACAGCAGGGGCACCTGACCATATATGACACCAGTATTCCATGCACGGCCGGATGGTTGATTTAGTACTATATTACTGTTACTTGAAGTTTCTTTATCGTCTGTGAGGAAATAACCCAGCATTCACTGTCATATAGGATAACTGCTATTGCTTAACATTTCAGTATTGTTTTCTTTGAGGAAATAACCCAGCATTCACTGTCATATAGGATAACTGCTATTGCTTAACAGTTCAGTATTGTTTTCTTTGAGGAAATAACCCAGCATTCACTGTCATATAGGATAACTGCTATTGCTTAACAGTTCAGTATTGTTTTCTTTGAGGAAATAACCCAGCATTCACTGTCATATAGGATAACTGCTATTGCTTAACAGTTCAGTATTGTTTTCTTTGAGGAAATAACCCAGCATTCACTGTCATATAGGATAACTGCTATTGCTTAACAGTTCAGTATTGTTTTCTTTGTTTCTAACGAAATTTTATTAGTAAAAGCATAACATATTCTTTATCCGTTAGTAAGCCATTTTTATTTTTATTTTTTCGCTTTTGCCTAATTTTTGCTTAATTTTAAACTTTTCATTCCTAACTGAAGGATTGGTTTTGTTTTTTAGCAGAAATTTCTTTGACTGGACTTTAACTAAGTTAAAACTTACCAAGTCACCAACATTTTTTTCAATTGGAGTAGATAGACTAAACTATCGTCCAGTTCACACTCCACCCACGTCTATTGAACAGGTGTAGAGGCTCATCCCTTGTTCCCTGTTTAGGATGTGGTTTCCGGCTTTCTCTTTTCCAATCTTTCTACTTTTTTCTTTTTTTCTTTTTTTTTTTTTCAATTGGAATAGATAGTCTAAACTATCGCCCGGTTCACACTCCACCCACATCTATTGAACAGGTGAAGAGGTTAATTCCCTTGTTCCCTGTTTAGGATGTGGTTTCCGGCTTTCTCTTTTCCAATCTTTTTTACTTTTCTTTTTTCTTCTTTTTTTTTTTTTTCACTTGGAGTAGATAGACTAAACTATCGACCGGTTCACACTCCACCTACGTCTATTGAACAGGTGTAGAGGCTCATCCCTTGTTCCCTGTTTAGGATGTGGTTTCCGGCTTACTCTTTTCCAATCTTTCTACTTTTTTCTTTTTTTCTTTTTTTTTTTTCAATTGGAATAGATAGTCTAAACTATCGCCCGGTTCACACTCCACCCACATCTATTGAACAGGTGAAGAGGTTAATTCCCTTGATCCCTGTTTAGGATGTGGTTTCCGGCTTTCTCTTTTCCAATCTTTTCACTCTTAAGTAGCCCCCTGCGCATCAGTGGCGTTACTGCCTTGCTCGGGGTGATATGATTAAAAAAAAAATCAACAAAACATGCATAAAATATAGATTTCTGTGTAAGTATATAAATAGATATGTGTGTATGTCTGCGTATGTGTGGGTATGAGCAAACACGCGAGTGTGTATATGCTATTATCTATCTGTATCCACATTAACAAGGAAACAGAAATAGATTTAAAACATATCTTGAAAACACACCAAGACTGACAGCAATTTATGTGCGAACAATCTTTTCCTCTTTTCGACATGACATATACATTAAACATGGATACTGCCAATGTCAGGCATGTGTTTTCACTGTCAGTGCTCGAGATATATCAAAGATTAATTCATGAACCTTCCAGCCGACGGCCTATACCCCCTACTGGCGCCAACATCAACGAACGATCACCGTGATGGAAGGGTCAATTATTGGGTTGTTCGGAAAGTAATATCGCGTTTAAAGGAAAACAGAATAAAAAAAAGCTTCAAATATAAGAATTTTTACTTTTATTTATCAATCTCCCCCACCCCGTTCTTGTCAGTGACAACGGCAATAAGAAACTTTATTCGTTTTGAAGGGATCTATGATTCTTGAAAAACATACGTTTATAATATATGTTCTTCATCTTCTCCTTTCTTTTTAATCATTTCACCCCAAACAATGCTATGCCTTTTTTTTTAAAAAAAAAAAAAAAGGCATAGCACTGCCACTATAGCGCAAGGGGTTACATAGAGCGATTGGATATAGAAAATGTCAAAAGGAAGGTGATAGACGACTAAGGAGGTACATAGGAAGAGTGTTTGAGAGAATGGATGTGAGTTAGTGTGTTAGGAGGTGTCTATTGACCTTACATTTAAACTCCTGGAGGTTGTAGCTGTCGGAGAAGCAAGTATGCGGAAGGGAATTCCACAGGCGGGAAGTGCGAGAAAAGAAGCTGTTGGAGTAGAAATTATGGTTACATTTTATCGGTTTCACTGTAAAAGGGTGGGACCTAGTTGCTAATCTAGTATCTCGTGCAAATTCGTACCTAGGGGGCACCATTGATCTAAGTTCATCGGAGCAGAAGCCACCCAATGGTGTGTAGGGCAGAAACTTTTTAATTACTGTTTCCGTAACAAACTGTTTTTTATGGGGACAGGATTGTTAGCCCTGCGCCCAGCTCCCAAACCTGGAGGACCGGTGGACCATACGCTTACAGCACCTAATATTCCCAAATGGTCACCCATCTAAGTACTGACCAGGCTCGATGTTGTTTAACTTCGGTGATCGGAGGAGAACCAGTGTATTCAACCCGATATAGCCGTAGTATTTATATGTTTTTAGTGAGTCGTCAAATGAATATAATAGACATTAGGGAAATGGCCAGCTTTCCGGAAGGCAAGTGGGTCCCTGACAGAGCGCGCCTCCTAAACCAAATACAAATACAATAAAGACAGACAACTATTTCAGTTATATAAAGAAATAAGAACTTTATAAAGTCATCTGCAGTGTATCAGTCACTCAAGTCCAATATGAGAGAATATTTTCAAAGCTAAACATCATAAAGAAAAGTTTAAGAAATTCGCTGTCTGAATTGCTATCAATTGAAAATAAATAAATAAATTAAATGCAGAAGTCGGTTCTCTGTGTAGGGCACGGAAGTTTTTTCCCGTCTGAATCTATCATGCACATATATAAATCCACCATCCGCCCGTGTATTGAATACTACTGCCATATCTGATCGAGTGCCCCTGCTACTCTCCTCGGGCTTCTTGACAAAATACAACGGAGAATCTGTAACGTGATCAATACTGACTTGGCAGACCGACTGCAACAACTCTCTCACCGGCGTGACGTGGCTTCCCTGTGTCTCTTCCATAAATACTTTCATGGCTTCTGCTCTGATGAACTTAGATCATTGGTGCTGCCTAGGTACGAATTTACACAAGATACTAGATTAGCAACTAGGTCCCACCCTTTTACAGTGAAACAGATATGATGTAACCGTAATTTCTACTCCAACAGCTTCTTTTCTCACGCTTCCCGCCTATGGAATTCCCTTCCACATGTCTGCTTTCCCGACAGCTACAATCTCCAGGAGTTTAAATGTAAGGTCAATAGACACCTCCTATCACACTAACTTGCATCTATTCTCCCAACACTCTCACCATCTACCCAACCCTCATTATCGGTATCCTTACCCGTCTATCACCCCCCTTCTGACATTTCCTATATCTAACCATCCTTTCTCATCACTTTCCCCCCCTATGTAACCATCCAGTAAACACAAACGGTTGATCTTTATATAACGGATTGTATGCAATGGTCACTTGTTCTTTTGAAATATTTCTGTAAATGCGTAAATTCTGTAGAATGTTATGAAAAAAACATCAAACAATTACTTTAAATTACAAAATAAATTAAAATTGTGTTATGGTGAAACACACCTATCCTCAGATAATGGAATCTTCCTCCTATATTACTAAGAGTTAACAGGAAGTTTACTCGAGAAGTTCTTGGAAGTTCGTAGGAGTTCTTTAGAGTTCTATTGGAGTTCAGTATAACTACTAGGCAGTTGATATTAGTCGGCAGTTAACCGAATACTAAGGAGTCAGCTTACAGTGAAAGATTCTTCTTCTATATGCCCTGTCCTTTCAGGACGTAGGCGATCATAGTTCTCCACGTCTCCGTATCCCTTGTGGCTCTTAGTATATTTGCTCCTGTTACTCCTGGCAACCCCCGTTCCGTCATCCACCTGATCAGGCCCTGCAAATATGTTATCCGCTGCCTTCCTCTGTCTCTCTTTCTTTCTATCTGGCCAGTCAGTATCAGGTTCTCCAGGCTCTCCTTCCTCATTGCGTGTCCCAGGAACTTCAGTTGTCCCTTCCTGATGCTCAGTATTAATTTCCTTTTTGTTGCCATTATTTCCAACACCTTGTCGTTGCTTGCATGCTCACTCCACGATATCCGCAGCATCCTTCTGTAGAACCACATTTCCGCTGCTTCCAGTTTTGTCCTCATTTTCGATGATATTGTCCAACATTCACTGTCATATTGAAGAACTGACATCACATAGTAATCCAGCTCTCTTTTCTTTGTTTCTAGAGAAATCTTCCCGTGTGTTAGTACTTTACTCAGCTTCTGGAACGCGTACTTTGCCATGCCAATTCGCCTTCGAATCTCTGTGTCACACTTTCCATCTCCTGTTAGAACACTTCCTAGGTATTTAAACTTTTTTATTACCAAGTTCTTAACATTTTGGTTGCGTTAAGTCGATTAGCAACCGACATAGCACGATTATAACCTTCAGTGCGAAAACTACTCTACAACAAATTACAATTGTAATATTTTGCATTTGCATATTTTTAATATACTGCCAGCAATATGTATAGTACACGTAACATGTATAGTACATGTAGAATGTATATTACATATAAACTATATAGTACATGAAATATGTGATTTAATGTAATAAGCATAGCAGATGAAATATGAAGAGTACATGTAAAATGTAGAGTATATAAAGTATGTATAGTAGATGTAATATGTGAAATACCTGTAAAATGTATAGTACATAAATTATGTGTATAAAATATAATATGTATAGTAGATGTAATAGTGTTATATATCGACAAACAACAAACACGCATATATATAAAAATATAAAGTTATATTTTTATTAATGACGATGAACCGTGTAGAATAGGGAACAGAGAATTGAGAGAGCGCGCTTCTAATGGGTTGACGGGAGTGTAGTCTTATCTGTTGTGTCTCTCTCTTCACCGGCCGATCTCTGTTGCTCCTCTACTGGCGAATCCGTGTGCCGAGGTCTTTTTATAATCTTCCAGAACCGGGACTTTTTCTTCGGGTTTTGCCTCGCCCACGCACGCCCACGTAATTCTCAGAGACACCTGTTCTGTTTGCCTCTGTAGTTATTTCCGCTGCTGCCGGAAATAAGGTCAAACAACATCCGTTCCTTTCAACGACCGGAAACACCCTCGCTTGCATCAGCCTTCCTCGGGTGGGGCCAGATTGTTATATTACAATAGGTAAAGTATATGTAAAATTTATAGTACATGAAATTTGTAGATATAACATGTGTAGTTCATGTAAAATGTGCATGTAATATGTATTTTATTTGTAAAATTTAGAGTTCATGAAATATGTATTGTAGATGTAATATATATAGTACATGTAAAATGTAAAGTACATGAAATATGAATAGTATATATAAAATGTATAGTACCAGAAAAAAGAGTATTAGATGTAATATGTATAGAAGCTGAAATATCAACAGTACATCTGTCACTCTTTCTCATAACTTTCCTCTTATGTAACCCCCTGCACAACAGTGTCAGTAAAATGCCTTGCTTGGAGCGATATGATTACAAAAAAAGATTTCTATACTATTATAATGTGGATATAAAGTGGGGGATCAATTCTATATTACAATCAACATATAAACTGATCCCCCACTTTATGATCACATTAATCCTTCTCTTACTCACTTCCTCACACTCCCTATAACTTGCCACTTTTTCTCATAACTTTCCTCCTATGTAACCCCATGCAAAATAGTGGCAGTAAAATGCCTTGCTTGGGGCGATATGATTACAAAAAAAAATTCTATACTATTATAATGTGGGTATAAAGTGGGGGATCAATTTTTTCATTACACTCAACGTATAAACTGACCCCCTACTTTATGACCACATTTCTCCTTCTCTTACCCACTTCCTGACACCCCCTATAACATGTCACTTTTTCTCATAACTTTCCTCTCATGTAACCCCCTGCACAACAGTGTCAGTAAAATGCCTTGCTTGGGGTGATATGATTAAAAAAACATGTTTGTTTTAATATACTTTTTAAAGTGCTCGATTTAATATAATTTTCAAATTATTCCTTTTTAATATAATTTTCTATTAGGTTTGTTTTTTTGTTTTTTTTGTTTTTTTTTTTAATCATTTCACCCCAAGCAAGGCGGAAATGCCACTGATGTGCAGGGGGCTACATAAATGTAAAAAGATTAATTAGAAAAGAGTGAGGAGTACAAACTAGTTAGAAAGGAACAATAGAAAGAAGGTGCTATGACAGATACATAGGTGGAGAGAAAGGGAAGGTTATACAGGGGAGGAGAGAGAGCTAGAGTCCAGTGGTTAGTAGATGAGTATTGACTTTGCATTTAAATTTATGGAGGTTGTAGCCGTCAGGAAAGCAAGAATACGGGAGTGAGTTCCATAGGCGGGAAGTGCGAGAGAAGAAGCTGCAGGAGTAGAATTGTCGTCTGCATTTGGCTAACCTGACTATGAATGGGTGGGACCCACTTGCCAGTCTGGTTGCACGGGTAAACACCTGTTGAGGAGGCATCAGTGACTTAAGTTCGTCTGAGCAGAAGCCATGAAAGTATTTATAGAACAGACAAAGGGAGGCCACATTTCGACGATGGGGAAGTGGCTGCAGTCGAGCCGCCAGATCAGTACCTATCACATTACAGACTCTCCTTTGGAGCCTGTCAAGAACACTGAGGAGAACGGCAGGGGCACCTGACCATAAATGGCAGCAGTACTCCATGCACGGACGGATGGTTGACTTGTATATATGCAGGATGGATTCAGGTGGAAAAACATCCTGGATCGACATAGTGACCCAACATTCTTAGCAGTAGATTTTGCTATGGATTCAATATAGTGGTTCCATTTGAGGTCTGAGGACAGGGTAAGTCCGAGGAGGCGTAGTGTATTACTCTCCGGGAGAATCGCTTGGTCCATGCTTATGGGAGGCAGGAGAGGTTGCCTGTAATGGTTGACAGAATATACATTTTAGTATGTTCAAATTTAATATATTTTTAATATGTTCGTTTTTAATATACTTTTCAATATATTAATTTTAAGATACTTTTTTAATATATTCGTTTTTAATATACTTTTTGGTATGTCAATTTTTAGCATCCTTTTAATATGTTTGGTTTCAAGATATTTTTCGATATGTTCATTTTTAATATACTTTTTAATGTTTGCTTTAATGTCTTTTTATATATTTATTTTTTTTATTGTGATTGTTTTAATATCATTTTAATATCTTCAATTTTCTATGCTTTTAATATGTTTGTTTGAAATATACCGTTCGATATGATCGTATTTAACATGCTTTTTAATATATTAGTTTTAATATGCTTTTAAATTTGTTCCCAGAACATACTGAAGGCAAAAGAAACAGAAACAAGCAACATATAACCTTACGAGCTTGTATCAGTGTCTGGCAGCATAGAGATTCGGAAAGATTTTTGTAAAAAGATTAAATTTACTAACAGCTACAAAGGACGGGCAGTCGTAGAGAGCCATGTCTTGAAGATACACGGCATATAGAAGAAGAACATTTATAATATTTCAATCGGTTTTTATTTTATTTTATTTTTATCTCTCAAAATGCGGCATTACTTTTCAAACAACCAAATCTTTTTCATGATTCATCGAACCTACCACCCACACAACCCCCACGACTTCACCGCTTATCAACATGTCTCTCTCTCTCTCTCTCTCTCTCTCTCTCTCTTTCTACACACGCACCGATTCGACCCCAAACTACTTCCTTAAAAGCATCTTTCTTCCAACGCCCCCGAAACATCATCTGCCTCCTTCTTCAGCTGATGAGATTGGATGTTTCCCCGACTTGGAATCTGAATGTTTCACTCGTCTCGGCCAGAAAAGGAAAACCTGATTTCCTCGGTAACCATCCACCCGCTGGTTTCTGCTTATCCGAACTTTCCCGTTGACCACCTGCCTTCGGCTACACTCATATTTTCTTTATCGCAATTTTCCCTTTGGTCTTGACCACTTCTCCTGCAATGACGGAAGCGACTTCATCATTATCAACAATCAGGTTTCCTCAGTACCACCATCGGTGACCCAAGCGCTGTCTACATTTCCAGGAAGTACGCTGGAACGATTCAAACACTGCGCAGCGAAGCCTACAAAACGTTCCCAGTAAGAGGGAGATAATTCCTTCGAAACTATTTTCAAACAGAAACTCCTAAACTAACCCACTCACAAACATACGCGAAGTGCTTCATTTCCAGTAACGATTTAAATTAACTACGAGTAATTCGCGGGTAACTACGAGTAATTCGCGGATGTGTGTTGTGGTGCAGTGGATATCGGCTCGGAACGAGAAATCGGGTTCAAATTCCAGTTGAATTCATTGCATTCACTTGCGCGCAAATACCCTTGGGAAAGGTATTAATCCGTCTATTCCTTCCAGTTATGGGTTAAATAACAGGACAGATTGGGTTCTATAGCCTTGGTCGGCAACCAGTCTACCGCAGAAAGCAATGGCAACCAACTGCGGGATAATATTCTGCCCAGTCATTCATGTCTCTTTCGAGATATGATCGCCCAAGCGTGTATCATGTATGGCACTTAACTGATTGACTGAATATAATAGTTGGAAAAATGATTAAGGCTTATATTGGTCATAAAGTGGGGGATCGGTTTATTACTTCATAACAATAGGAAACCCAATACCCACTAATTAATACATAATAATATAATAGATTTCTTTTCCCTTTAGCTATGAGTCAAATCACAGGACAGATTGGGTTCTATAGCCTTGGTTGGCAACCAGTCTACCGCAGAAAGCAATGGCAACCTACTGCGGGATAATCTTGTGCCCACTCAGTCATGTCTCTTTCGAGACATGATCGCCCAAAGCGTGTATCACGCATGGCACTTAACTGACTGACTGAATATAATAGTTGGAATCATGATAAAGGTTTCTACTGCTCATAAAGTGGGGGATCGGTTTTCTGTTGTTATGAAGTAATAAACTGATTCCCCCTAATTAATACGTAACAATATAATACATATCTTCTCCCTCCAGTTATGGTTTAAATAATAAGACAGATTGGGTCCTATAGCCCTGGCTAGCAACCAGTCTACCGCAGAAAGCAATGGCAACCTAGTGCGAGATAATTTTCTGCCCAGTCAGTCATGTCTCTTTCAAGAGATGATCGCCCAAAGCGTGTATCACGTATGGCACTTAACTAGATGAATAATGTGCTTAGTCTTTGTCAAGGATAATAATGTGTGCAACAGAATTTTGCATTTATTACTTTTTGAACAGGTTGGGAAGTGGTTAACTTAAGCGCTGATTCACCTAGTCAGACTCTTTCAATCAATTTAGGTGACATGCCAGTTACTTGGCTTTTTTTTTTGTTTATGTATTTGGCGTTAGCGATAATGCCACGATGGTGAATTCATAACTTTCCAAAGGTGATTGGTAAATACAAGCAGGAATAGTGTGAATTTGATTTAGGTTTTTGTTGTGAGATCTCCCCTTTTTCTATGATAATGGACTCGACTTGAGTATACATATATTCCTGCCATAGAGAGAACAGTATCAGATCCGTTAGTGAACAGTACGATTACCGTAAGAGATCCGTAAGTTACACCGAGAATACCGCGTCAGTAGTCATATTAGCTCTGAGCTCCACTCACCCACGGACATACTAATTACAGTACGGCTTCACTTCAAAGACTTGTGTATATATATATATATATATATATATAAGTCTTTGAAGTGAAGCCGTACTCCTTACTAATTGTATTCCTGGATTACTAACCTATATTCAAGTTTGTATCTTTCTTCTTCTTCTTCTATGTGCCCTGTCCCTTCAGGACGTAGGCGATCATGGATCTCCACGTCTCCCTATCCCTTGTGGCTCTTAGTATGTTTGCTCCTGTTGCTCCTGGCAACCCCCGTTCCGTCATCCACCTGATCAGACCCTGCAAATATGTTATCCGCTGCCTTCCTCTGTCTCTCCTTACTTCT
Source organism: Ascarosepion bandense (assembly GCA_037127315.1). Lineage (NCBI taxonomy): Eukaryota > Metazoa > Mollusca > Cephalopoda > Sepiida > Sepiidae > Ascarosepion > Ascarosepion bandense. The sequence goes on from JBBBDQ010001848.1 coordinate 1,476,791, forward strand.
ATCTGTCCAGTCAGTATCAGGTTCTCCAGGCTCTCCTTCCTCATTGCATGTCCCAGGAACTTCAGTTGTCTCTTCCTGATGCTCAGTATCAATTTACTTTTTGTTGCCATTCTTTCTAACACTTCGTCGTTGCTTGTATGCTCAGTCCACGATATCCGTAGCATCCTTCTGTAGAACCACATTTCGGCCGCTTCCAGTTTTGTCCTCATTTTCGATGATATTGTCCAGCATTCACAGCCGTATTGAAGAACTGACATCACGTAGCAGTCTAGCACTCTTTTCTTCGTTTCTATTGAGATTTTCCTGTGTGTTAGTATTTTGCTCATCTTCTGGAACGCGTCCTTTGCCATGCCAATTCGCCTTCGGATCTCCGTGTCTCTTTTACGTTTTATATAATATACATTTTTCTATCTCAAATATCTGCTTTGTTGTTCATTATTTTGTGTGGTTTCTCACCCGGAACCCACAAGAGTTTTCATGTATTTTATACAGATAAACCTTATTTATCCTTGTATTTAAGACAGGGCAAATATACAGTGAAGTTCAAAATCGGAATTAATAATGGAAAGCCTTTGTTGGAATAATGATTCTTGCTTTCCACGTTATTGGAAATTCTCTTCTGTAGTCACAGGCTTTAAACTTTAATAAACAGTCTGATATCTCGAATTACCGTCTTATTAATCTTTTATTTATTTATTTTTGGTAACTTACTAGAGTCGCTAATCAACTCTAAATAGTTTAAGTATCTAACTTCGCACTGCATTCTTTCAGATAAACAATATGGCGTTCGTTTTTCTAGGTCATACTGTTGTCATATCTGGTCAGGCGCCCCTGCTGTTCGTCTAAGTGTTTTCGACAGGCTCCAAAGTAGAATCTGTAATGTGATAGATCCAGACCTGGCAGCTCGACTCCAGCCAGTTTCTCACTGGCGGGACGTGGCTTCCCTCTGTCTCTCCTATAAATATTTTTATGGCTTCTGCTCTGACGAATTTAGGTCACTGGTGCCCCCTCCACAAGAATTTACTCGTGCAACCAGACTGGCAACAAGGGCTCACACTTTTAAAGTTAAACAAACCAAATGCAGGCGACAATTCTACTCCAGCAGGCTCTTTACTCGCGCTTTACGCCTGTCGAACTCCCTTCTTGCTTTCCTGACGGCTACAACCTCCATAAATTTAAATGCAAAGTCAATTCCCACCTCTTCTCCACTTAACTCCAGTCTTTCTACATCACCACGTGTCCTTTTCCTTTCTCTCTACCTTCGTAACTGTCTTCACTCCTGCGTTCACGTCCCTCTCTTGCACTTTTTTCTGACACCCCCTGTAGCTGGTTCGTCTTTCTCTTCACTCTCCTCCTGTCTAAAACTTTAACTCTCTTATGCAATCCCCTGCACATCAGTGGCGGTACTGCCTTGCTTGGGATGAAATGATTAAAAAAAAGTCTACCAACGTTATTACTGAATTTATATATCAAGTTTTAGGTAAGAATGTCGAGGCTCGAGGCGGGGCTTTAGCTATCTTGAAGTCGTTTGGCAGTGTTTGGTATGCTGGGCTACTTCATAAGTTGAAGAGCCTGTCTCTGGCCGAATATTCAACTTGATCCACTCTTCCTTAAATAATCTAATCTAAACCTATTTATAAATGGAACTGTGTGTGTGTGTGTGTGTGTGTGTGTGTGTCCGTTACCAATAGACTCTGAAACGCCTGAACCGATTTTCTTGAAAATTTACACAGTTGTACTATAAGCGTCTGCGAGTGTTCTTAGCTAGGTTTGGTGTCGAGGTACCCCCGATAAATATCGAAAATCGATAATCGAAAAAATCGGGTTATAGAAGGAGTGGTCCGATTTTAATCAAATTTGATACACTCATAGACAAAGACATAAGAAACGATATTCGGAAGTTTCAATGTTGCAGTTCTTACAATAGTGCAGAAAATCGATAATATATATATAATGCAAGATGTTTGTGTGTGTCCTTTTATCTATCTGTATATCTGTATTTTTTCAGCCCTTTTGTTTTAGTTTTTGCTACGGGTTTGCCTCTAAGTAGGTATAATTGTAGTTCTTAGTCTCAGCCATGATACCATTTACTCAGAAGACTTATTTACCCTTCAAAATTCAGTTTACGACGAAAAATCTTATTTGATATCTATACCATGAAATCAAAATTTGACTTACATCCATTCATTTTTCTTTCAGTCTACGGTTTCGCTTTAACTGGAAACAACTATTGCTTTTTAGTCTTTCATGATAACGTCCAAAGAGTCTGAACTCCAGGACCATGGATTAGTTTTAAAGCTTTCATTACACCCGAGCAACGCCGGGCTATACTGCTAGTTGTGTAATAAAAATCGTGTTGAATATATTTTTCTAGTTTCTTTCCCATTAACGCGGGTGTCTTCCAGAGCTCTATCATTGAATCTACGTTCTTTCTTCTCTTCATCAGTGGCATTCCTGATGTCACCAGCTCCCAAGTAGGTATTTATACTAATGATTCAATGATTTAGTTTCAAGTCATTATAAATCTAACATTCATCCGTTCATTGAATACTGACACCATTTCTAGTCCTGTGCTATTCTCTAAAATATCCAAATAAGGGTCTGTAATATAATCGGTTGTGACATGTTGTCTCGACTGCAGTCACTTTTTTCCCTGGCGTGACGTGGTTTTCCTGTCTCCTTTCCATAAATAATTTTATGGCAATTGGTCTAATTATCTTTCTTCCTTGGTACGTCGACCACATCAATTCAAGCGTAGAACTAAATTGGCAAAAAGGTCTAATTTTACCATTGAAATAGCTGGATGTAAACGGTAAGTTGTTTATAGTTTCTTTTCTCACCCATCTCGCCTGTGGAACTCTCTTCCGGTTTCATGCCTCCCTGCCCGTGCTACGATCTTCAAAAATTTAAATACAATGTTAATCGCCGTCTTTTCTCGTTCTGAATTTTGATATTTTATTGTCTTTTGTTACTCACTAATGTTTTCTCATTTCACTTCCTGTCTCACTAACCGCATGCGTCGTAACGACATTATTGACTTGCTTAGGATGAAGTGACAAAAGAATGACAAGTTCTCTTTTTTGTGTTTATTTTTCTTTTAAATTAAAGCTTTTTGTCAACTTATTAACTTTAGCTTTTATACTTTACGAAAGCTAAGCAAAATATTAAGAAATAAGAAAATTTCATAAGAAACAAACGTCGAGCCTGGTCAGTACTTAGATGGGTGACCGCTTGGGAATACTAGGTGCTGTAAGCGTTTAGTGACGGATGTGCGTGCTTACGGCCATATCACGTTGAATACACCGGTTCTCGCTCGATCACCGAAGTTAAGCAACGTCGAGCCTGGTCAGTACTTAGATGGGTGACTGCTTGGGAATACCAGGTGCTGTAAGTGTTTAGTGACGTATGTGCGTTGTGGTGCAGTGGATATCGGCTCGGAAAGAGAAATCGGTGAGCCGAGTTCGAATTCTAGTTGAATACTCTGTATTCACTTAAGCACTGGTACCCTTGGGAAAGGTATTAATCCGTCCCTTCCTTCCAGTTATGGGTTAAATAACAGGGTAGGACTTGGGGACCTTGCTCTTAAAACAAATCCCAATGAATCTTGATACTCGAAAAGAAAAAAGTATAACTAGACACAAAATTTATATAAAAACAACAATAAATTGTTGAAAAGAAAAAGGTATTACCAGCAAGAAATAAATAAAAATTTAGTTGGCAATAAATGACCCGCCGAGGTTGATATGCCATAAAACAAAAACAATCAACAGAAATGTGATTTTCTATAAGGATTTTGGAAGTACAATAAGTACATACGCTGAGTATGTAAATCACGGCGTTTTAAGTTTTGATAGTTTGAGTTTAACAGCATATCAACCTCTGTGGGGTGGGGTTTTAAGGTATTACTTTTTAATGTTTGGTTATAGGGAAAAGGATGAGTTAGTCAGATTTTAATAAAAAAAAAATATGGTTTTATTCTTTTTTTTATTTTAGAAAACTGAAAATGTCTCCTAGTTACAAAAATGTTTCGCTGAGAATATTTTTTACTTTCAAAAATGTGTTATGGTAATAATATTTTCTTCAAAAATGTATTGTTGGTAATATTTTTCTTTCAAAAATGTATATTTTCTATAAAAGTCTACTTTTATGTATATATTTCCAGAAAAGTTTTTTTTATACTTTCATCATGAAAGTTTCATGTTTTGACCCAAGTTTGGGGGTTTAACTATTTGACAATACCTGGGACCCTAACAGGTGCTACCACTCCGGGTCAGAGTGAACCTGGGAACAACAGCAATTAATATGTGGTTCCATGCTCCTCACAACCTCCCAATCGGTGGCCTTGCTGCCGGATGCAGTTTATTCATACCCATGACCAGGCGTTTTAAGGAAAATGGAAAGTAAAATGATACAGTAAATCAACAGGAGACAGCTGGGACACATAAAGAGAAAAGAAGGCTTGCAAAATTTGCAAGAGGTGCACGGGGAAATAGCGAGTAACCTACGTAACAAGTTTGCCTATATGGATCACAGAACAGGTTCGGAAAACATAGTAAGAAGATTAACATTACTTCGAAGGATAGGAAGTTGTGGAAAGCAATGATCAATTACACCCCGAAGCGGATTACAGAGAAAAGAAGAGAATTCGGCGATAAATTAGATTTTTTTCTTCTTCAACGACAAAGAAAAACATTGAAATTGTGTAAAATACACGAAAAGTTGCAAAGGTATGCGAGGAAGAAAACATGAATGTTGGGGCGTGGAAGACGCTTTCTGTGGGCGTCATTCCGTTCAGAGAGATTTTTCATGTGGGGCCCATTTTTGCCGGATGTAGACAACATTACACAACAGCAGAAAGCTAGTAACGGCGCAACCACTCGTTTCCTATCAGCGCTCACTCCCTTGTCTTTTAAGATAACGACTGTTATTTCTGCGAACAAAGACAGTCAGTGGCTGCGTTCCTAGCTTTCTTTTGATTCCTTCATCTTTTTTTATTGGGTTCTTTGTTATTATTATTATGTCATTTTTCATCATATTTCGATTTCTGCTATGGTCGCACTACCAACCACGTCTGCGGGGAGACATAAGGCAGGTCGTGGCGTGTTGTTATGGCAACATTTCATGTTTTTTCTATCTTCCCTATCATCCCTAGCGTTACAGAGATAAAGTTTTCCTTAGTGTGTGGGCTGTACTTAACAAGACAATTTTTTGTATATCTCTTAAGCTGGGGTTTCCAGGGGTTCTTTCAATGTGTTCTTTTGTTCCTTTTTTTTATCATTCCAAGTGCACCTACTATCACTGGCACAACTCTTGTTTTCAATTTCCACATTTTTTCTATTTCAATTTCCAGGTTTTTATATTTTGACCGTTTTTCAAATTCCTTGGTTGCTATGTTACAATCCGCTGGCCAAGCCATATCAATTAATAGACAAGTTTTCTCCTTCTGGTTTTTAACAATAATGTCTGGCCTGTTTGCTTCAATTTTTCTGTCTGTGTAGATGGTGTAATCCCATAGAATGGTTACATTTTCTATTTCTGTAACCGGTGCTGGGTGATGTTCATACCAGTGTTTGTTTACAGATTTTCTTCTTCTTCTTCTTCTTCTTATTATTATTATTATTATTATTATTATTATTATTGACATACATGATGTGAAGTTTAATACTTACGTCAGTATTCTTCAGCACAAAAGGCGTTTTAGCGATCTGAAAGCTTTTAAAGCGTTCCGAACTTTCAAAAACAATATGGAAGATATTAACGCCTTTGAATTCACAGAAATCAGCCTATACACGAGTAGATACACATACATACACACAAAGGCTCTTCTTCTTCTTCTTCAAATTCTTCTTCTTCAAATTCTTCTTCTTCTTCTATGTGCCCTGCCCCTTCAGGACGTAGGCGATCATGGTTCTCCATGTCTCCCTATCCCTTGTGGCTCTTAGTATGTTTCCTCCTGTTACTGCTGGCAACCCCCGTTCCGTCATCCACCTGATCAGGCCCTGCAAATATGTTATCCGCTGCCTTCCTCTGTCTCTCTTTCCTTCTATCTGGCCAGTCAGTATCAGGTTCTCCAGGCTCTCCTTCCTCATTGCGTGTCCCAGGAACTTCACTTGTCTCTTCCTGATGCTCAGTATTAATTTCCTTTTTGTTGCCATTCTTTCTAACACCTCATCGTTGCTTGCATGCTCAGTCCATGATATCCGCAGCATCCTTCTGTAGAACCACATTTCCAGTTTTGTCCTCATTTTCGATGATATTGTCCAGCATTCACTGCCGTATTGAAGAACTGACATCACGTAGCAATCCAGCACTCTTTTCTTTGTTTCTAGTGAAATTTTCCTGTATGTTAGTACTTTACTCAGCTTCTGTAACGCGTCCTTTGCCATGCCAATTCGCCTTCGGATCTCTGTGTCGCACTTTCCATCTCCTGTTATTTAAAATTTTCTACTTACTTGAAAAGTAGGTATTTATATTTTTCTATATGCGTGATTCTGGTATCCCCCACCTGTATTTGGCATTACACAAACTTAAACACAGAAGAACTCACAGATATATACAGAGATTTAGAGAGACATACACACTCACAAATACTCTGGAACAAATGCATATATATATATATATATATATATATATATATATATATATATATACGTTCACGGCTTCTCACACTTTTTATTTTATATATATATATATATATATATATATATATATATATATATATATAATAAAAAGTGTGAGAACCCGTGAACATTTTCTTTAAACTATATATTTATTGTTTGCTATTCATACACGTTATGGAGTATTAATTTGTCATGGTTTGCGCTACACATGTTTCAAGTCTAAAATTGACTCTCTTCAGGCGAACAAATTCGTTGTTTTACATTTGGGTTTCTCTGAGTATATACTCAGAGAAACCCAAAGTACTCTTCGCCTGAAGAGAGTCAATTTTAGACTCGAAACACGTGTAGCGCAAACTATGACAAATTAATACTCCATAACTTGTATGAATACCAAACAATAAATATATATTTTAAAGAAAACATTCACGGCTTCTCACACTTTTTATTTTATACTAATTACTCTCGTTGGAACAACTCTATTCCTTTATTCGTTATATATATATATATATATATATATATATGCATTAATTTTTTAAATTTTAAATTTTATATTGGATTATATGTTTTGTTGATTGTATAATTAGTATAATTTTGATTATATAGTGGTGTGATAATTTTGTGATCGCAACAGATTAACTATCATCTCTTAAAATATATTTTTAATTTTTGGGGACTCCAATTTTTTTACCCTTTCACCGTAAATATATAATATTTATTTATTTTTTTATCTATTCATTTTCTCCTATCATCTTTTCTTTCTATTTTAAATTTATTGCTCTCTTCTTTCTTCTTATTCTTCTTCCCTTTTCATTTACGCTTTAAGATACTTACCCCCCCTCACACACACACACACACACACACACACACACACACACACACACACACAGACACACACACACACCTAACCCACTTTCTTTCTGAATGTATCTTTGAACTTTTGTTGACATCCGCCCCTACGCGTTTTCTTTGATCATATGTTGCGTATATATATGCTTATGTATGAATATGTGTGTCTGTTCGCCGAACTGATGTAATGATGTATTTTTTCTTAAATTTTCTCTTTTAAAAGAGCGACCGTTATTTTTATTCGTTTTTTTTTTTTCATGTCTTTGTGAATTTCATTTGTGTAAAATCCTTTGTACAATAAAGATGGAGGCTGATGACGGTTTTCCTAAAATAGGCCTAAACTTCAGATTTACCATGAAATAACGTGTCTGCCTTAATTTGTCTTATATTTGTTCTATGTATTTAGAGCTCTCTTAGAGAGTTATCCTATCACTGTATGTACAGGATACTCCTTTGGATTCTTCTATACCCACACCGTATATATATATATATATATATATATATATATATATATATATATATATGCCTTCACGCAGATATGCACACGGGGAAAAGCATATACGTATTAGCATGCAAACACGGAAATAGCCACGCGCCCATATACACACAATGACACAAATATTTCGCTGCAAGCAAAGACGCTTACAGGGACATACGAAAAATGCCTATCGGAGCACATACACATGTTTTATGAGGTCTCTTCGCGACACGAGAAGAAACCAAAAATGGAGGTCCGCTCTTTCAAGTGTATAATCTGTTTTGCAGATGTGAAAAAAAAAGAAAAGATAACATCAACTTGAAATAAAGGCCGGCGGCAATTTTATCAATCCAGTTTTTTTGTTCTTCTTCCCCATTGTACGGATCATCACCACCTCACCCCATGAAGAATCTTCCACTTTTTTTTTCACTTCTTTTCCTCTGAGTCAAGATTTATAATAAACTTTAAATATATATAACATGATGGACTCCGCAGGCGTTCGCATATATTCACACAAATACATAAACAGAAAGAAATGAATTAATATATTTACATACGCCCTATTTCTGATATTGAGCACCTTAACCCATAAATATAGCATACCTGAAAACTATATTTTCATTATATATATATATATATATATATATATATATACTAATCACAGTGAAACTAAGACCAATTATAAGAAACTAAATCGCTAGAACTGGCGCTAATTTAACTATAATTTAATCGTCTTGAACACCCAGAAGAGAACCTCTTCTTAGGTCAAAGGTGGGGGATAAAAAAGAAACAAACGGCGTACAAGTACAAAACGTCGAGTAGCCGTTAGAAAGAAAGAAAGTGCTCGATACGAAAGTACGAAAGTAGAGCTACAGATGCAAAATCTAAACATGAGCCCAAACCTACCGCGGTTTCACACTACGATTCTTCAGGGCATATGGCTAATGGCCTAGATTAAAAAAGCAAATACATAGCTACTCAGACACAGAAGAAACCAACAAAAACAAGGGGTAGAAGAAAATTTATTATTTATATGTTTTTGCATATATATATATATATATATATATATAATTTTAATTCAGATACTTTAATCCAAGCGAAAAAAGCAGGAAGGTAAATTCCAAAAACCCGATCCTAATTAATATTAAAAATTTTATTTTAATATTAAAAAATGATACAGGAAATGAGCTCCATGTAATAAAATATTACAGAGCAGATATAAATTAAAAAAGTATTAATTCAATGATGTTGGATGATCATTTATATATATATATATATATATTATTATTATTATTATTTTTATTATTATTATTTAATTGTTTTTAAATTTTGTGCATGCAAATTTGTCAACAGCACAGAAGAGTAGGGCCAGTTGAACTGTGCGAAAAAGAGTAGTTCCCTACGCTAGAAATTTGGAAATGGTATACCGAACTGCTTGGCATTCGCACCGGAAGCTCCGATACGAAAATATTTTAGCGTCAATCCGAGAACAGTGCAAAGTAGACGGAAAGAGTTGGATGAGTCTAAAGGTGTTTGGGGTGATCACTGGCAATGACCACTTAATACCTTAATTCATCTTCTCACAGACAGATTAAAAACAGGCCGGGATAGATAGATAGATAGATAGATAGATAATGAATTGGCATAGATAGATAGATAGATAGATAGATAGATAGATAGTGAGAAGTGATTATATTCTGGCGATGAATTCACATATAAACATGCAATCTCTCTTTATGTAGTGCCTCTGTTATAGCGAGGTGCCTTTGATATTGTAATTTAAATAGTATTTTTGTATTATCAACCAAAATCTTTTAAAGGTTCTTAAGGTTAATAAAAGGTTTTATTATTATTATTATTATTATTATTATTATTATTATTATTATTAGATAGGTGGAATGTAAGACGTTTACACAAGGAAGTGGTAGTATGGCCAATAAAGGTAATTGATTTATGACAAGAACCACAATCTTGTACATGGCATTGCAATTCATACATTACATCAGTCATCGCTAGTTTAGAATTTATGAGGTTATTATTATTAGAAATAACAAGGTTTGCTGTCTTCCATTTTCTATAATATATTATAAATTTTACATGTTCTTGGGGAATTACAGCAGAAATATGGTGTCTAATATTTTTCGTATTGAAAATTCGTGTGCATTTGGCTGCAATAAAATATATTGATGTTATTTATAATGTTAGTGTCATGTATTTTTTGTAAGAACAATTTCATTTGTTTACTAGCAGTATAGCCCGGCGTTGCTCGGGTGTAATGAAAGCTTTAAAACTAATCCATGGTCCTGGAGCTCAGACTCTTTGGACGTTAGCACAAAAGACTATAAAGCAATAGTTGTTTCCAGTTAAAGCGAAACCGTAGACTGAAAGAAAAATGAATGGATGTAAGTCAAATTTTGAAGTTTGGTGAGAATCGGACAAAAATTGTGGATTTGTATAAAGGATATACAGACAGATAAACAGACACGCACACACAAAAATTTTGCCTTTTATATATATATATATATTATCGATTTTCTGCACTATTGTAAGAACTGCAACCTTGAAACTTCTGAATATCGTTTCTTATGTCTTTGTCTATCAGTGTATCAAATTTGATTAAAATCGGACCACTCCTTCTATAACCCGATTTTTTCGATTATCGAGTTTCGATATTTATTGGGGGTACCTCGACACAAAACCTAGCCAAGAACACTTGCAGACGCTTATAATACAACTGTGTACATTTTCAATAAAATCGGTTCAGCCGTTTCGGAGTCTATATGTAACGGACACTCACACACTCACAGGCGCACCCACACACAGAGACAAAGTTTCATTCATAAATAAGTTTAGATAAGTTGGTTTTTAGTAAAAGTGGAAAATCATGCTACATTTTTGCATTTCTAATCTCCTGCAAAATGGAAGCGTGTAAGAATACTAGAAAAATTAAATAAAATATTTAATAAAAATTGTTTATATGAAAGATTTCTGCCCAAATATATATTATATATATATTTCTATATTATCTATCAGAAATTTTGTTAGAAAAATGTGCGTCCTTCGGCAGTATTCAAACCTGCTTCGATTAAAACACATTTTCCTGACAAAATTTCTTATAAGTAATCAGACCGGTAGAAATACACATGCACGCGCGTGCGCACACACACACACACACACACACACACACACATATATATATATATATATATATATATATATATATATACTGTTTAATTAAAAACAGAATATCTACTAAAATGCGCGTATTGATTAAAAATAATGCTCAAACAAATATATTAAATATGTCGGGTTTTAATTCCATTTCGTTAATCTATGGAACATTACGTAATATATATATATATATATATATATATATATATACTGCATATGCGAGTATCAGAGTATCTATTTATCTTTCATTTTAATCTTTCATTTTTTAAAAATTCGAGTTGAGTTCATTACATTCACTTGCGCCCTTGGCAAAAATATGAATCCTTCTCTCCATGCTGCTGTGGGTTAAATAGTAGGACTTGTATCGGACTAAAGTCATTGTTGTAATGAAAAAAATTCTTAATGCAATTGGCTTTCATAAAAAGAGGAATTATTGTTACAATGCAAATATGTTTTGGCTTTAAATAACCAACAGATCGGTGATAAACCGTAAAACATTAATCAATAAACTTTGTAAAGCTAGATATAATATAGATTTGATATTTGGTGATTTGTATCACAGTGGGAACAGATGCCATCACGCCTAGTACAGTTAATCACTCGATATGTATTGTTTTTAATATGTACTAGCAGTGTAGCCCGGCGTTGCTCGGGTGTAATGAAAGCTTTAAAACTAATCCATGGTCATGGAGCTCAGCTTTTTTGGACGTTGACACGAAAGACTAAAAAGCAATAGTTGTTTCCAGTTAAAGCGACACCGTAGATTGAAAAAAAAATGAATGGTTGTAAGTCAAATTTTGATTTCCGGTATCGATGTCAAATAAGTTTTCCGTTGCAAACTGAATTTTGAAGGTTAAATAAGTCCTCTGAGTAAATGATATCATGGATGAGACTAAGAACTACAATTATACCTACTTAGAGCAAAATCCGAAGCAAAAAACAAAATAAAAGGGCTGAAAACCTGATTTTGATCAGACTCGATAGGATATTGAGGTATCGATTTCCAATATCCGAGTCAAATAAGTCATCCAAGGATAAACTAACCTAAGTAAGTCCATGAAAACTAATCGTACCCATTGGGAGTAAAATTGGAAAAAATGAGCCATATTGATGGTTGAATATCGGTTTTGATCAGACTCGATAGAATATCTTATGTATCGGTTTAGATATCGGGGAAACATGAGTTGTCTGAGAAGATCTACTAGTGTTTGAGACTAAAAACTATAATTTTACCAAGTTAGAGCAAATTCTGCAGCAAGAACCACGATAAAAGGGCTGAAATCCTGATCTTGATCAAACCTGATCGGATATCGAGGTATCAATTTCCGATATCGTGGGGGAAATCGGAAAAAAATAAGTAGTCCATGACCTGACTGGAAATATAAAGAATATTTATTTGAAGTTTGGTGAAAATCGAATAAAAATTGTGGATTTGTATAAAGGACACACACACACACACACACACACACACACACACATCTTGCCTTTTATATATATAGATTCATCTAATTTCTGTTTTTACTAGAGTAAATGGATGGTCGTATTAGAACAACAAAATCAAAGTTAGGATACGAAATGAGATAATTCAAGAAAGAAACAGTAGAGAGCCATGATCGCATAAGTCCTGAAAGTACGTAATATATATATATATATACTAAAATAATAATGTTCAAACAAATAAATTTAAATTTCGTAAGTTTCCGTAAAATTTCGTAATGTCTTCGGTTACGTTTCTTTACAATACATTAGGATACGATCCAAAGTAGAACTGAATGTTCTAAAGAAATCGGGAAAATGTGGATTTATATGGCTTAATTCAGACTTTGTTTACCATACGGTTGAGTGGTAATCTCTCCTGTGTATGGGAGTTGCAGGTTCGAACCCCGCCGTAAGATAGATATTTTACAAACAAGATTTCTCGAATCTTCAGGCCGGTGGATATATATAAAGGTACTGTTTAATTATAGAAAAACAGACTATCTACTAAAATATGAGTATCAGTTGAAAACAATATTCAAAGAAATATATATATATATATATATATATATATATATATATATATATATATATATATTGTTATCCGCAGACAGATCTGTTTCATTGCATCACAGCTGATCAGTACGGTTAGACTCCGATTGCTTTTTAACTCAGGATTAAAACCCGACCGAATTGGCGTCAGTCGGCGATTCTACCCTGGGCTATGGGCGTTCGGTAGAAGAAGGCAGACGTTTTAGCGTGTGTATTATCATTATACGTGCCCAATAGCCAGAGTGCTCTAATTCATTTTACTGAATGAGCGATGCGTACATGCCACAGTAGCTACTGTTTTTCAAAGTCTACCATTCTTCCAGAGTGCTCAATGAGGGTGTGAGAGCGTAAATATATATATATATATACACACACACAGAAATAAGTATGGCATCAGGTTACATGTGCAAAGCACTTAGTTAAAATCGAACTCACTTTAACAGTAAAGACCATTATTATACTTACATTGACGCCGTCGGCATTCCATACATGGAAGGTCATTGATTTTCCCCTCTCGAGAGTCAAACTTTTAAGCAGTGCTTTGTGTCTCTGCAAAGTCTAATATATGCGAGACAGACATATGTTGCATATACATGCTTTTCCCAATGATGTTGATGATACAGTGTTTTCTACCAATCTTTCTCTGTTTTACTTGTTCTGTTGGTCTCTATGTGATGAGCCAATGTGGCCTCATATAACAGGCCTCTACGAGTTGATCTTAAATTTATAAATATTTAAACTAACATGTCTACTTTAAATAATCACATAAAAATTAATACCATCGATGGAACGTTTTTCTGGTAGATATTTCGGAGCCGTTTCTTGATTACTGCACACATCTATCAGAGACATTGATTACAATTGAGAAGAAAGGAAAGAAGAACTTCAATTGGTAAGCAGTTAGCTTGCAAAACCTGAGATAACCACGGTTTTTTAGGTATGGACAATAAACAAAGAATCAAATGCAGGCAAGTAAAAGATATCGAAAATGGTGAGGTATTTGAACAACAACAGAGGTGGGATTCTAGATCCCATTTCAAATTAATGACTTGATGTTTTCTCTTTTCTCTTTCGATCCTGTCCTATAAACAGAACGGTTGCGCCACAAGAAAAGAAAGGGTGCTTTATAGCTGCCAGTGCATGTTATTTGTCAAGTTAGCCTTGGGGCCTGATCAGATAGCAACTCCCAAATTGATAGGGAAATTGAATGTTTCAGTATTTAATCTAAGGTATCAGAGACGAAGATTCCATTTCGGACGGCCTTCCTAAATGTCTTCTCACGGGCTGAATACGTTTCGTTTTTTTATTTATTTATTTATTTTTCTTAGCTTTTCGCATTTTTATTAGTTTAAGTTGTTTATAAGCATCCAATAATTTCCGATGTTTAATTTCTACTTGTCCTTATCGTTCGTCCAATGTTTTTGACTGGGACTAGTTTTTCTTTTACTTGATAAGTTTTTCACGTTTGTTTGCACGTTCTTTCAAACGTTGTACGGAATTCTGAGATTATTTTTTTTTTAAATCTTCCACTTTTTTATTGATATATTTTATCTTTTCATTTTCGCTTCTCACTTTTCAATCTAAGCTTTTTTTTTCTTTTTTGGCTTAATTTATTATATATTTCTTATTTCTTTTAGATTAATTTTATTTTTGTGTATTTATTTCTGTTGCCTCGATTCAAGGCGGACTGTAGTTTAGCATTTTCTAAACAACAGCCATTTTTAGCAACGATCTTTATTTTGTAATTTATTCTTGCCTCATTATTTTGTATTTCAAGGAATTTCGTTTCATGTCGTCTGCTTATTAATTTGTCTTCCAGGGTTATTTTCTTTTCTTTTTTTTTTTTTTTTTTTGTCTTTATGACGTTCCTTGTTTTCTCCAATTCAAAGTTCTCTTTCTTCTTTGCTTTCTTTTCGATTCTCTCTTCGACTCATCATGATTTTTGTTCATTGCTTTATTCTTCTTCATTCTAACTTTCTTTCTTCCATCCTTTATTTATCCACTTCTTCCTTTTTTTCTTCTCTTTTTTTCTTTTCTACCTTCCATTTTTTTATTTTTTATTTTTTGTTTATTTTCGTATTCTTGAATCTTTGCCATTCTTACCATTTTCTTTTTCTTTATTTCTTTTTATTTGATTTTTTTTTTCGTCTGCTTGATGTGATTCTTTCTTTTTTTTTTGCTTTTCTTTTTCTTTGTTTTCTTTTTTATTTATTTTTCTTTTTTTTCTAGCTTTTATTTCATTTACTTTCATTTCTTTCGTTTTCTTTTCGTTCCCTCAATATTTAACTGCTTTCCTCGGCTTTAACTGTTCTTCTTTAACCAATATTTTTTTCATTCTTCTTTTATATATATATTGTCCTATATACCGTTTGGATGTGCGTTGTGGTGCATTGGATATCGGCTCGGAACGAGAAATCGGGGAGCCGAGTTCGAATTCCAGCCGAATTCATTGCATTCACTTACGCGCAAATACCCTTGGGAAAGGTATTAATCCGTCTCTTCCTTCCAGTTATGGGTTAAATAGCAGGACAGATTGAGTTCTATAACCTTGGTCGGCAACCAGTCTACCGCAGAAAGCAATGGCAACCTACTGCGGGATAATCTTCTGCCCAGTCAGTCATGTCTCTTTCGAGACATGATCGCCCAAGCGTGTATCACATGGCACTTAACTGACTGACTGAATGTAATAGAAATATAATTAAAACTTCTACTGGGTATAAAGTGGGGGATCAGTCTTATATTGTAATAAACTGATCCCCCACTAATTAGTACATAATGATATAATACAGCTCTTCCCCTTCTACCTATGAGTCAAATAATAGGACAGATTGGGTTCTATAGCCTTGGTCGGCAACTAGTCTACCGCAGAAAGCAATGGCAACCTACTGCGGGATAATCTTCTGCCCAGTCAGTCATGTCTCTTTCGAGACATGATAGCCCAAGCGTGTATTACGTATGGCACTTGACTGACTGACCGTTTTCTTTCTTTTTTTTTCCTTTTTTCTCGCTTACTCTTTTAATTTTCTTTCTTTAGTTGTCCTTTCTTTTCTGTTACTAATTTCATTCAGTTTTTCTTTTCTATTATATTTTCCTTCTTCGTTCAATCGCCTATTTTCTTGCCCTTTCTTTCTGTCGCTACTTGTTCATTTTTCTTTATTCTTTTATTCATATATTCATTCTATTTCTTTTGGCTTACGGACATATCACGTTGAATACACCGGTTCTTGCTCGATCACCGAAGTTAAGCAACGTTGAGCCTGGTCAGAACTTTGATGAGTGACCGCTTGGGAATACCATGTGCTGTAAGCGTAAGTGAATGCAAGACATATTGATAAACACAAATAATAAGAAATTTACTATTTCACCATACAAAAAACCTACCAGCATATGTTCATGCAGACTTTATTACAAGAGCGAATGCCCATATTACTACAAAATAGCGAATATAAAAAATGTAATACATCGTGCAAAAACTAATTCATCCACACAACAGATTTTTTACAGTGAACTAAAGAATATAAAATAATCACTTGTTAATAATAGCTTTTCAAACGATATGGTTGGTAAATAAATACGATGCTTTCTTAGAAGTCTCAATACTAAGCAAATAGAACATAATACTACTTCAACTGATCACAAATATATTAATCTCCTATATCGTAATCAAATCCATACAAATTATAAAGAAGATGAAAATATACTTAAAAAATTCGTAAATACTAATATATCTGCAATAGATCCTAGCAAAAAAAAAATATATATATATAATAATAATTTAATCTTATACTGCTGTAAATCTAGTATATCCGATTCAATTATTCGCAATGGTTCTTTTCATCCGGTTAACGATTTGCAAAAAACCAACATGGTTTAAAAATTCAAGTGCCCAACGGATTAAATAATATTTATGTCGGTCACACAACAAACTCGCTTTCACGACGCTTGATACTACACTTGAACGATAATTCTAACATTTTTAGGCATTTAAAGCAACATGCCTAGCCACATACACAATTCCGGAAAACCCTAGCTGAAAACACAACTATACTTAAACATGAAGACAAACAAATACTAAAAATTCTCGAAGCTATATACATAAAACAGTTGAAACCTAACCTGAACAAGATCAACTATGAAATCTCTACAAATATCCTTAAATGCCTACAATTAATAACAGTAGTAACTGGTTTATTCCAATGGCTTCCCATACTTAATATTTCTTATTTTCACTCTCGCTCGGTCATGTGTGATGTCATGAGTTGTGATGCAACATTTGCTTCCATTGTCTTAAATGCACGAGTTTGTTGTTGCTTGGAAATCTTCCATGTAAACAAAAACAGTTTTTCATTATGGTTTGTCCGTGTTTATAATATATAATGTAATTTAACATCTTTGAAAATAGCTTATGTAAACCAAAAGCTTAGATTGAATTATTAAAATTTATATATCAATATTGTCATTTTCTTTCATCATTTAATGATAATGCTATTAAGCTTATCAGAGAATATGAAAAAAAAATTACATAAAATAAATTGACAAAACTTGTTTATATTATTTAAAGAAACATGCATTAATATATATATATATAGTCATCCGCAGACAGATCTGTTTCGCTGTATAACAGCTCATCAGTACGGTTAGACAGCCGATTGCTTTTTACCCAGGATTGAAACCCGACCGAATTGGCGTCAGGATTCTACCTCTGAGATACGGGTTCTCGGTAGAAGGAGGCATATTTTTAGCGTGTATATTATCATTAATCTATAAAATATTCTTGGATATTCTACAAATCTATGGGTAATAGATATTTTGCAGCTAAAACAGCTGCTCCTCAGACCCCAAACCATGCAACAGTTAATGTTTAAAATCATCCAGAAGATCGTCACATGTGGACACTCACGTGCTCATATCGAGAATAAATATTTGTAACGGCAATCTACAAAAACTTTTCCTCGTTCATTCAAAAAACAAAAAAAAAATACAGGATCATTTTAAAAAGAAAAACAGAAAGGAAAGGAGAACGAAAAGTATAAGGACGTTAAAGTTAACGTCTTAGATCGATACATAGCGCATATGGTCTAGATATATCTAAACTTATTTATAAATGGAACTTTGTCTATGTGTGTGTGTCCGTTACCTATAGACTCTGAAACGGCTGAACCGATTTTCTTGAAAATTTACACAGTTGGACTATAAGCGTCTGCGAGTGTTCTTAGCTAGGTGTTGTATCGAGGTACCAAATATCGAAAATCGATAATCGAAAAAATCGGGTTATAGAAGGAATGGTCCGATTTTAATCAAATTTGATACACTCATAGACAAAGACATAAGAAACGATATTCAGAAGTTTCAAGGTTGCAGTTCTTACAATAGTGCAGAAAATCGATAATATATATATATATAGAAGGCAAGATATTTGTGTGTGTGTCTGTTTATCTGCCTGTATGTCTGTATTTTTTCAGCCCTTTTATTTTAGTTTTTGCTTCAGGTTTGGCTCTTTGTAGGTATAATTGTAATTCTTAGTCTCAGCCATGATACCATTTACTCAGAGGAATTATTTAGCCTTCAAGACTCGACGAAAAAAACTTATTCGATATCGATACCAGGAAATCAAAATTTTACTTACATCCATTCATTTTTCTTTCAGTCTACGGTTTCGCTTTAACTGGAAACAACTATTGCTTTTTAGTCTTTCGTGCCAACGTCCAAAGTGTCTGAGCTCCAGGACCATGGATTAGTTTTAAAGCTTTCATTACACCCGAGCAACGCCGGGCTATACTGCTAGTCACTAATATTCGTTAATATCTCCTGCATCTCTTTTGGACAGTCTCTCCAATTGTTCAAGATGGTGATTGCTGCCATAATCCTTGCTTTCAGTTCATCTTTGCTGTTACAACGAATTTTGTTGATCTCGCGCTCAATTCGCCCCACACATAATAATCAAGGTGATGTCAGTCTGGGGAGTTAATAACCAGTTGTTAGGGGTGATATGGTCACAGAAATTGTCTAACAACCATGATTTGGTTCTCTTAATTGTGTTATGATGCAATGTCCTGTATCCAGATAAAGTGTCATCCAGTAGCCACTCTCTTGACCCAGAGCAGCACTGCCTCCCCAAGACATTTGATGTACACTTCCGACCATAATTATTAGGCCACCCAGTGTTTTAAAAAATGATGTATTTCATACTATTTTTTAGTATTTATTGCCAAGTGAATAATTGTAAATGAAAACAGAATGGTTCTTTTGTTAATACTGCACAATAACATGGGCATTATATGAATTTATAAATATTTAATAATTACCTATATTGCAGTTTTATCAATGAAAGAAT
The DNA here is from genome assembly GCA_037127315.1 of Ascarosepion bandense. Taxonomy (NCBI): domain Eukaryota; kingdom Metazoa; phylum Mollusca; class Cephalopoda; order Sepiida; family Sepiidae; genus Ascarosepion; species Ascarosepion bandense. The sequence goes on from JBBBDQ010001848.1 coordinate 1,496,268, forward strand.
GAAGAAAATTTAGGGTGATTTGGACAAATCTATCTTTGCTTCCTTGTCTTGTAAATTTTTGCAAAGTAATAATAACAAAAATAAATACTAAAAATAGTATGAAATACATAATTTCCTTTACAAAACTGGGGTGGCCTCATAATTATGGCCGGTAGTATATATATATATATATATATATATATATATATATATATATATATATACAGTAAATCTAGAGGGTGCGAAGGGTAAATTGTCGCTATTTGCCTTGTAAAATTTTACAAAGTAATAATAAGAAAAGAAACATTCTGTTTTCATTTAGAATTATCCACTTAAAAATATTATGAAATGCATCATTTCTTTTAAAAATAAAACTGGGGTGTCCTAATAATTATGGCCGGTAGTGTAGGTTTGTATTAAGTCTGGATGCCTCACCAACAAATTCGATAGTTTTTTTTTTATAAGAGTGAGTGGGGTGAGGTTTCCGAGCTGCCATAGCTTCATAATCGCCGTCAGACTCATCCAACTCTTTCCGAATACTCTGCGCTATCCTCAAATTGATACATAAACACTCTGAAATAAATATTCCGGTATGAATACCAAAGAAAGCTTAGAACCAGCAGAATAAAAAAATATCCAAATGTTGGACAATTTTCGTCTTTATTTTCACATAAAATTAAAGCCAATTTAGAACGGCTAATGATTAAACAGAACAGGCATTAATTGTGTCTTATATGAACAGTATATGTTCAGAAAATTATCTGCTGCCTCGATACACTATATATATATAGATAGATAGATAGATAGATAGATAGATAGATAGATAGATAGGTACTGTGGATATATATATATATATATATATATATATATATATATATATATATATATATCCGCTTATTCATTTATTTACTTATCCGTTGCGTTCCACTTGACTCAGCTTCGGCTCAGCATTTACAAAATCCGCTTAATTAAAAAAAAAGAAAAGATTGTTGCCTTCTTAACAATTCTTCTGACATCTGCTCTTCTGCAACAGAATGCGACTTTCAGGCGGAGGAATTCTATAGACAGCAGCCGCAATATTTTTGTCCATAGCACAAGGGGCTTTTTGGGGGCCACTACAAGATCAAAGGTCAGACGGATCAAAAACAACGGTAAACTTAAGACACTTCTGAAAGAAAAGCGAGAAAAGAACGGGCAATTAAAAGCTGAATAAATGGAAAGAAAGAAAGAAAGAAAGAAAGAAAGGAAGAAAGAAAGAAAGAAAGACAAAGTCATGAAATAATAGAAGGAAAGAATGGAAGAAAGACACATTCATCAAAGAAAGAAAGAAAGAAAGAAAGAAATACAGTCTTCAAATAAAAGAAAGACACACTGATGAAATAAAAGAAAGAAAGAAAGAAAAAAGAAAGAAAGACACTCTCATGAAACAAAAGAACGAAAGAAAGAAAATCAGTCATTAAATAAAAGAAAGAAAGAAAGAAAGACACAGTCATGAAATATAAGAAAGAAAGAAAGAAATAAAGACACAGTCATAAAATAAAAAAGAAAGAAAGAAAAAAGAAAGAAAGACACTCTCATGAAATAAAAGAACGAAAGAAAGAAAATCATAGTCATTAAGTAAAAGAAAGAAAGAAAGAAAGAAAGAAAGAAATACACAGTCATGAAATAAAAGAAAGAAAGAAAGAAAGACATAGTCATAAAATAAAAAAGAAAGAAAGAAAGAAAGACACAGTTATTAAAGGAAAGAAAGAAAAAGTAATGAAATAAAAGAAAGAAAGAAAGGCACAGTCATGAAATAAAAGAAAGAAAAAAAGACAGTTATCAAATAAAAGAAAGAAAGAAAAAACGATACAATCATCAAATAAAAGAAAAAAAGAACAATGAACAAAATATTATCACTAAATAAAAAAAGAAAACTTAAAAAAGATTAAGACAAACCAGTAAATAAAAAATTAAAGAAAGACAAAAAATACTGTAATAAAATAAACAAATAACAAAACGAACATTGAAGAAAACTACAAAATAAAAAAGAAAAAGAAAAAAGAAAACAAGACAAAACAGTAAATAAATAAATAAATAAATAGATAAAAGAGAAAAGAAAGAAAGAATGAAGAATAAAGAATAATGAAAGAAGGCGATAAAAAAGAGGAATAAAAGGAATCTGAGAAAATCAAGCAAGTTTTAAAGGAAAAGTTTAGTGAACGAATATCGGACGCATATGAAAAAGAAAGAAAAAACAAGAATGAAAGAAACGAAAGAAAAAAATCCCATAAAGAAGCAGAAAAACAAAACACGATAAAAGACGATTCAAAGAAACAAACAAAGATGAGAAAATATGAAAATAATAGTAACAGAGTTAAAAAAAAAAAAAACTAAAAAAAAATTAATAAATAAAGAAGTACCTTAAATCGGAAGCCAGAATTCCTTTATTCCATCTTCGAGATGATTCCGAAATTCCAATTCGATGAGAACCGTCAGAGACTGCAAGATTCCAATAGGATGAGAAAGGATATTAAGGACCTTAAGGTGTTAATGAGTGACTAATACAAGTTACCACTGACGCGGTTGGGGGTCTTAAGGAATTCTTCACCTGCCACCTGAACACTCCTCTACCTTCTGTTCCTAACCTTACGTCCACTGGTACCAGCAACGCCTTCACAGCTGTTTACAACCCTGCAACAGCATCGACACCATCACCATATATGCAACACTTAATATCGAGAACAGTCATTACCATCTATGGAACCGAGGGATCATTCTTCCTACCATATTTCCTCGTTTTCGTAGAATCGGTAGATATTCAAACATTTGAGTTTAGCTATAGGGTACATGTACTATCTTCTTTTATCTTAATTTTTCTTATCAATTATTAGGGGGTTATGTTTCTCCATGACTTCCTACTTGTTGTAGCTCTTAGCAATATTTATCCTTTTTCTATTCTTGCTAATTCTTGTTCTGCCATCCATTTAGAGAAGACCAGTGTTTGCCTCTGTTGGTCTTATCTTCGGGACGCCCTGTGGGTATTTAAATATCCAGGTCTTCTTTCTTTTTCATTATGCGCCCAATTGTCTCATTCTTTCTGAAAATACAAGTGTACATTTTGTTTTTGCTTTCCCTAACACTTCTTCATTGCTCACATGTTCCGACCATGGTATTCACAGTATTTAAAACGAAACGCCTTTTCTTCCAGTGTCTTCTTCATCTCTGACGAAAATTTCTAATATTCACTGCCATATGGGAAGATTTATATCACACAGTTGAACAGAACTCTTTTCTCTGTTTTTAACGAAATTTTCCTGTTTCCTACTACAGAGTTTGGCTTTTGAAAGTCATCTTTCGCTATTGCAACGCTCTTTCGGATTTCGGTTTAATAACTTCCGTTGTATGTTATAAATAAAATTTATATTTACTTACTTTTTATAATCATATTTCTCCAAGCAAAGCATTTTACTGCCACTGTTTTGCAGGAGGTTACATAGGAGGAAAGTCATGAGAAAGAGTGACAGATTACAGGGGGTGTCAGGAAGTGGGTAAGAGAAGGAAGAGAATACTGAGGAGAGTGGAGTGGACGGAGAAAGAAGTATGAGACAGAGGATGCAGGTTAGTGAGATAGGAAAGGACTATTGACTTTACATTTAAATTCTTGGAGATTGTGGCAGTCGGGAAAGCAAGTAAACGGAAAGGAATTCCACAGGCGGGAAGTGTGAGAAAAGAAGCTGTTGGAGTAGAATTTGCGTTTACATTTTATTGTTTTTCGCAGTGGGATCTTGTTGCTAATCTTGTGGCTCGAGTAAATTTATATATAGGAGGCACCAGTGAGCTAAGTTCATCGGAGCAGAAGCCGTGGAAGTATTTGTAGAAGAGACACAGGGAAGCCACATTGTGCCGGTGAGAAAGTGACTGTATCTGAGCTACTAATTCGGGATCGGGACTATTACTTATTCTTTGTTCCCACTAAATCCAAAATAGGGCACAAGGCAATCATAGTTTGAATTTTAGTTTTAAATCATCTCAGTCTCTACCGCGGACATCAGGGTGTTCTCTTATCCTTACCCATTTTATATGGGATTTTTTTAACCATATCTCTGCAAGACGTTAGCAATTATAATCTTCTTTATTATCTGCAAATATTTGCCTTCTCTAGATTTCTGAATTAATAATATTATTTGTGTCTGAATTTCTGGGATGAGGAATTATTATTTACACTATGTACATACAGACTATTGTCCTCATCTTTGCTCTTGTTGTTGTTGTTGTTGTTGTTGTTGCCACAACGTTTCGGATGTTATGCCCTCCGGCCTTCATCAGGTCTATATCGATCCAGGTGATCTACAGGGAATTCCAAACTGAACCCTTTATTGAATTTACGGGGAAAGAATATTCTAGATCCCCCACACATGTCTAGAGATATCTCGTCCAGTTCTTATATTTACTACTACTCAGTTATTTCTAACTCGTTTCCACGAAGTCCATGTACAAACCGTCCGACCCATGGATTGAACACACAATTACTTGTCAAAAAATTCACAAACTCAGTTGAAACTGGGAAGCGGACGCTGTAGAAACGGGCGCATGAGAACTAGTCGAGATATCCTTAGACATGTGCAGTGGAACGAGAACAGTCTACATCCGTAAATTAAATGAATGTTCAATTCAAAACCTCTAGTAGGGTAGCCAGATTATCGATATACCTCTGATGAAGATCGGATGGTGGGACAGCCGAAACGTTATAAGAAGAACCAAAATAAGGACAGTAGTCTGAATGTACAGTGAAAATAAAAGTATTTTTTAGACAGCGTAGGATTCAATGCCAGGGTAGCTTGCTACTTAATACATAGAGATATCGGCGGTTTAAAGTTATTTTGCTTTTACGAGAGTTACCTATGTGACACCGTTTTATATATATATATATATATATATATATATATATGTGTGTGTGTGTGTGTGTGTGTGTGTGTGTGTGTGTGTGTGTGTGTGTGTGTGATGATTGTTTAATTACTTAGTTTTTGGTCATAATAAAATTAAACCGGTGCGCATTTGTATCAAAAAGTGTTCAATGATATTGTAGAACTTTTGAATATTTTCCATTCATAAATGTTTCTACAACGAGTGGTGTCTTCAGGCCATTTGCAATAACTTATTTTACTGTTTACGGTTTCTTTTTAAAAACGCTCACGTATATATATATATATAAGAAAGAAATAACAAATTTAAATTTTATGTCTTACAAGAATAAATATAGATATATTTCATTATTGCTCACAATTGTACAATAAATAAAATCAAAATTAACATGGATTAATTTCAAATTTAATTAAAGTTAATTCATATTTTCTTTTCATCAAAGAAACAACCACGAGCCTTTATTACTGCAGAGCAAACCCTTGGCATTTTTTCTAATAACTTATAAAAGTAAGTTGGTGAAAGTGATTTCCAAGCACCCTGCAAGCATTTAAACAATATTTATTCATTTTTAGGAAGTTCATTTCGAACTGTACGATCAATTTCATCCCTTATTCTCCTTCTTTAATAGTGGTTTCTCAACTGCTACACAGCCTTTAAGCCCACAGAATGAAGTCGTCTCTTAAAAGTAGTAACAGATACTGGATGTTGCCGAGTAGAATTCATTTCAATTGTTAATTCCGGAGCGAATTTTCTTCTATTCCTCTTGCTAGATATGATCAAGTGCCTATCCTCTACAATAGATGTTACTCTGGGCCCACCAGATCTTTTTCTCTCGATATTTAACTTAGTTTCACGAAGTCGTTAAAGGCAATAATGCACGCCATTTTTTGATAGTCTTAATTTTTTAACGATAACATGTTCAGAATATCCTTCTTTCGAAAGAATTTCAACCCGAGCTCTTTTTTCAATGCTAATCTGTTTCTTCCTTGCCATTTATACCGTAGTAATATGGTTTACAAAAATAAATTATACCGTAATTATAATATCTGAATTAATCTGAACTTTCGACAAAAACTTGATCACAATAAGAGGAGTCAAGTATCAAACTCAGTAAATGTTTACTTTAAAGTTAAAAAGAATATTTTTTTTATTTGACATCTGCATAAGAATAACAAAAAATACAAACTCGGCGAATTCAATTCTGCTAAAAATTTGGGTGGTCCCAAAATTATGGTCTGTAGTATATATATATATATATATATATATATATATATACTCTCATTACGATTGAGCTCCCTAGAGAAGAAAATTTTGAAAACAGTCTCCACATCTGAGATATATGCGTGACTCTTCAGAAATGTTATTGAGTTCTTTCGGTGACTGGCGTGTGTATACACTGCTTATATACAACACTTTAAAATTTCTGTTCTCCGATTCTGTGTGCCTCTGGCTTAGGGAACAGCGACTCCGACTGACACCAAATCGGTCGATTTTCGATCCCGACCAAAAGCAAGTGGATGTGTCTAGCCATATTGATGAGCTGTGATACAGCGAAACAGGCATGTATGTGGATGACATATATATATATATATATATTAAAATATATATATATATATATATATATATATATATTTATATACGTATATATATATATAAATATGAATCGGATTTTAAATGTATATACATATATATATATATATAGTCATCCGCAGACAGATTTGTTTCGCTGAATCCCAGCTCATATGTACGGTTAGACTCCGATTGCTTTTAACCCAGGATTGAAGCCCAAACGAACTGGCGTCAGTCGTTAGTTCTACCTCTGGGACATGGGCGCACGGTAGAAGAAGTCAGACTTTTTAGCATTTGTCATATTGCCATTATACACGCCCAATAGCCAGAGTGCTCTAATTCATTAGTGAATGAGCGATGTGTGTGTGTATATATATATATATATATATATATATATATATATATATATATATATTGTCATCGGCAGACAGATTTGTTTCGCTGTATCACAGCTCATCAGTACGGTTAGACTCCGATTGCTTTTTAACCTAGTATTGAAACCCGACCGAATTGGCGTCAGTCGGCGATTCTACCTCTGGGCTATATATATATATATATTAAAATATCCGAGCCATTTTCTATTAGACCATTTTCACATCCAAATTTACAATATCTGGTATTCCCAAGTGGTCACTCATCAAAGTAATGTCTAGTCTTGACGTTGCTTAATTTCGTGCGAAAAATGGTGTTTCAACGCAAAGTTAATCATGAAAATAAATCATTTAGGGTATTAAAAGACTGCCAATTTGTTCGCTGGTTTAATGATTCGAAACGAATGACTGAAGGAAGGAACCACTTAACGAACAAAGTGAGCAGATATGAGTTGTTTGTTTACTCGGAAATAAACACTTTGTTTCTGTCTGACATTTGAGATGAGGAATTGTCATTATACATTTATTTCTTGTGACTATTGTTCCTATCTTGGTTGCCATTGTTGTAGACGCTACGATTATTCATGTCATGAGATGTCTTCTAGTGGTTAATTCTTGTCTTATTACTTTGCTGTGATGCCGTTTTTGGCAACCCGTTGACGCGGGTTGAAATCCCGACAGTATTGTTAAAGTTATCGCTAAAAATGTTTTTACAAACTTTACGTTTCGTTCAATTCCGGAAGGGTCCTGGGTATGACGGCTAACTGCATCCGGCAGCAAAAGCTCTGATTGGGAGGTTGTAAGGAGCACCTGTTAATTGTTGTTGTTCCCAGGTCTACCCTGACCCGGAGTGGTAGCACCTGTTAGGGTCCCAGCTATGGGTAAATAGTTAAACCCCAAACTGGGGTCAAAACACTATGAAAGTATAAAAATGCACTTTTGTAGAAATATATAGGTGAAAATAGACTTTATAGATAAATATACATTTTTGAAGGAAAAATATTACCAACAATACATTTTTTACGAAAAAATATTACCATAACACGTTTTTGAAGGAATAGAAATTATTGCCATAATATAATGAAGAAAAGTATTATTACCAGCAATACATTTTTGAATACAAAACTAAAAGACATCTTCCGTTTTCTAAAATTAAAAATTAAAAAACTAAATTTTTCATCAAAATCTGACTAAATCTACCTTCTCACTATAACTGAACATCAAAAAAATACCTTAAAACCATACCTTTTTGCCATTAAGTATCCCATAGAGGTGTTGATATGCCGTTAAACAAAATACAAACTCAAACTCAATTTCAGAAACCAATCGATGAAATTTGAATAAGCTGATTTGTTTGGAAAAACACTTCGAGAAAACCCCTACTTTGATTTAATTCAGTTTTATATGACTTAATGGGAAACAATATTTGTAAGAAAAATTATTTTCTTCCTTTTTTAATAGCGAAGGATTTCTTACTCTTGCGCACCCTTTGGGATTTCATTCCCCCGATCGACTCAGTCGATTAAAAACTTAATTGGGTGAATAAAGTTTATTGCTTTACTCGCCCGCGGTTGATTAAAAAACTCGCAATGAAACGTGTCCTTTCAAATATAGAAAAAGGACACCTGATTCCTTTTCCAACATAAAAGTATGCCATTGAAGATTCACAAGTTACTTATAATGACTTACAATGACATTATTGAACTCCTTGGTCTCGTTTTATCGTCCTGGTCAATGTAAACATTCGTTTCATTAACTCATCTGGAAAATATTATTCGTGATTCAACATCTGTATTTTCATCTCCGCTTACGAAAAGTAAAAATGAACATTTGAAAAAAAAATACTCATACTTCTTTCAATCACGCACCGAAAAAGAAATTACACAAGTAAGTTTTTATAGAAAATCGTCGAGAAAATCAGATTTGCTATTTTTTATCATTTATGAGATGAAGGTGTTAGTCAAACCTACGAATTTAGGTACCTCCACTCAATTGCCAAAAACAGCATATCATGATGTTAAAAGGGCTCAAACTTAATAAAAACAAAGTTTTATCATCAAAATGTTTATGCTATTAAGAAGAAAGATCAAATTTTGTTGTTATTACTTTTTAAAAAATTGTAAAATAATTTCTAACACTTTCGAAATTTTAATTAAAATTTCAATTTTTTGTTTCCTCTCAGCGATTCACGCTAAGTTTACGACTATTAAGAAAATGGAGTCGGTAAAATGATTTTGGGGCGAGTAAATTTTCCCTCACTCTCGATCACCGGTCAAATTATTTCTTTTTCAAATCTCAAAGGCTGCTCTTGAGCATGTGACATACAACTAGACATGCGTAAATATTTATTTCTGGAGTCAAATTTCAACTTGTGACTTGTTTGTAGCTCTCTCAAACGCGGGCCGAACGATTCTTTATGTATAAAAACTTAAAGAAAACACGCAAAAACAATATTGAATCTTTATTAAATAAGCACTTGTTATTTTAATCAATGAAATGTTCTTAAAATAGTGTGAGTATAGTGTATGTTAAATAATATAAATTTATATTTTCCAAAACAAATGATGATAATGAATAAAAATAATGAAAATGTGTTTTGACAGCTCGGTCACATTTTACTGTTAAAATAGTAATAAGCAACCGCAAGTTCTGGTCTGATAGTTTCTTCTCTCGTACTTCACGCTTCTGGAACTCTCTTCCGGTTTACTGCTCTTCTATTAACTACAATCTCGAAAGATTTAAATGCAACATCAGCAGCCATCTTCTGACTTTCCTAATTCCTCTTCTTTTATTGTTCTTTCTCCGCGTTAATCTTTTCTTATTTTCTTTCATGATCAGAAACACTTAGTCTTAGTGGCATTATTTCCTTATTTGGGATAGTAGAATGATTGAATATATATATTGTTAGGGCGCTCTCCACCTTTGTTATAAATATGGACTGTTCCTACCAGTATATAAAGTGGTAGTAGAAACACCCCAGGGTTGCGGTTGTAGCGTGTTGCGTCGTGTTGACTGTTCAGCTCTATACCAAGTCAGTCGAGTACTTCCGGTAGCGAACCGGAAGTGTACCATACACGGACTACATCTTATTGCTATACTAGACCATTGTTCCTGTATTATACGAACTCTGATTTACATATTATTTTCCGGTAATATATTTCATTTAGTTTATTTCCGTTGTTTATAATTATTTACCAACTATTTTCTGTTACGCACAACACACACACACACACACACACACACACACACATATATATATATATATATATATATATATATATATATATATATATATATATATGAGTAAATTAAACCTAGTGAGCCAACAAACCTACCAAGGTTTCACCTAAACGGATCTTCAGAGACTAGTGAGCCAACAAACCTACCAATGTTTCACCTAAACGGATCTTCAAGGAATGTTCTCTGAAGATCGGTTTAGGTGAAACTTTGGTAGGTTTGTTGGCGCACTAGGTTTAATTTACTTATTCTGCTCTGCTTAAGTATTGAGCGCTTTTTTGTTATTGATTACTCGTCTCGGGTTTGTTCTTTGGGCTACATACTGGCTCGGTCCGAATCTCTTTGGCTAAAGTTCATATTCTTAGCTCTTTCTTTTTGTACAACCATTTTTACCTTCCACGTATATACGCGGAGGGTTTTTCGAAACGAGTACAGTGATAAGATTGTGTTTACAGCCATCCGCGACTATATGGTAGACTTTGAAAATCAGTAGCTACTCTGGCATCAACGAATCGATCATTCAGCAATGAATTAGAGCACTCTCAGCTATTGGGCGTGTATAATGATAATATACACGCTAAAAAGTCTGCCTCCTTTAACCGAGCGACCATAGCTCAGAGGTAGAATCGTTGATTCGGTCGGGTTTCAATCCTGGGTTAAAAGGCAATAGGAGTCTAACCGTACTGATGAGCTGTGATACAGCGAAAAAGATCTGTCTGCGGATGACTATATATATAGTCATGACGATAGATAGATAGATAGATAGATAGATAGATAGATAGATAGATAGATAGATAGTCATCCTCAGACATGTATTTGCGCGTAAGTGAACGCAATAAATTCAACTGCAATTCGAACTCGGCTATATATATATATATATATATATATATGTGTGTGTGTGTGTGTGTGTGTGTGTGTGTGTGTATATATATATATATATATATATATATATATTGTCATCCGCAGACAGGTCTGTTTCGCCGTATCACAGCTCATCAGTACGGTTAAACTTCGATTGCTTTTTTACCCAGGATTGTAACCCGACCGAAATGGCGTCAGTCGGCGACTCTACCCCTGGGCTATGAGCGTTCGGTGGAAGTAAGCATATATATATATATACATATATATATATATATGCATATATATATGTAATGAATTATTTTGAACATTATTTTTACCGATCCTCGTATTTAAGTAGATATTCTGGGTTTTTTTTTGTTTTTGTTTTTTAATCTAAAAAATCTACTTAAATACGAGTATCGGTAAAAATAATGTTCAAAATAATTCATTACAAATTGTCGGTTGCTTATAACCAAGTTTCGTTAAAATTCGTTAATTTCCGTAACATGTTTATATATATATATATTCGATAATGAATTAGAGCACTCTAGCTATTGGGCGTGTTTATACGCGCTAAAATCCTGCCTTCTTCTACTGGACGCTCGTGGCCTAGGAGTAGAATCGCCGACTGACGCCAATTCGGTCGGCTTTCAATCCTAAGTTAGGAAGCGACCGGAGTCTAAGCCGTACTGATGAGCTGTAATACAGCGAAACAGATCTGTCTGCGGATGAGTATAGTATATATATATATATATATATATATATATATATATATATATATATAATCATATCGCCCCATGCATGGCATTTTACTGCTACTGTTTTGCAGAGGGTTACATAGGAGGGAAGTTATGAGAAAGAGTGACAGGTTATAGGGGGTGTCGGGAAGTGGGTAAGAGAAGGATGAGAATACTGATGAGAGTGGGATGGACGGGAGAAAGGAGCATGGGAGAGAAGATGCAGGTTAATGAGATAGGTGATGATTATTGACTTTACATTTAAATTTATTGAGATTGTAGCTGTCACAAATAAATGGAAGGGAATTCCATAAGTGGGAAGTTCGAGAAAAGAAGCTGCTGGAGTAGAATTTGCTTTTACATTTTATTGGGTTCACAGAAAAATGGTGAGATTAAGTTGCTAATCTTTTGGCTCGAGTAAATTCATATATAGGGGGCACCAGTGAGCTAAGTTTATCGGAACGGAAGCCGTGAAAGTATTTGCAGAAAAGACACAGGAAAGCCACATTGCGCCGGTGAAAAAGTGACTGCATCTGAGCTGCCAAGTTGGGATCGATCACCTTACAGTTTCTCCGTTGGATTTTGTCAAGGACACCTGGGTGGATAGCAGGAGCACCCGACCAGATATGGCAGCAGGATTCAATGCATGGGCGGATGGTAGATTTGTATATGTGCAGGATTGTTTCAGATGGGAAAAATTCCCTGGCTGTACAAAGAGAACCGACCTTCTTAGCAGCGGATTTAGCTATGGATTCTATATATAGACTAGCCTGATCCGTGCTAATGGGGCGTATGAGCGATTGTCTGTGGTGATTAATAGATAGAAGCTTCGTTTTGGAAGCATTAAAATTCACGAGCCATTTCTTACCCCAGTCCACCACTGATCGGAGGTCCTTTTCAAGCTCGGCAGCGAGGTTTTCTTTATCAGCCTCAGTAGATTTTTGATCGCCGCAAGAGTAAACCGTAAAGTATTTATTAAAATTCATAAAAAAAATATCTTGAAATACTAAATAATACATTTATTCAATAAAATCACCATTAACTTCAACCACACTCTTCGGAATCACCTACATCACTTCTGGACGGTCTCCTTATTTAAGTTGTTGAATGCTGCCATAATGCTTGCCTTCAGTTCATCTTTGGTGTTACAAGAAATATTGTTGGTTTTTTGCTCAACTGCACCCCACACCTCAAGGAGTTTGCAGTCTGGAGAGTTAGTTGGCCACATATAAACGATGATATGGCCGCAAAAATTTTCCTACAGCGATTATTGGGATCTCCTGCCTGTTGCCTAACATAAGGTTATCCAGCAACCATGGGTCCTGGGCATGACAGTAAACTACATCCGGCAGCAAGGCCTCTGATTGGGAGGTTGTGACGAGCATGGAACTACCTCTTAATTGCTGTTGTTCTCAGGTCCATCCTGATCTGGAGTGGTAGCACCTGTTAGGGTCCCAGCTATGGGCAAATAGTTAACCCCCAATCTGGGGTCAAAACACTATGAAAGCATAAAAATAGTTTTATAGAAATATATATACATAAAAATTGACTTAAAAGAAAATATATATTTTCAAAGAAAAAATTATTACCACAACACATTTTTGAAGGAAGAAAATCCTCTACAAAACATTTTCTGAATACAAAACTAGAATACGTTTTCATTTTCCTAAAATAAAAAAGAATAAAAACAAAATTTTCGTTAAAATCTGACTAAATTAACCTATTCACTAAAACCGAACATTAAAAAAAAAATACCTTAAAACCCCACATTTTTGGCGTTAAATCACCCACAGAGGTTGATATGCCGTTAAGCAAAACTCACTGACCAGCAGCCACCTTATTGACTCAGGGCAGCACTACCTCTGCAAGACGATTGTCCGAAGAGGAATTTAGACATAACCTCGCCATCACTAGTCATGTCGACTGAATATTCAGTTTTTATCACTTTTGGCATATCGTTGTTCTCTGTGTGTTCCTCAGAGGAAAAACCAAAGTGTGTTCTGTTGGAGGGAATGCCCGAGTTTGTTCAAAAGGTTCGTAGCGCGGTATCTCGCTTGTTCGTCATGGCTTGGGACACAAATTGTCCCTTTCTCATCTTGTATAAGAAATACTAAATTTTTCATTACTCTACCGGATAAGAAACTCAGACACTCCCGTAACGCTGGATATGGACCTGGTCGACTTGGAGGGATCGTTGTCAATCACGGTTTGAATCTGACCAACAAATTCGGGAGCTCTTTTCTTATCAGAATGATCAGAGTGAGTTTTCAGAGATGTCGCACCTCCATACTCACTATTAGACTCATTCCATTATTACGAAATCACCTACACTCTTCTCAGATTAACACCCAAATCACTCTGAAATGTTCCTATTGAAGATTACGGCGCGAACGTTAAGCAGTACAGCATGCCGTTTGCAAATTTCGGAGTGAATTGTGTCATGGTGCTCTTTTCTTCTCACGGATGGTGCCCAACTGACCCTAATATACTGTGCAGTTGACAAAATCAAAAACAAACATCGCGCATGCTCAAATCTAAAAATATAAAATAGTGACAATTTATCCATCGCAACCTGTCCGTGTTTATATAAGATATATAAGAAATATATATATATATATATAAGAAATAATATATATATATAGAGAGAGACATATATATATATATATAAGAAATAATATATGTATAGACACATATATATATATATGTAAGAACTATTATATATATAGACATATATATGTAAGTAATATCTATATATATATATATATATATAAGAAATAATATATATATATAGACATATATATATAAGAAATATATATATATATATAATAAATAATATATATATATATATATATAAATATATATATATATATATAAGAAATAATATATATATATATAGACAATAAGAAATATATATATATATATATATTTATGTATGTATATATAAGAAATAATATATATATATATAGACAATTATATATAAGAAATATATATATATATATATATATATATATATATATATAATTGTCTATATATATATATATATATATATATATATACATTTCTTATGGAAATGATACTGAAACAGATTAACAAACATAATAAAAAGTCTAAGGAAAACGGTTGAATTTCTTTCATTTTAATATCTCGTGACATTGCACGACACATGAAGGAATTCTGAAACTAAAAATTTTCTGTTAATCTTTTTGAAAGATTTGTGAGCATTTTTATAGTTGCCAACACTCCCGTTTGTTAATACGTAATTTGAAATAAATCTCATTTCGTCTTTTTGCCTTCATAAAGTCCCTCACAGGACAAAATGCGTAGGCGAGTTAATTACAGTTTTCCTCTGATCTTCTTTTTATTTAACTATATATATATATATATATATATATATATATATATATATAGTTAAATTCCTTGCTTTCACTTACGCACAAATACTCTTTGGAAAGGTATTAATCAGTCTCTTCCCTCCAGTTATGGGTTAAATAATAGGACTGATTGGGTTTTATAGCTTTGGCTGGCAACCAGTCTCCCGCAGAAAGCAATGAAAACCTACTGCGGGACAATCTTCTGCTCAGTCAGTCATGTCTTATTTGAGACATGATCGCCTAAAGCGTGTTTCACTTAATTGACTGACTGATATATATATATATATATATATATATATATATATATATATATATATATATATATTGTTTAATAGATATTATGAATACAAAATAGAAGCTTGAGCGGTTTTCCTTCTTCAAAGTTGGTTAGCCTCTGTCATTTTTACGCGCGCGTCACTCTTTCATTGTTCTTGTTTTCTTTTTTAATGCTCCGCCCTTTTCTCATCCTTTTCTCTCTTTTGTTATCTATTCCTCCTCCCGACCGTCCTCCCTCCTCCTCACATCATTCCAATCTGACAAACCCTTCGGCAACACCCGCATCTTTCTTTGAAACTCTGAATAATGCATATTTTCTGTTTTGCTTCTCTTGACTCGTCCCTATCCGCAAGGCAAGAAAAAAAACATCTTTACCCCCCCACCTCCCACCGAGATCAAGAAAACAAAAAAACACGCCTGATTCTACATCTCAGTCTGCCACCGTAGATGACTGATCATGTGATATGACTTCAAGACCCTTGAAGTCCCCCAACAACTTACTTGTCTTAAGCAGATGTTTCTCTTGAATTGATGTTTTCCCACACAATTCAATGTTTTGTCCCCACCCAATGATTAGATCATCACTCCATCACTGCATAAATAGATACCTTTCCGTCATGGTTGATTTTTCTTTATATTAATATTGATATTTCTTAATTTTAGCACACAAATACAATTACGGGCCACGCAATGTGGTTAAAGCTCGCTCACAATTTCGCCAAGACGTATATCAGAGTTATTGTTCTAACACGGGCGTCGACCATAGAAAATTAGAATTAAAACACGAGACTTCATTAAGAAGTGTACTCCCGAACTGGCTCCTGTTCTCTTTAAACTGTAGAATAAATGCCTCACTGCCTCCTGCTTTCCCACCTGCTGGAAGTGTTATGTGTTAGAAGTTGTAACTCAAGAAAAGAACATGATTTACCAAAGCACAGAGATAAATCACAAACAATAACTAATTTACTAAAAACACAAAATAAAATATATACAAAAATACAATTGTGACATTTAGAACAGAAACAAATATATGTATATAAAGAATAATTTTTAGTTTGGTCAATGAAAATATTCAAAAATTCTATCTACCAGTTTAGTTCCATGAGGTTCTCTTTTGGGTTTTCGTTGGTCGGTAAATTTTCATAGAGATTCTTTCGGCTGGAGATAATGATCCACGAATCAAAGCCGGAGTTGATTATGCCAGAAATTCCCTTTTTTCAACACAGCTCCCTTAAAAAAAAACTATTTTTATAGAGGCTAGCACCTAATTAGCATATATCTCGAATCATCTAGATTTTTCTCGAATATACTGGAATGATCTAGAATCTTCCGAATGTTCTATTTCTAATTTCTCTATTTTACAACTAACTTCATAAATGAAAACTTTTTTGTATTAACAAGTAGGACTCAGTAAAATCCCTTACTATAAATTTTAACCTTTTTGCTGACTTATTCATTTTAACCTTTTTGTTGAATTTATATAGCAATGCATCCTTCTAACAGAAGTCATCCTCTGTTGTTCCAGTTTTCAAGAACTCTGGTGAATCATCCAACACTTCCAACTATCGCGCTGTTAACCTTCTATCTCTTTTGGGGTAACTCTTGAGGCCCTGATCCATGCTGAATTGGTTCAGCATCTCTCATCGTAGGGTCTTTTTTCAGACGACTAATACCACTTACGTTTCTCCAGGTCAACTGCTGATGTACTGACCATAATAGTGGGAATCATCTATCAAGCTCTACATAAAAAACAGTGATGCCCTGCCTCTTGATTTGGACATCTAGAAAGCCTTTAACAGAGTTTGGCGTATGTTTCTTCTTCACAAGCTGAAAAGTTATGGTATCTCCAGACATTGTTTCGTAACATTACATTTTATTTAACTCTGGACTTCGTCAATTGTCGTCAGTTAGTAGGCGTGTGACCTCAGTCCATCTTCGAACGTGGACGTTATATTCTTCTGTTGATGTCCGTCACTGTATCCCTGGGGTGGGTGCTTATATATTTATTTAACATAGGTTCTTTTTTTGCGCGTACTCATCCTAGTCGCAGCTGAATCGTTCACGTACTCAAATGTCGAGGCAGGAAAATGTGAATTGTCATTCTGCAGTAGTTGACTAGGCAGTCATTTCCCAGGTCAGCTAGTTGATACCCCTGCCTTTTCTGGGGTCACGCCAAACACATGATATATATTCCAGCATCAGCTAGCATGAGTCACATACTACAAGAAAAATTTTACTAAACTTCACTTAGTATGGAAACGACAAAGATATGGAATCCCCAATGAGGAGTGAAATCATTACATAAATAATGGAGGGAGAATAGATAATTTTCTAAGCGCAGCTTAGATGTGGCACAAGGCCGAAAGTATGGGGTACGCAACAGCCTTTGAGATTTGAAAAAGAAATCACTCGACCTGCAGTCGAGAGCGAGGAAAAATTTACTCGCCCCCAAATCATTTTACTCGACCGATTCCATTGTCCATAGTCGCCTTACGTAAACACAGCGTGAATCGCTGACGAAAAACCAAAAATGAAATTTTAATTAAATTTCGAACGTGAAAAAATTTTAAAATTTGTAAAAAGTAATGAAAATAATGACAACAAAATTTGATCTTTCCTCTTAACACTAGCATAAACATTTTGAAGATAAAACTTTGTTTTTATAAAGTTTGAGCCCTTTGATATGCTGTTTTTTTTTTCGTTTCTTTTTATTTTCTTTTATTTCTTTTTTTTTTTTTTTTTTTTTGGCATTTGAGTAGAGGTACCTGAATACGTAGTTTCTTTCTTCCGTTAGACTACAACCTCCATATCAGACATGATAAAAAAAATAGCACGATTTTCTATAAAAAAAATACTTACTTGTATAATTTGTTTTTCGGTGCGTGGTTGAAAGAAGTATGCGTATTTTTCTATTTCTTTCAAGTGTTCGTTTTTACTTTTCGTAAGCAGAGAGAAAATATAGTTGTTCAGTCAAGGATAATATTTTGCCAAATGAGTTTTTAAAAATCTGTGAGCGTCTTTAATCTGAGCGAGAGACACATTTTAGCTCCACTCAAAAAGCGTTAATTAAACGAATGTTTACACTGACCGGGACGATAAAAGTTC
Organism: Ascarosepion bandense; assembly: GCA_037127315.1. NCBI lineage: Eukaryota > Metazoa > Mollusca > Cephalopoda > Sepiida > Sepiidae > Ascarosepion > Ascarosepion bandense. Next base: position 1,514,658 of record JBBBDQ010001848.1, read on the forward strand.
ATTGTAGGTCATTCTAAGTAACTTGTGAATCTTCAATGGCATACTTTTGAGTTGTAAAAGGAATCAAATCAAATTCTCATATTTAATCGACAGCGGGCGAGTAAAGCAATAAACTTTAATCACCTAATTAAGTTTTTAATCGACTGAGTCGATCAGGAGAGTGAAATCGCAAAGTCTGGTACCCAGTAAGAATCAAACGTACTACACAGTTGTAATAGGCACTAGCAAGACAAGCTTGTTAACCATTACACCACACTCAGGTGAACAAATGGAGGGAGAATACATCATTAAAATTACCTATAACACAAACATAATAAATCAGTCCATTAATAATGGTAGACAACACTTAGTCTAAAGTAAATGCTCTACACCAGTTTAAACATTTGCAATGAAAACTCTCTATGTCACAATCATATGTTCGACTCATCCTCATTTCCTTTCGTATTCCATTGGTAAAGAGGAAGTTCCACTAAGACAGATTCTTCGATAAGGACTGTTAATTGTGAAATAGATTCCCGAAAGAATTCATCCCCGATCACTACAATCTTCGTACCAAGGATCAAATGGGTGCCTTCATAGCCTCATATTCTGCACTTACCATTCTTAGGTCCAATACAACAACCTTATTCAGTAAGCCACTACTTTGAGTGGCTCTGGGGTATTGATTTCGGTGAATTGTTTTGTATAAGAAAAAAAACTTACAAAGTTACAAATCATTTGTTTTGGGGCAAGTGAATATTTTATGACTGGTTTTGTGATTAGGCAGTTTACTTGACGCTATTTCGGACTATTTTTTAATTTAAAAATATAATAATAATAATAATAATAATAATAATAATAATAATAATAATAACCATAAGATACATCATCCAAAGGCTGATGTAGACCGTCTATACATACCCCCCGTAAAGAAGGTGGAAGTGTTCTTATTCAGTTAGAATTGTCATACAAGCCAACAACTATTGGCTTACTACATAGAAACAACAAAGGACTGGATGATACAATCAGTCAAACAACATGAAAACAGAAAGAAAAAATATTCAATAATGAAAGAAGGCAGTAAATAAGATTTACAAGATTTACAGTTAGTAGATTCTGTAGAAAACCAAAACAGAAGCCAAGAACCAACTATTGCGATAAAATATATGAAAAAGAACGCCAAGAATAAAGCTCTTGAACAGATGAAACAACGCTGGCAAGACAAACCTCTGCATGGCCAATATCCAGAACGTGCTAATAAACCCAATGTTGATAAAGTTAATACTCATCGATGGTTACGTGCATCTGGATTAAAGTCTGAGACTGAAGGTTTTATTCTTGCAGCGCAAGACGAAAGTCTTTTCACTAGGAACTTTCAGGCAAATATCATACATAATAATGTGGATCCAAAATGCAGGTTCTGTGATAAACACCAAGGAAAAATAGACCATCTAATCTCAGGATGTTCTGTACTTGCCTCAAATGAATATAAAAATCGTCACGATAGAGTGGAGCAATATTTACACTGGACAATGTGCGAAAACCATGGAAAATATGTAAATAAACACTGGTATGAACATCACCCAGCACCGGTTACAGAAATAGAAGATGTCACCATTCTATGGGATTACACCATCTACACAGACAGAAAAATTGAAGCAAACAGGCCAGATATTATTGTTAAAAACCAGAAAGAGAAAACTTGTCTATTAATTGATATGGCTTGTCCAGCGGATTGTAACATAGCAACCAAGGAATTTGAAAAACTGTCAAAATATAAAGACCTGGAAATTGAAATAGAAAAAGTATAGAAATTGAAAACAAGAATCGTACTAGAGATGGTTTGTGCAGTTAGAATGATAAAAAATGGAACAAAACAACACATTGAAAGAATCCCTGGAAACCCCAGCTTAAGAGATATGCAAAAAATTGTTTTGTTAAGTACAGCCACACACTAAGGAGAATTTTGTCTATGTAACTCTAGGGATGTTAGGGAAGACAGAAAAGGCATAAAATAGAGCCATAACAATACACCACGACCTTTCCACAGACTTGGTAGGTAGTGCGACCATAGCAGAAATAAAATTATGATGAAAAATAACATAATAATAATAATAATAATAATAATAATAACAGAAATTGATAACACCTAACAAAACACGTAAAATTAGTAGAATTGAACGCGTTAAAACGCGTGCAGATGTTTATAAATAAAGTATTCAAGAATGTCTAGACGTGCGTTGTGGTGCAGTGAATAGCGGCTCGGAACGAGAGAGCCGAGTTCAAATTCCTATCCCCCAACTTTATGACTAGTAGAATCCTTAATCACGATTCCAACTATTATATCCAGTCAGTCAGTTAAGTGCCATACGTGAAACACGCTTTGGGCAATCATGTCTCTAAAGAGACATGACTGACTGGGCAGAAGATTATCCCGCAGTAGGTTACCATTGCTTTCTGCGGTAGATTGGTTGCCAGCAAAAGCTATAGAACCCAATCAGTCCTATTATTGGACGCATAGCTAAAGGGGGAAGAAATGTATTTTATTATTAAGTAGTAATTAGTGGGGGATCAGTTTATTAGTGCATAAAAATAGAAAAACGATCCCCCATTTTATGACCAGTAGAAGCCTTAATCATGATTTGAACTATTATATTCAGTCAGTCAGTTAAGTGCCATCCGTGATACACGCTTTGGGCGATCATGTCTTGAAAGAGACATGACTGACTGGGCAGAAGATTATCCCGCAGTAGGTTGCCATTGCTTTCTGCGGTAGACTGACTGCCAGTCAAGGCTATAGAACCCAATCTGTCCTGTTATTTAACCTATAACTGGAAGGAATAGTCGGATTAATACCTTTCCCAAGGGTATTTGCGCGTAAGTGAATGCAATGAATTCAGCTGGAATTCGAGCTCGGCTCCCCGATTTCTCGTTGCGAGCCGATATCCACTGCACCACAACGCTCCATCACGATAAGCATAAATGATCCGCAAGAAGATTTTTGTATGGCCTATTGGCTTAGAAAGGCTCGTTTCAGTAGAGCTTCATTTTAAGAACTTGGTCCATAGTGTATAGCAGCACCACCATTTTATAAAGCACTCTGCTGATAGGTTGGTTCCATCCTTTTATGCAATTTTCATACGAACACGACTGTAAGTTCGAAAAACCTCAAAAGAGCGACACGCCTGATTAACTGACACAAGTTTTCAACAGACTTTTTTCTTTTTTTTTTTTTGAGTATTGTTTAACGGCATATCAATCACTGTGGGTTATTTAACGCCAAAAAAGGTAGTATTTTAAGGGTTTTTTTAATCTTCACTTATAGTGAGAAGGTTTAGTTAGTCAGATTTTGATAAAAAAAATTTGTTTTCGTCTTTTTTATTTTCGAAAAATGAAAAGGTCTTCTAGTTTTGTATTCAAAAATATTTTGCCGAGAATAATTTTTTTCCTTCAAAAATGTTTTATGGTAATAATTTTTTCTTCAAAAATGTATTGTTGGTAATATTTTTCCTTCAAAAATGTATATTTTTTCTATAAAAGTCTATTTTTATGTATATATATTTCTATAAAAGTCTATTTTTATACTTTCATAGATTTTTACCCCAGTTTGAGGGTCAAGTATTTGCCCATAGCTGTGACCCTAACAGGTGCTACCGCTCCGGGTCAGGGTGGACCTGGGAACAACAGCAATTAAGAGGTGGTTCCATGCTCTTCACAATCTCCTGAACAAAGGCATTGCTGTCGGATGCAGTTTACCGTCATGCTCAGGACTTACCACAGTCTATGAGCGATATTTGCGAGGCGCAGGAGCTGATGCAGTCGATTTAATAGTGGTACTCGTTTTAGTCGACGTCTATGGAATGTTGTACATTGCGTTTAATGATGGTCCGAGCATCATCAGCATTTGATTACAATTCGATTCGTTGAAATCTTCACTTTTGCTGTCTTAACGTTATCATCACCGGCGATTCGTTTACTGAACAATCTGTGGACACCCACAGTTTTCACGTGTCGTTAGATTCTGTCGGGAAATTACATTGCTTTAGATACCGATTTAAATTTTTCAAATTCTCCAAGGACTTGCACTTATAACTAATAGAAATATTTAACAAACATGAAATTTAATCAGTACTTTAGATACTGATTTAAATTTTTCAAATTCTCCAAGGACTTGCACTTATAACTAATAGAAATATTTAACAAACATGAAATTTAATTAGTGCTTTAGATACCGATTTAAATTTTTCAATTTCTCCAAGGACTTGCACTTATAACTAACATAAATATTTAAATTTAATCATTGGAGGATAAAAGATTTTCTAAAAAAGAAATGTAAATCCTGAAATTTTCATTAACATCCGACAATTATTTAAATTTTGAAAGAATTTCCAAAAGAGTATATTTCTCTCCGCCCAATTATTCTAAAATTTCCTATACTAATTCATGGTCACCTGCTGAAGTATTATAAAAAGAAAATTACTTAAAATTTTTAAAGTTCTTTTTTTTATAATCATTTCACTCCAAATAAGGCAGTACCGCCACTGATGCACAGGGGGTTACAATGAGAAAAAAAAAAACAAAGTACAGGGATGCCGGAGAAATAATAATGGACGGCATTTAGGGAGATAGAAGATCGCAAATAATGTTGCATTTAAATTTTTGGAGATTGTATCTATCAGGGAAGCAAGTATACCTAAGGGAGTTCCACGAAAGGGAGTTCCACAGGGAGGAAGTTTTTTTTTTTAATCATTTCACCCCAAACAAGGCATTCCACTGCCACTATTGCGCATGGGGATACGTAGGGGAAGGTAAAGAGAAGGAGTTGTTAGACATAGGGAATGTCAGGAGGAAGGTTATAGATGGGTAAGGATACCGAGGATGAGGGTTGGGCAGATGGGAAGAGTGTTTGATAGAATGGGAGCAAGTTAGTGTGTTAGGAGGTGTCTATTGACCTTACATTTAAACTCCTGGAGATTGTAGCCGTCGGGGAAGCAATCGTGTGGAAGGGAATTCCACAGTCGGGAAGTGCGAGGAAAGAAACTGTTGGAGTAGAAGTTGCGGTTGCATTTTATCGGTTTCACTGTAAAAGGGTGGGATCTAGTTGCTAATCTAGTATCTCGTGCAAATTCGTATCTAGGAGGCAGTAGTGATCTAAGTTCATCGGAGCAGAAGCCGTGAAAGTATTTATAGAAGAGACACAGGGAAGCCACGTCGCGCCTGTGAGAGAAAGACTGCAGGCGGTCTGCCAAGTCGGTATCTATCACATTACAGACCCTCCTCTGTACCTTGTCGAGAAACCCGGGAGTGCAAAAAACAAATTATTACAGTAGAAGCGGCGATTATGTTTGACAGTAAAAGGGTGGAACCTAAATGCTCATCTAGTGGGACAAATAAATTCATGTTGCTGAGGCACCAAGGAAAAAAGTTCCTCAGAGTGGGAGCCGTGAAAATATTTGCCGAAAAGACAGAGGGAAACTACGTTACGGCGGTGAGAAAGTGACAAGATGAGCTGCTAAATCAGGTTCGACTGCGTTTCAGACGTTCTTTTGGGTTTTGTCGAGAACCTAGAGATGAACAGCAGGAGCACCCGAGCAGATATGGCAACAGTATTCAATGCACGGACGAATGATAGATTTATAAATTGGCAAGATGGATTTGGACGAAATAACCATTCTGGCTCGACACAGTGACCCAAACTTCGTAGCGGTAGACGTATCTATAGACTCGGTGTATTCATTCTACTTGAGGTTGGATGAGAGATTCAGGCCAAGGAAGAGACTAGTGTCATCCATTCTGATGGTAGACAGGAAAGTTTTTCTATGGCAGTTAAAGGATATCAGCTTCGTTTTAGAAGCATTAAAATTACAAACCATATCCTACACTATTGATCTGTCTGAAAATTATTAAAAGTTTTATTTCATAATCCAAAAATATCCTGGTCTTCCCTCTTAATATTACAGTTTTTATTAAGTTTTGGGAGTTTTTTCATCACCCATTCTTCATTACCCATTTTTAGCAAATATATATATATATATATATATATATATATATATATATACATATATATATATATATATATAATATTGACTATAGCAACAACAATACCAACAGTAACAGAACTAACTCTGCCGAAACTAGTATTAATTAAGCTATAATTTAAATCGCCTTGTATAACCCACCGAGAACAAACCCGGAGGGAAAAGAAGGGGAAGTAAATAAAAGAAACAAACGAAGTACATGAACAAAAAGTCAAGCACTCGTAAGAAAGAAAATAAAAACCCAAGACGAAAACCCTAACACTAAAGCGCTCAATACAAAAGTAGAGCAAACAAAGACAGAAAATCTAAGCAAGAGCCAACAACTGACCACGGTTTCGCCTAACGACTCGTCAGGGAAATATATGCATTACTCCTTAGAAATGAATTGAGTTCTTTCGGTGACTGGCGTGTGCGTGTATACATTGTTTATATACAACACATTAAAATTTCCCTTCTCTGATTCCATGCACCTATGGCTTAAGGAGTAACGATTCCGACTGACACCACAATCGATCGAGTTTCGATACGGGCCAGAAGCAAGTGGGTGCGTCTAGATACACTAATGATCTGTATATCTGATGATACAGCGAAACAGGCTTGTATGTGGATGACTAATATATATATATATATATGTATATATATTGTGTGCATTTAGGCAGCATTTTTTCATTGATGTATGTTTCATTAAATAATATATGCAAGTTTTTTCTATTTATTTTATGTAATTTCTTTTTCATATTGTCTGATAAGCTTAATAGCATTATCATTAACAGAAAATGAAAATCACAATATTGAAACGTAATTTTTTACAATCCACTCTAAGCTTTCGGCTTGCATATGCCATTTTTTAAGATGTTAATTACATTCTGATATAACAATTTACGGACAAACAATAATAACAGTCTGTTTTTGTTTACATGGAAGATTTCCAAGCAATATCAAACTCGTGCATACAAGACGCTGAAAGCGAATACCGCACCACAGCTTATGACGTCACATATGACCACGCAAGAGTAAAAACAAGAAATATTAAGTATGCGAAGCTATTGGAATAAACAAATGGCACCTGTTATTAATTATAGGCATTTTCTACTCCGGCAGCTTCTTCTCTCGCACTTCCCGCCTGTGGAACTCGCTCCCGTATTCTTGCTTTCCTGACGGCTACAACCTCCAGAAATTTAAATGCAAAGTCAATACTCATCTACTAACCACTGGACTCTAGCTCTCTCCCCACCCCTGTATAACCTTCCCTTTCTCTCCACCTATGTATCTGTCATCGTACCTGCTTTCTCAGCTTTCTATTGTTCCTTTCTAACTAGGTTGTACTCCTCACTCTTTTCTAATTAATCTTTTTACATTTATGTAGCCCCCTGCACATCAGTGGCGTTTCCGCCTTGCCCGGGGTGAAATGATTAAAAAAAAAATTCAATTATATATATATATATATATATATATGTATGTATAAAGCGATGACTAATGTTTTAAAATGTATTTTAAAAAATTTTGAAAATTTTATTTTCGTTTTAATTTCAAGCTGATTAAATTTCATATCTCCAGTGGAGAACCTGATACTGACAGGCCAGATAGAAGGAAAAAGAGACAGAGGAAGGCAGCGGATAATATATTTAAAGGGTCTGATCAGGTGGATGACGGAACGGGGGTTGCGAGGTGTAACAGGAGAAAACGTACTAAGAGCCACCAGAAATAGGGAGACGTGTAAAGCCATGATCGCCTACGTCCTGAAAGGATAGGGCACATAGAAGAAGAAGAAGAAGAAGAAGAAGAAGAAGAAGAAGAAGAAGAAGAAGAATATGTTATATGAAATAAGATTTAGAGTTTTAAAAAAGAAATAAAAAATAAAAATGAAGTTTTGATTGGATGTAGTAGTAAACGGGTTCTATTGAACACTAAAATTTGATCAGTAAGAGGAAACTTTTTAAAGAATCTAGAATAAATAGTCATTTGTGTGACAATGAAATCTCAATGCGAGTCTTTAAACAAACTTACTGCTGTAGTTAATCATTACCTATCAAACACCTAATCTTTAAAATGGCATATAACCTGGGCAAGTGGTCAGTATCGAACCCAATAACTTCGAATTTTGAAAAAAATAGCTTAACTATGAAAAACAAATCAAATGCATATTCGAGGGCGCGGATTTTATAATCTACACTTTGAGAAATCGTTTTAGATTACATAACTTAGGAATGAATCCCGTTCATTCATGTGAATACCAGAATTTAGTTCCACTGATTCGAGGACGCGAATGACCTGCACGACATCCACTAATGGTTTACCCATTTGCAAGGTGACTCGGGTTAATTTATGACCCTGCATTAACCGGACATGTCCCTTTTTCAACTTAATCTATTTATCTCCTAGCTAAAGCGACACTGCTGTCGTTATCAACGGGCTTATTTTCTACTATTTTCACACATTCACTGCCTACGCCATTTCTCGCCAGCATTCTCGCTTTCTTACGTTCTTTAACATTTTCTCTCGTTATCCTTAATCTCTTTGTTGGCTCTCGGCCAACCATTTTCTGTCCTTTTTTTATCGTCCTGGAAAGAAATCTCCGTTTATGTCTTCCGCTGCTCTTCCAATCTACGTTTATGTGTCATGTCCTTTCAGAATGTTTGGAGTCATGGATCTCCCTATCTTCCTATCCTTATGAATTTTTGTGCTCTTTTTTTTCTCCGTCTTTTTTCTGTCATCTATTTACACAAGCTTGTTAGATTGGTTGCTTTTCTCTGTGTCTCTTACCTTCCGTGTGTCCTAAAATGTTAAAATTCGCCCAAGTTCCCCTTTATGCGTGACAAACATTTCAACTGTCTCTTCCTGAACCATGATGCCCTTCGTGACAATCCAATTCAAGGCACTGCTGACAGCCAATGAGAAAAAATCGCTAAATATCGGTATTGTTAAGTGTGTGCAAAACTTAACAGCCAAAAAAAAAAATCGGCTATAGCCTGCGTATTCAGTACTTAATTTCTCAAAGTAGTAACTTTTACACAGAAGTAAGTCTTAAGGCATAAATACGAAAATAGTGCCATCCTAATGAAGATCGAAACCCATTACACGATAATAATGACCCGCAAGAGAAAAATAACAGCGAGACAACTAAATATGTATTTACTAGATCTGACTCTGTCTAATATGACATCGACCTCACTGCAGTAGTAATGACTTGCAAGATGAGTTTACAATCGCCTATTTTAAAGCCAAACGCCCCTAATACACACACACACACACACACATGACTATTTACGCTCTCACACCCTGATTGAGCGCTCTGGAAAAATGGTAAACTTTGAAAAACAGTATCTACTCTGGCGTGTGCGCATCGCTCATTCAGTAAAATGAATTAGAGCACTCTGGCTATTGGGCGCGTATAATGATAATATATGCGCTAAAATGTCTGCCTTCTTCTACTGTGCGCCCATGGCCCAGAGGTAGAATCGTCGACAAACGCCAATTCGGTCGGGTTTCAATCCTAGGTTAAAAGCAATCGGAGTCTCACCGTACTGACTCACCGTACTGATGAGCTGTGATAGAGCGAAACAGATCTGTCTGCGGATGACTATATATATATATATATATATATACACACAGCCTTTGAGATTTTAAAAAAAATCATACGACCGGCGCTCGAGAGCGAGGGAAAATTTACTCGCCTCAAAATCATTTCACTCGACCGACTCCATTGTCTTAATAGTCGCCATACGTAAACATAGCGTGAATCGCTGACGAAAAACGAAAATTAAAATTTTAATTAAAATTTCGAACGTGTTAGAAAGGATTTTAAATTTTATTTTTAAATAACAACAAAATGTGATCGTTCCTCTTAATTTTGATGATAAAACTTTGTTTTTATTAAGTTTTGAATCATAATATGCTGTTTTTCTTTGTTTTTTTTTGTTTTGTTTTTTTTGTTTTTTTGGCAATTAAGTAGAGGTACCGAAATTCGTAGATTTGACTAGCACCTCCATCTCATAGATGATTAAAAAAATAACAAGTCTGATTTTCTCAACGATTTTCTATAAAAAAAATGACTTACTTGTATAATTTGCTTTTCGGTGCGTGGTTGAAAGAAGTATTCGTATTTTTTTTTTATTTTTATCAAATGTTTGTTTTTAATTTTCGTAAGCGGAGAGAAAATATAGTTGTTCAGTCAAGGGTAATATTTTGCCAAATGAGTTTCTAAAAATCTGTGAGCGTCTTTAATCTGGGCGATAGACACATTTTAGCTCCACTCTGGAAGCCTTAAGTAAACGAATGTTTACACTGACCGAGACGATAAAAGTTAATTGTAGGTCATTCTAAGTAACTTGCGAATATTCAATGGCATACTTTTATGTTGAAAAAGGAATCAGAATTCCTTTTTCTATATTTGAAGGGACACGTTTCATTGCGAGATTTTTAATCGACCGCGGGCGAGTAAAGCAATAAACCTTAATCGCCCAGTTAAGTTTTTAATCGACTGAGTCGATCGGGCGAGTGAAATCTCAAAGGGTGTATATCGCAGATTTGGATGTGAAAGGGTCTCTGGCAATTTCTTGAATGTAATTTCATTAAAGTACGGTGTCCACATCAACGAGTTTTGCAGCGATCAAAGAAGGTAATGATGTAATGATCAGTTGAGGGAAGGTCAAGGTAATACGATATAGGGAGAAGCAATAAAAGTAGGTTGACACTCTGACCGTTAGGGAGAAAAAAGAAAAAAAGAAAGGAATGAAGAAACTACCGGCCAAATGTCAAAGTGAATCATCATTCTGATTAGTTAAAAGGAACACACACATAAATGTTATATCTTCCCACATACATAAATTGCAAACCATGGTTTTTTGTATTCAAAATCATTTGTAAATCATTTTCACAATCAACATCCAACATTGCCTGATGAAGAGATTCTATCTCGAAACATAGAAATTTCCGTGTCGCAATGAACATTTAATTCAAAATCATATGATTATATATATATATATTGTGTATATATATTTATATATACACAATTTTCTGCTTTTTTTTTAAAATCATATCACCCCGAGCAAGGCGGTAACGCCACTGATGTGCAGGGGGCTACGTACGAGTGAAAAGATTGGAAGGGAGAAAGCCGGAAACCATATCCTGAACAGGGAACAAGGGATGAGACTCTTCACCTGTTCAATAGACGTGGGTGGAGTATGAACCGGGCGATAGTTTAGTCTATCTACTCCAATTAGTCTAGCTTACCGATGATTAAGTAAACGCTTTGTTTTTCTTGCAATAGGAATTACGTCTACCGGCCTGCGCGATCGAAAGATATAATGAAAAAAAATGCCTTTTGGGAAAGTTGAAATCTGCGCACCCATTGTAGTAGAAACGACCGTCTGATTGTACGTGCTTTAGACCTCTCGGTGAAAGAGACTTTACGGAAGAGTAAAGTTTCATTCCCCTTTTAAGTAATGCATATCCTCAGGTATCAATCTCGAAAGCTCATATTTGCTCATTTCTTTGTCTCCGAAATGTAAAATTGATTTCTAAGGAATCAATTGATTCTTTATCTAATATTATTTCATATGACTATAAACGTTATTTTGTTAATATTCGTGACTGAGTAAACGCTCTGTGTGTGTATCCTTGTGTGTGTGTGTGTGTGTGTGTGTGTGTGTGTGTGTGTGCGTGCGTGCTCTATCTAGTCAATTTCTGAAGTCTGAAAAAGTCAAAGTCTGAAAAGCAGGAACAAGAATAAAACGAAAGAAAAGAGAAAAAGAAGTAGAGCTAAAAGAAGAAAAAGTAACGAATATAGGATCAGTCCGTTAAGTGCCATACGTGATACTCGCTTGGGCGATCATGTCTCGAAAGAAACATGACTGACTGGGCAGATTATCCCACAGTGGGTTGCCATTGCTTTCTGCGGCCAAGGCTATAGAACCCAATCTGTCCTGCTATTTAACCCATAACTGGAAGAAAGAGACGGATTAATACCTTTCCCAAGGGTATTTGCGCGTAAGTGAATACAATGGATTCAGCTGGAACTTGAACTCGGCTCCCCGGTTTCTCGTTCCGAGCCGATATCCACTGTACTATAATACACATCCTGAATATAGGATACAAATCCTATATAATCCATCAACCAACTAAAACACACAAAATAAATTGCACACCCGCAAAATCGGATTCAAACGACTACAACGTTTGGGAAAAACCCAAAATAAAATTGCACACCCACAAAAAGTAATTCAAACGATTTAGGAAACACCAAACTAAGAAAAATTCACAAGTCAGAGTGAAAAGCTAATTCTGAATCCTGATTGGATTAAAAACAGTAAATTTATATATGACGTATTTTCACACCTAACTGAAAAAGCTTCGCTGAAGTCAGCATCATGAAAAGTTTCACTATTTAAACCACGTCACTCCACATCAAAAGGTAGTCGACATGGGATCGGTTAGCTGACAATCTCATGGCAATGAAACGAAAGAAAATTCAAGAAGCCGACCCTGACGCAGGGCACGTCACGGTTTCGTTTGACCTCTTCTTCGAATGTCCTTTTCTTCATTTTTCGAACCACGCCGCTAAAGAGGCCAACAGCAACAACCAAATGAACGCGTTAAGTACCATTCCTTTATTTCTTTTGCTTTTCTCTTTCTCTCTCTCAACCTGTCGCCGACCTCCTAAAAAAAGGAAGGAACAAAGACTTTACATTCTGCTACTACACAACCATGAACGCTAAACTTCTGCGGATATTTTCAAATACCTACATTACTACTACTAACAATTTTAACTATAAAACGGCATACATTTTCTCAATGAACATTTTTCTTTTCGCAAATATATTATAGTGTTCAGTTAACAAAATTCCACTTATATTTTTCTTCTTACACATTTGTCATTCTGTAAAAAAATGTTTGCTTTAATATACACAAGAAATATTTTATCATTTCACATTTCAACCTTCAACCTTTTGATATTTAAATTGTGGGGACTTCGAACGTGTTTGGCCAATTTACCAAGCATAACCGAGGCCCCTACACGAGATAGGAAGGAAAAGGATAAATAGGTGAAAAAAAAAAAGGTGAAAAAAAAGAGAATATATCTGAAGCTTTAAAAAGTAAAAGCAAAAAAATAACGTAAAAATGAGGACGAATAAAGAAAAACACAAGAAAAGAAGGAAGAAGAAAAACTTCAAAACAAAGACAATAAAACATAACGAGAGTGAAAGAGAGAGAAAAAAGAATAAAAAAGAATGTGAAGAGAAGAAACAAGAGTGTATAGAAGGAAAATATATTGAGTAAATAATTGTTGTAAACATTTAACCGATTTCGATCCTTTGCTCGCAACTACAATGGAATCAACTACAGACTCCAATCATGAATGAATATAATATTCATATATATTGGGTAAACGAGTGGCAAAATACAAAAGACAATATTGACGTATTTCGTTCTGAGAACGGTTTATTTTAGATAAATAAAAATCTATCGAACTATCTATCTAAACTTATTTATAAATGGAACTTTGTCGTCTGTGTGCGTCTCTGTGTGTGTGTCCATTACCTATAGATTCCAAAACGGCTGAACAGATTTTCTTGAAAATTTACACAGTTATACTATAAGCGTCTGCGAGTGTTCTTTGCTAGATTTTGTGTAGAGGAACCCCCGATAAATATCGAAAATCGATAATCGAAAAAATCTGGTTATAGAAGGAGTAGTCCGATTTTAATCAAATTTAATACACTCATAAACAAAGACATAAGAAACGATATTCAGAAGTTTCAAGGTTGCAGTTTTTACAATAGTGCAGAAAATCGATAATATATATATATATATATATATATATATATATATATATATATATATATATATAAAAGGCAAGATGCTTGTGTGTGCGTCTGTTTATCTGCCTGTATTTGTTCAGCCCTTTTATTTTAGTTTTTACTTCGGGTTTGGCTCTAAGTAGGTATAATTGTAGTTCTTAGTCTCAGCCATGATACCATTTACTCAGAGAACTTATTTAGCCTTCAAAATTCAGTTTACGACGAAAAAAACTTATTTGATATTGATACCCGGAAATCAAAATTTGACTTACATCCATTCATTTTTATTTCAGTCTACGGTTTCGTTTTAACTGGAAGCAACTATTGCTTTTTAGTCGTTCGTGCCAACGTCCGAAGAGTCTGAACTCCAGGACTATGGATTAGTTTTAAAGCTTTCATTGCACCCGAACAACGCTGGGCTATACTGCTAGTTACTGATAAAACCAGATATATAATGACACGCATAAGTATTGGATACATGTTATTTTCTGTTATAACTCCAGTTTATGTTCGCAATTTTGCCTAATATTTGGTAAGTAATATCTCGTAAAGTTGTTTTAGTTGTATGTGGAAGAAAAATTAAATACTCATGGCTGAATATATATATATTGTATATATAAAAGGAACAGGTTATAGTGATTTTCGAAGTGTAGCTTAGAAATAGCACAAGGCTAAAACTTTAGAGTACCCAGTGAAGATCGATCACATTATTTAGTCGTAAACTGATCTTGCAAGACAATCTTATTAACCATTACACCACGCCGAAGTACCCGCAAAGTGATCTTCTCAATATGATTTAAATACTCCACCCGGTGAAAATCGAAGTTTACTCGCCGTTACTCCGTGTCGAGATGTCCAGACCGGACACGTTATAATCGGAATACTAGCAACATTGAAACATTGAAAACATTTAGCGGAGAGGCTAAAACTCTAAAATTTACTCATCAGATATACCTAGATTATTTACCACAATTATTTACTCAATACAAGCCACTCAAGTTAACAGTTTTTTTTTGTTTTTTTGTTTTTTAATCATATCACCCCGAGCAAGGCGGTATCGCCACTGATGTGCAGGGGGCTACGTAAGAGTGAAAAGATTGGAAAAGAGAAAAGAGAAAGCTGGAAACCACATCCTGAACAGGGAACAAGGGATGAGCCTCTTCAATAGACGCGGGTGGAGTGTGAACCGAGCGATAGTTTAGTCTATCTACTCCAATTGAAAAAAAGAAAAAGGAAAAAGAGTGAAAAGATTGTAAAAGAGAAAGCCGGAAACCACATCCTGAACAGGGAACAAGGGATGAGCCTCTTCATATCTTCAATAGACGCGGGTGGAGTGTGAACCGGGCGATAGGTTAGTCTATCTACTCCAATTGAAAAAAAGAAAAAGGAAAAGGAGTGAAAAGATTGGAAAAGAGAAAGCCGGAAACCACATCCTGAACAGGGAACAAGGGATGAGCCTCTTCACATCTTCAATAGACGCGGGTGGAGTGTGAACCGGGCGATAGATTAGTCTATCTACTCCAATTGAAAAAAAGAAAAAGGAAAAAGAGTGAAAAGATTGGAAAAGAGAAAGCCGGAAACCACATCCTGAACAGGGAACAAGGGATGAGCCTCTTCACATCTTCAATAGACGTGGGTGGAGTGAACCGGGCGATAGGTTAGTCTATCTACTCCAATTGAAAAAAAGAAAAAGGAAAAGGAGTGAAAAGATTGGAAAAGAGAAAGCCGGAAACCACATCCTGAACAGGGAACAAGGGATGAGCCTCTTCACCTCTTCAATACTGAGATATCTTCTAAGGGTGTAAAAGTGGGGATGCAATTAGTCCATATTATGCGGATATATGTGGAGGCATGGTGTAAGGGATAGCGGCTAGAATTTAGAAATCAGAGAGTCGAGTTCGAATTCCTGCTGGATTCATTACATTCTTTACAAGTTAATACCCTTAAGGAAGGCACGAATCCATCTCCTCCTTTCCATTCTATAAGAAAATAGCAGAAAATGCTTGGTTCTATAGCCTTGGGTTGCAATAGGTCTAAGAGAAGGAACATTCTGAATTCAAACCAACCTGGCGAGTCATGGGCTCCGTCAAGCTGTCGTTGTCACTTCTAATGGGGCTGCAGTTCATGCGTTGCCCGTTACGACTCTAATGAGTCAAGGGATATTTGGAAGCGGTTATGTAGGATAGGGAACGATCGAGCCTAGCCTTGATGAGGTTGAGATTGTAATAGGGAAGTAACTTCTTCCACAAAACAGCTCCTGGGGAAGAGGATGTTTGAGTGGAACGTCTTTGCCAATGGAGTACGAAAGAAATGAGACGGCACGGGTCTTAGCCGTGGAAGCATGAACTGGTGAGACTTAAAAATATATCTTGTCTGAACATCTATGATGAAAATCGCGATAGAATAGCGTAAAGCAAGCATTGTTTTTAATTATTAGGAAAGGAGATATGATTCATGATCCAGAATAGACGTAACTTTACTGCAGAGGATTATGAAATTAGCGCACTTTCGATACATTGTATATAAAACCCTGATATAAGAGAAATCCGGATATGAGAGATTTAATATGGTCCCAAATCGGAGCCTGTGGTAATGTATATAAAATAGACCAAACCCGGATATAAGATAACTTTTATTGGTGGCGACAACTATCTTATATCCGGGTAACACTGGTATAAATCTGGTATTAGAGAAACCCGGATATAAGATATATATATATATATATATATATATATATATATATATATATATATTGGTTACGAAAATGTGTGTAATTCGGCAGGATTTCCGTAACAAAAATTTATCGTAAATGATCAGGCCGGTAGAAATAAATATATATACTGTTTGATTATAAAGAGAATATCTACTTAAATACGTGTATCGATCAAAAATAATGTTAAAACAAATCATTACGAATTGTCGGTTGTTTATAACCAGTTTCGTTAATCTTTGTTAATTTCCTTAACGTTGTATGTTTACATTGCGATATATTTCAGTGCAGATATGGTTATTTGCGTGAATCGAAAGTTGTTTTATATAGTTTTGATTTGACTTCGTTTCGACTGTTGGTCATTCGTGGTCGAGAGGTCTAAGACGCGCGCTATATATATATATATATGTGACTAGCCACTGATATTTGTGGATGACTGTCTACAAAGATAGTTAGCTAATCCCTATTGCAGACGCTTGCTCAGGCACACTTGTGTTTGTTTAACACAAAGCCCACCTGTGGTTTATAATATGCTGAGCGGAGCTTAGTTACAGTTTCTTGGGAGAGAGCACGCTATCTAACATGATCAACAGTTTGAACAAGCTCAAGGTCTTAGTCACGATGACTTGTGAACTCGAGTTAGCACAACCATCGACGGCTTCTCACAGTGACCTTCTTGAGATAATTGACCATGGTGAGATTCGAACCCGTGTTTTATAATCAGAAAGCGAACGTTCTATCCACTCGTCTATATATATAATATCAAGGACAGTATTGAGAAAATTATAAGACAAAATGCAAAATATTTATTTATGACGTATAAACTGTTAGGTCTACATCAGATTGTATTTGTCGATGTTGTTATGACTACATATGCTCACGAGCGAGAGACGCTGGTAGTTTCAAAATTGTTGAAATATTTTGCAGGTATCTCACACTATCTGTTATTAAAATATGAAATATCTAATAACATAATTTGGAAACCAGTTATTTCCGCAACCTAGGTTTCAATCATTCGGTATCTACAGACGATATATAATATAATTGATTTTCTAACGTTTTTCAAACGTACAACAGGTTATTTTACGAACGCGCGACTAGAATTTTTAAACAATCAAAAGTTTTCAAAATTAAAGCAGGGTTTACTTCAGTCAGTTAAGTGCCATACGTGATACACGCTTTAGGCGATCATGTCTCGAAAGAGACATGACTGACTGGGCAGAAGATTATCCCGCAGTAGGTTGCCATTGCTTTCTGCGGTAGACTGGTTGCTGACCAAGGCTATAGAACCCAATCTGTCCTATTATTTAACCCATAACTGGAAGGAAGAAACGGATTAATACCTTTCCCAAGGGTATTTGCGCGTAAGTGAATGCAATGAATTCAACTGGAATTCGAACTCGGCTCCCCGATTTCTCGTTCCGGTCCGATATCCACTGCACCACAACGCACATAAGGATCTTAAAACATTTTAATCCAGATTTGTATGATCCTAAGATGTATTTATAGGTGTCATTACATCTGGACTTGACTTCTCATCTTTCATTTTGCAATTTTTTGTTATGGAAAAAAATATTATGGTTAATTTTTTCTCTTCTTAGTCATAATATTCATTAATATTCTGCAGGTTCATGCAGACTTCGAAATTTTGTGAGCCCGACGAATAGGAACATAATAACGGTGTTCTCATCAAATTCGAAGTCGGTATGAACCTGCTCAGTTAAAGTGACGGGCTTTTTGTTCTTATTATCAACGCTCTATCCTCACCCCGATATCGAGCACTTTACGATAAAAACCTGCTTCCCAAAATACATTTTATCATTAAAAACTGAAAAATAACCATTTTAGCGCTAAACATTTTCACAACTCAACACGATATATATATATATATATATATATATATATATATATATATATAACTTTAATTAATTTATATTTTATTTTGATGTATGAGTTTATATATGTAGGAAGGGGATGCATTTCCGCTTCCTGCTTTCCTACTTTTACCCTCCTACTTCCGGAGATCTTGCATAATTGGAGTAGCATTTAGCTGTTGCTTTTTTTATTTTTTTTCGCTATCTGCCCGAAGAAACCTCGCGGTTGAAACCGGAGTAGCAAGATGTGTCAGCATATTTACTTTAAATACATATATATATATATATATATATATATATATATATATATATATATATATATCACAAAAACTATCTGAAACACATTGCTGTCGATACTGCTGAAATACGTTACCCACAACATAACTGTTCTAACATCCTATGTTTGTTCTATATGAACGCTCAGCAAATAGCGATACGCCAATATCTGTAATTTTTCTGCATAGATAAATTCTGTAACAAACTCTTGCGACAAAACTAATGTTCAACTGCTACTATTACCACACAAATAATTTCACATTCTGCCGACGTTAATATATATATATATATATATATAATCAAATTATAAGAATTGAATTCAGATTAAGTCAAAAGCTCTGTGCCAGGGGGCTTTCGTGGTGTGAACGCGTTCACATTCAGCGATTACTTTTCCATTCAGTAGACTTCAGATATCTTCTTCTGGTAAATGATTTCTCAGTTTAAGAGCAACATCTATCTATCTATCTATCTATGTTCATTATCTATCTATAGCTGTTCATTATCTATCTATCGTTTTATAGCTAGCTAGCTATCTATCTCAGTCTGTTCATATATCTATCTATCTATCTATCTATCTATCTATCTATCTATCTATCTATCTATCTATCTATCTATCTATCTATCTATCTATCTATCTCAGTCTGTTCATAGCTATCTATCTATCTATCTATCTATCTATCTATCTATCTATCTATCTATCTCAGTCTGTTCATAGCCATCTATCTATCTATCTATCTATGTTCATTATCTATCTATAGCTGTTCATTATCTATCTATCGTTTTATAGCTAGCTAGCTATCTATCTCAGTCTGTTCATATCTATCTATCTATCTATCTATCTATCTATCTATCTATCTATCTATCTATCTAGTCTATTCATAGCTATCTACTATCTATCTATCTATCTATCTATCTATCTATCTATCTATCTCAGTCTGTTCAGAGCCATCTATGTATCTATCTATCTATGTTCATTATCTATCTATAGCTGTTCATTATCTATCTATCGTTTTATAGCTAGCTAGCTATCTATCTCAGTCTGTTCATATCTATCTATCTATCTATCTATCTATCTATCAATCTCAGTCTGTTCATAGCTATCTATCTATCTATCTATCTATCTATCTATCTATCTCAGTCTGTTCATCTATCTATCTATCTATCTATCTATCTATCTATCTATCTCAGTCTGTTCATAGCCATCTATCTATCTATCTATCTATCTATCTATCTATCTATGTTCATTATCTATCTATAGCTGTTCATTATCTATCTATCGTTTTATAGCTAGCTCTAGCTAGCTAGCTATCTATCTCAGTCTGTTCATATCTATCTATCTATCTATCTATCTATCTATCTATCTATCTATCTATCTATCTATCTCAGTCTGTTCATAGCTATCTATCTATCTATCTATCTATCTATCTATCTATCTAGTCTGTTCTATCTATCTATCTATCTATCTATCTATCTATCTATCTATCTATCTATCTATCTATTTTTCTCAGTCTGTTCATAGCCATCTATCTATCTATCTATCTATCTATCTATCTATCTATCTATCTATCTATCTCAGTCTGTTCATATCTATCTATCTATCTATCTATCTATCTATCTATCTATCTATCTATCTCAGTCTGTTCTATCTATCTATCTATCTATCTATCTATCTATCTATCTATCTATCTATCTGTCTATGTATCAGTATGTTCATGATCTATCTATCTATCTATCTATCTATCTATCTATTTATCTATCTATCTTTGTTCATTATCTATCTATCGTTTTATAGCTATTCATTATCTATCTATCTATCTATCTCAATATGTTCATGATCTATCTATCTATCTATCTATCTATCTATCTATCTATGTTCATTATCTATCTATAGCTGTTCATTATCTATCTATCTATCTATCTATCTATCTATCTCAGTCTGTTCATATCTATCTATCTATCTATCTATCTATCTATCTATCTATCTATCTATCTATCTATCTATTTATCTCATTCTGTTCATTATCTATCTATCTATCTATCTATCTATCTATCTATCTATCTCATTCTGTTCATTATCTATCTATCTATCTCTCTCTCTATCTATCTATCTATCTATCTATCTATCTATCTATCTCCTTTTGTTCATATCTATCTATCTATCTATCTATCTATCTATCTATCTATCTATCTATCTATCTCGTCTGTTCATATCTATCTATCTATCTATCTATCTATCTATCAGTATGTTCATGATCTATCTATCTATCTATCTATCTATCTATCTATCTATCTATCTTTGTTCATTATCTATCTATCGTTTTATAGCTATTCATTATCTATCTATCTATCTATCTATCTATCTATCTATCTATCTATCTATCTATCTATCTATCTCAATATGTTCATGATCTATCTATCTATCTATCTATCTATCTATCTATCTATCTATCTATCTATCTCAGTATGTTCATGTTCTATTCTATCTATCTATCTATCTATCTATCTATCTATCTATCTATGTTCATTATCTATCTATAGCTGTTCATTATCTATCTATCGTTTTATATCTATCTATCTATCTATCTATCTATCTATCTATCTATCTATCTATCTATCTATCTATCTCAGTCTGTTCATATCTATCTATCTATCTATCTATCTATCTATCTATCTATCTATCTATTTAAACTCATGTTAATCTACCTAACTATCTATTCATCTATCTATTGCAACTCATATCAATTTATCAATCTATTTCAACACTATCTAACTCCCTATATTTTTCAACTCATCTATTTCAAGATATCTATTTCAGCTCATGTCTATATATCTATCATTTTATCTACTTATCCACCTAAAGGGTGCGATTGATGGATTGTCGTGGAAATTACGCAAAAAGGAAAATAACACTGACATCTCATTTTAACACATACACGGGGTGCAATGGATGAATTTTTGTCTAAATGACGCAAAAATGAAAATAACACTGACATCTCATTTTAACAGATACACGGGGTGCAATGGATGAATTTTTGTCTAAATGACGCAAAAATGAAAATAACACTGACATCTCATTTTAACAAATACACGGGGTGCAATGGATGAATTTTTGTCTAAATGACGCAAAAATGAAAATAACACTGACATCTCATTTTAACAAATACACGGGGTGCAATGGATGAATTTTTGTCTAAATGACGCAAAAATGAAAATAACACTGACATCTCATTTTAACAGATACACGGGGTGCAATGGATGAATTTTTGTCTAAATGACGCAAAAATGAAAATAACACTGACATCTCATTTTAACAAATACACGGGGTGCAATGGATGAATTTTTGTCTAAATGACGCAAAAATGAAAATAACACTGACATCTCATTTTAACAGATACACGGGGTGCAATGGATGAATTGTCGTCTAAATGGCTCAAAAATGAAAATAACACTGACATCTTATTTTAACAGATACACGGGGTGCAATGGATGAATTGTCGTCTAAATGACCCAAAAATGAAAATAACACTGACATCTTATTTTAACAGATACACGGGGTGTAATGGATGAATTGTCGTCTAAATGACGCAAAAATGAAAATAACACTGTCATCTCATTTTAGCAGATACACGGAATGCAATTGATGAATTGTCGTCTAAATGACTCAAAAATGAAAATAACACTGCCATCTCACTTTAACACATACACTGGGTGCAATGGATGAATTGTCGTCTAAATGACGCAAAAATGAAAATAACACTGACATCTCACTTTAACACATACACTGGGTGCAATGGATTAATTATCGTCTAAATGACGCAAAAATGAAAATAACACTGACATCTCATTTTAACAGATACACGGGATGCAATTGATGAATTGCCGTCTAAATGACGCAAAAATGAAAATAACACTGTCATCTCATTTTAGCAGATACACGGAATGCAATTGATGAATTGTCGTCTAAATGACTCAAAAATGAAAATAACACTGCCATCTCACTTTAACACATACACTGGGTGCAATGGATGAATTGTCGTCTAAATGACGCAAAAATGAAAATAACACTGACATCTCATTTTAACAGATACACGGGATGCAATTGATGAATTGCCGTCTAAATGACGCAAAAATGAAAATAACACTGACATCTCATTTTAACAGATACACGGGATGCAATTGATGAATTGTCGTCTAAATGATGCAACAAGGAATATAACGCTGATATCTCATTTTAAGAGACATATTTACCATAAGTACACAAAAATATCTTAAATTACTAAAGGGTAAATTTATTTTAACAATTCTCCATTGGCTTCAGTCACTGCCTCTAGACAACTTTAGAATCTCCTGCAACTCTTCTGTACGGTCTCCTTTTTTTTTTTTTTTTTTTAAATTGGTGAATGCTATTATATTCTTTGCTTTCAGTTCATCTTAGGTGCTGTAACGAATTTTGTTCCTCCGTCGCTTAACTGCACAGCACGCATAACAATTAAGGGAATTGAGATGTTGGGAATTGGGTGGCAAGATGGAAGGGACGATGTGGTCGCAAAACTTGCATGATAGCCATGAATTGGTTCTCCTGCTTGCTTATTTTCTTTCTCGCTGTAATATCCATTTCTCATAAACTCCCAGTATCCTCTACTGTCTGTTAATAATAGTCTCCCAGTATCCATCGATCAATTGTCAAATTACTCTGTATCTCTGTCGCCTTTTCGCCATCACCCCCGACTTTCTTTAATCATTTATACTTTCTCTTTCTTTCGATTCATCCCTCTGCGTCGAAATCACTTTTCTCCCCCTCTTCTGTCATCCTTTCGCTTTATCTGTCTCTCATTCTGACTTTTCAATGTATCTCAATTTCGCTCTCTCTTTCTTTCTTGCTCTCTCTCTCTCTCTTGCTCTCTCTCTCTCTCTTTCACTTTCTCTCTCTTTTGTTCTATCTCTCTCTAGTCCTGTCTTTCTTAAGATATCTCTTTTTTCCAATTCTTCTGTCATCCTTTCACATTATCTGTCTCTCATTCTAACTTTTCAATGTATCTCTCTTCCGCTCTCTCTTTCACTCTCTCTCTCTCTCTCTCGCTCTCTCTCTCTTTCGCTGCCTCTCTCTCTCTCTCTCTTGCGCTTCCTCTCTCTCTCTCTATTCCTGTCTTTCTTAAGATATCTCTTTTTTCCAATTCTTCTTTCATCTTTTTACATTATCTGTCTCTCATTCTGACTTTTCAATGTATCTCTCTTTCGCTCTCTCTCTCTCTATCTCTTGCTCTCTCTCTCTCTCTTTCGCTCTCTCTCTCTCTCTCTCTCGCTTCCTCCCTTTCTCTCTCTTATATTCTAGATTTATGGGCTTGAGCTAGTGGATGACAGAACGGGGGTTGCGTGGTGTAACAGGAGAAAGCGTGCTAAGATCCACCAGGGATAGGAAGACGTGGAAAGCCATGATCGACTACGTCCTGAAAGGATAAGGCACATAGAAAAAGAATATGGAGGTAACAGTTTAGGTGCTTGATTTTATAGACGACCACACCCAATTATGTAGTCATGGAACTGATGATGATGATGAGGATGACAATAATAAGCATACCCAACATACACTCTCAGCATGCACATGCATAGAGATATCCAAACATATGCAAATATGTGCTCTCTTTTTTAATTTCATTCATGGTGTACAAATCCCAGGAGCCACACAAGACAGAGGGTTACACAATAAAAGAAACTATTCACCATTACGAACATTTGTCCTTATATCTCAAAAGTATCTCTTTCGCACGATCAAGCTTGGTGGATAAAAGAATTTCTATTTGGTAATAAAATAATTGTGAGACATTAGGCCGGGCTATAGAAAATAAGGCAGGGAAAAACTAAACAGTAATAAATACGTATATGGTGACATATTCCCAGAGAGTAACAGCGGGGCGAGAACAATCTAAATTCGTAAATTAAGCAATGGTTAAAATATCGTAATAACCAGGCAATAATGAAGTAGTACTAAATAAAAACATGATGAAATACACTACCAGCCATAATTATTAGGCCACCTCAGTTTTTTTTTAAAGAAATGTTGAATTTTATACATTTTTTTTTTTTTGGAATTATTGCCAAATGGATAATTCTAAATGAAAATTGAAAGGTTCTTTTTCAAATTCTCCGAAATGTAAAATTGATTTTTAAGGAATCAGTTGATTCTTTATCTAATATTATTTCATATGACTATAAACGTTATTTTGTTAATACTCGTGACTGAGTAAACGCTCTGTGTGTGTATCCTTATGTGTGTGTGTGTGTGTGTGTGTGTGTGTGTGTGCGCGCGTGTGTGTGTGTGTGCGTGTGCGTATGTGTGTGCGTGCTCTATCTAGTCAATTTCTGAAGTCTGAAAAAGTCAAAGTCTGAAAAGCAGGAACAAGAATAAAAC
Source organism: Ascarosepion bandense (assembly GCA_037127315.1). Lineage (NCBI taxonomy): Eukaryota > Metazoa > Mollusca > Cephalopoda > Sepiida > Sepiidae > Ascarosepion > Ascarosepion bandense. Next base: position 1,539,743 of record JBBBDQ010001848.1, read on the forward strand.
GAAAGAAAAGAGAAAAAGAAGAAGAGCTAAAAGAAGAAAAAGTAACGAATATAGGATCAGTCCGTTAAGTGCCATACGTGATACACGCTTGGGCGATCATGTCTCGAAAGAAACATGACTGACTGGGCAGAAGATTATCTCGCAGTAGGTTGCCATTGCTTTCTGCGGTAGACTGGTTGTCGACCAAGGCTATAGAACCCAATCTGTCCTGTCATTTAATCCATAACTGGAAAGAATAGACGGATTAATACCTTTCCCAAGGGTACTTGCGCGTAAGTGAATGCAATGAATTCGGCTGGAATTCGAACTCGGCTCCCCGATTTCTCGTTCCGAGCCGATATCCAATGCACCACAACGCACATCCTGCACAACGATATGTGTATCAAATTAACTGTTCTGGTGTCCAGTTTTTGTGATCTTTTCCCCATGCTGGTCTCTTCTTCTTATTGGCTGGCCGAATCAAACGATTCCTGGCTGCCTTGTAAAATTTTGCAAAGTAATAATAACAAAAGAAACATTCTATTTTCATTTAGAATTATCCATTTGGCAATAAGTACTAAAATATTATGAAATTCACCATTTCTTTTAAAAACTGGGGTTGCCTAATAATTATGGCCGGTAGTGTATGTCTGGATATGGACAGCGGAGCGAGAACAATCTAAATTCTCATATTAAGCTACGGTTAAAACGTCGTAATAACCAGGCAGTAATAGAATCGTACTAAATATGAACAAGATGACATATCCGAAAAGATGCAGAGCAGTTTGAGAATAATCTAAATTTGTAAATAACCAGGAATAACCAGACAATAACAGAGTAGTACAAGATGACATATCTCTAGTTTTATACAGCGGCACAAAACATTCTAAATTCGTAAATTAAACCACGGATATCGACTGGTAACGACAAATCGGGGAGCCGAGTTCGAATTCCAATTGAATTCCTTGCATTCACTTACAAACAAATACCCTTGGAAAAGTTATTAATCCGTCTCTTCTCTCCAGTTATGGGTTAAATAACAGGACAAAATGGGTTCTATAGCCTTGGCTGGCAACCAGTCTACCACAGAAAGCAATGGCAATCTACTGCGGGATAATCTTCTGTCCAGTCAGTAATGTCTCTTTCGAGACATGATCGTCCAAAGCGTTTATCATGCCTGGCACTTAACTGACTAAATGAAGCCACGGTTAAAACGATGTAATAACTAGGCAATAATTTAGTGTTAAGAAATAGGAACAATATGACATATCCGCAGAGAAGGACATCGAGGCGAGAACAATCTACATTCGTAAGCTATTACGAAGGTTAAAACGTCGTAATAACCTGGCAATAATAGAGTCATAAAAAAGTCGTAGTAATAAGTAATGAAAAGATGATATATCCCTAGATATGGAGAGCGGGGCGTAAAACAATCGAAATTCTTAAATGAAGCAACGGATAAAACGTCGTAATCACCAGAAATAAGAACAAGATGAAATTTTCGGAGATGGATAACGAGGCGAAAACAATCTATATTCGCAAATTAAGCCAAGGTTAAACCGTTGTAATAACCAGTTGTAATAACCAGTCTATAATGAAGTAGTAATAAATAAGAACAAGTTTACATATACCTAGAGATGATTGTTGGTTGGTTGTTTTGTTTTTATGGCAAATCAACCTCGGCGGGTCATTTATTGCCAACTAATTTTTTTTTTTTTATTGCTGGTAATACCTTTTTTCTTTTAACAATTTATTGTTGTTTTTTATAAGTTTTTGTGTCTAGTAATACTTTTTCCTTTTCGAGTATCAAGATTGGGATTTGTTTTTGTTTTTTAAGAGTAGAATCCCCAAGTCCTACCCTTGTTATTTAACCCATAACTGGGGAGAAGGGACGGATTAATAACTTTCCCAAGGGTACTAGTGCGTAAGTGAATGCAAGGTATTCAACTGGAATTCGAACTCGGCTCACCGATTTCTCTTTCCGAGCCGATATCCACTGCACCACAACGCACATCCGTCACTAAACGCTTACAGCACCTGGTATTCCCAAGCGGTCACCGATCTAAGTACTCACCCGGCTCAATGTTGCTTAACTTCGGTGATCGAGCTCGCTGATCGAGCGAGAACCGGTGTATTCAACGTAAGCCACCTAGAGATAAACGGCGAGGCGAGAACAATCTAAATTCGCAAATTCAGTCACAGTTAAAACAACGTAATAACCAGGAATAATGGAGTGGTAATAAACATGAGCAAGATGACATATCTCTAGGGATGAACAGCAGAGCGAGAACAATTTAAATTCGTAAATTAAGAAATGGTTAAAATGTCGTAATAACCAGCCAATAACGGAGTGGTAATAAATAAGAACACAATAACATACTTTTACACATGGACAGCGGGAGGAGAACCATCTAAATTCGTAATTTAATCAACTATTTTTTTTTTTTTTTTTTAATCATTTCACCCCGAGCAAGGCAGAAACGCCACTGATGTGCAGGGGGTTACATAGATGTAAAAAGATTAATTAGAAAAGAGTGAGGAGTACAAGCTAGTTAGAAAGGAACAATAAAAAGCAGGTGCGATGACAGATACATGGGCGGAGAGAAAGTGAAGATTATACAGGGGAGGGGAGAGAGCTAGAGTCCAGTGGTTAGTAGATGAGTATTAACTTTGCATTTAAATTTCTGGAGGTCGTAGCCTTCAGGAAAGCAAGAATACGGGAGTGAGTTCCACAGGCAGGAAGTGCGAGAGAGGAAGCTGCAGGAGTAGAATTGTCGTCTGCATTTGGCTAACCTGACTGTGAATGGGTGGGACCCAGTTGCCAGTCTGGTTGCACGGGTAAACACCTGTTGAGGAGGCATCAGTGACTTAAGCTCATCCGAGCAGAAGCCATGCTGTTGAAACGACGTAATAGCCGGAAAATAATGGAGTAATAATGAATAAGAACATTATGATATATCCCCAGAGATGAACAGCCCGGCGAGAACAATCTAAGTTTGTAAATTAAGGAACGGTTAAAATGTCGTAATAATCAGGCAATATTCGAGTTGTAACAAATAATAAAAAGATGACATATCCGCTGAGATTGACAGCGGGACAAGAAGAATCTAAACTCGTAAATTACGCAACTGTTAAAACTATGTAAAAACGAGAAAATAATAGATGGGTATTAAATATGAACATGTTGACATATATTTAAATATTGACAATGAGTTGTGAAGAATCTACCAAGGTAGATTAAGCAGATTTTCTGTTCGCTAGTCCCTGAAATTTACCTGAGCGAAAAGCACCTAAAAATGCAACGTCAGAAAAAATATGTAATTTTCACCCAGTTCCAAGAGGATGCAACTGCCAAGAGGATGCAACTGTCTGTTCAATTCTAGGATAAACCGTTATCTGTGCGCCTAAGACCCCACCATGCCTCGAACGTTGTAACGAACCACCACCCGCACTCCATTCGTATTTCATTGCTGAGTTTTAAGTTTCACTCAAGTAACCTCTCCTCACGATCCACTTCTTTGTGAAACCATCTCTATGGTTAGTAGTTATCTTACCCTCATATTCTCATAAACTGTGCTTCGCATCTGTAACCTTTTACCTCGAGTGGCTCTTGGGCTTTGTACAGGTTGAATATCATTGTAAAATAATAACAATATCAAAGATGCCTGATTTATTCAGTGGGTTTTATTCTACTGCTTGTGCACATTATTTAAAACCAGAAAATATTTTTTAGATTGTAAGATTATTTTCATTCTGAGCAGCTGGATTGCACAGCGGGGTTTGGGTGGCGGAAGAAGAGAAAGCGTGTTAAGAACTACCAGCGATAGGGAGACTTGAAAAGCCATGATCGCCTACGCCCTGAAGTGACGTGGTACATAGAAGAAGAAGAAGAAGAAGAAGAAGAAGAAGAAGAAGAAGAAGAAGAAGAAGAAGAAGACTGTTTTAGGGATACAAGTCTTACTAATTAACCCATAGCTGGGGCAGAAGAGGGGGGGGCTTACCTTACCCAAGATACTTACGCGCAAATGAATATAACGAAAACAACAGGAAATGAAACTCGGCTCTTCCATTAACAATTCCCAGTCATCACCCGCCCATCCAAACTTACAACACCTGTTGTCAAAGATCGGAGGAATACTCTTTGAATATAATGAAAAAAAAAAGATTTTCTTATCAATGAAACCGAATGACTTTTAACACCACTATTTACCCATAGATGTCATCACATATCGATTAGTCACCATAAAATTAGTTAAATACGTCACTGGAACATACATGCCCTACCGGAGTCTAATCCTTTTACTCAGTAGAACGGTAATCTGTTAATCTCTTTTCTATAATCCATTCGCAAAATCAGAAAAATTCTGGGCAAAATTGGGATTTTTATAATTGATTAGTCAAACCCTGGCATTTGTCGTTTCTCCTCAACCAAACCATCCAACTAGATCGTAGGTTTTTTTCTTCGATTAGAGAATTGATATTTACAAAAAGAAAAATCCTGATTAATCGGTACTTGGCATGATCGAAAAGAATTATCTTAGAACAACTCTTCTTGTTACGTTACTAAGCTCCAAACATATCTTCATTAACGGTGACCTACTATTAAAGACGAACCAAGTGATCAGGATAGATTGGATAAGGGCTTAATTTGACGATAGCGAGGACATCCAATCTTCCAATCTTCATCTCTACCTATAATAATCATTTTAGCAGAAAACAAACGACTGCGAGTTAAATGGTTCTAAAACACACTTTTTTTCTTTAATGTGCCGTGTTTCTTCAGGACGTTGGCAATCATTACTCTCCACAATTTCCCTTCCTTTGTAGCTCATAATAAATGTTATCATTATATGTGCGTTGTAGTGCAGTGGATATCGGCTCGGAACGAAAAATCGGAGAACCAATTTCGAATTCCAGTTGAATTCATTGCATTCACTTACGCGAAAATACCCATTGGGAAAGGTATTAATCCGACTCTTCTCCCTCTAGTTGTGGGTTTAATACGAGGACTGATAGGCTGTACAACCTTGGTTGGCAACCAGTCTACCGCAAAAAGTAATGGCAACCTACTATAGAAAAATTTTCTGCCCAGTCAGTCATGTCTCTTTCGAGACATGATCACCCATGCGTGTATCACGTATGGCACTTAACTGACTGATTGATTTCTCCAAAACCTTGTTCTGCAATCTATTTACTCAAGCCTCTTCTTCTTCTTCTTCTTCTTCTTCTTCTTGCTGTGTCCCTTCAGCGCGTTGACAATCATGGCTCTCCACAATTTCTTCTTGTTTGTAACTTTTAATAATTTTTGTATTTTTGTTATCCACTCAAAACCTTGTTACGCCATCAATTTATTCAAGTCCGCAATGTTGGTTATGGGATGTGCGTTGTGGTGCATTGGATATCGGCTCGGAACGAGAAATCGGGGAGCCGAGTTCGAATTCCAGCTGAATTCATTGCATTCACTTACACACAAATACTCTTGGAAAAGGTATTAATCCGTCTATTCCTTCCAGTTATGGGTTAAATAACAGGACAGATTGTGTTCTATAGCCTTGGCCCGCAACCAGTCTACCGCAAAAAGCAATGGCAACCTACTGCGGGATAATCTTCTGCCCAGTCAGTCATGTCGCTTAAGAGACATGATCGCCCAAGCGTGTATCACGTATGGCACTTAACTGACTGAATGCTGGTTATGCGTTTTTTTCCTCTGTCTCTTTTGCATTCAACCTGTTCTATGAGTATCAAATTTTTCAAGCCCTCTTTCTTCATTATGTGACCTAGAAATTTCAACTATTTCTTTCTGATATGAAATATTTTATTTTAAAAACATCGTCGTCGCTCCCATATTTAGTCCGTGTCGTTCTTAACATCCTTATCTTGAACCACATTTCTGTTGCTTCAAGTTTCTTCTTCATCTTCGAGAAGATCTTTCAATATTCACTGCCATATAAAAGGACTAACACTGCATAACAATTCATTTTTTCTGTTTGTTAATTCTTTGTTTAGCTTTTGGACATCATCTTTCACTATGCCAAAGCGTCTTTAGATTTTTGTCCAATGTTGAAACACTTTCCAGCTAATTAAATTTTAAACTTGCATGCACTCTTTGACAAAGGGCTTCATATCTGTTGTGGAGTAGTTTTCCCACTGAAGGTTATAATCGGCCTATGTCGGTTGCTAATCAACTTAACGCACCCAGAATGTTAGGAACTTAGGAATCTTCCACTGAAAGTTGACACCTTAGTATTCGGCTAACTACCGACTAATATCAACTGCCTAATAGTTCTACTGAACTTCAATAGAAGACTAAAGAACTCCTATGAACTTCCTGTTAACTCTTATTAATATAGGAGAAGGATCCATTATTTGAGGAATAGGTGTGTTTTTACCATAACAATAACCTATCTTCAGCAAATGTAGCAAACCAGAACCGGAAGAAAATGTGTTTTTAACTAAAAACAACGGAACAGGTAACGCGGCAAACAAATCTGACTTAGGAAAAAAAAAAACAGGATGAAGTGCGAAACAATGCTTGTCCCACGCAAATTCCGGCAGCAAGGCCTCTAATTGAGAGGTTGTGAGGAGCATGGAACCACCTCTTAATTGCTGTTGTTCCCAGGTCCACCCTGACCCGGAGTGGTAGCAATACTTCTGATTGGGAGGTTGTGAGGAGCATGGAACTACCTCTTAATTGCTGTTGTTCCCAGGTCCACCCTGACCCAAAGTGGTAGCAAGGCCTCTGATTGGGAGGTTGTGAGGAGCATGGAACCACCTCTTAATTGCTGTTGTTCCCAGGTCCACCCTGACCCGGAGTGGTAGCACCTGTTAGGGTCCCAGCTATGGGTAAATAGTTGACCCCCAAATCGGTGTCAAAATAAGTATTTATCAACAAAACTTTTGTGAATGAAAAATCTTACCAACAAAATTTTATTGAATGAAAAATGTTACCAACAAAATTTTATAAAAACATGTCAAACAATACCCCGCAAAAAATATAAACAAACAAAAACAAATAAACTAAATAAAACAAATCGAAACGATTTTCAGCATTAAATGACCTAATGAAGGTTGATATGCTGGTTAAATAAATCAACCAACCAACGAACCTACGCAAATAACCTATTAGAACCAAATGTAACACAAACTCTTACCCATCGGTGGCTAGCAGGTGCAAACAGAAGATTGCAACGACTTGATAAGACTGCTCTGTGTGCACATTGGTTAATTTGCCTCGCATTCAACCACCCTCTTAAAGAGAATTGGTAAAAACATAGGCTACCACAAGTTGTACAACTATTCTATCGAATTTCAGAGTTCAAACTGATTGAGGCATCCCGGTAAGTAGTGCAGGCATTGTTATGAAAAATCATCTTGAAAGCACTTATCATCTGATAGATTTTCCAGCCCCAGCCGTCAAATATTTAACTTTGAAACCGTTTGATAAACTAACCAAATACAAGAATGTCGGGATAGAAATCAGTGACATCTAAGCTCAACAATGTTACCTGTTGTTATTGGGATCTGAAAATGATACCACAAGGAGCAAACCAATTCCTGATCGGCCTAAAACATATGAATTGCAAAAAATCATATTCGTATGTTCTTCTTACATTTTTGCGGAGGTTTCTCTCCATGCAGAGGCAACAATTAATTTTTTCTCTCGCATTCGTTTGCATCTTCTAATACAAAAAAAAACCCCTCGTCTCTTAATAAATGCACTGTGGAACATTCAAGACATTATTGTCTCAGTTATCATTGGGCTGTTGCGGTGTATACTACTAAGCCTATAGCCTCACGTCGAGAAAGTCGGAATAAAACCTAGTATCTTATCGCTTCAGAAGTCCGCATTGCTTTTATTATGGTAAATATAATGCGAAACCATCTGCTTAAGGTCGAACGGTTTGAGGAAGAATATCTATAATGCAAAATCCCCGATTGAAAACAAAACTATTGCGAAATAATAATAATAATAATGCTGGGGGTGATAGGGAAGATAGAAAAACATGAAATGGAGCCATAACAACACGCCACTACCTGCCTTAGGTCTCCCCGCAGACTTGGTTGGTAGTGAGACCAAAGCAGAAATCGAAATATGATGAAAAATGACATAATAATAATAATAATAACTAGTGGAATACCGAGAAAAATGTTGGTGTTTTGTGGTTGCCAAATCTCCAATGTAAGCCAACATTTACTCGTCGTGCAAACAAAAAATGAATGAATGATCACCCAGCACCGGTTACAGAAATAGAAGATGTAACCATTCTATGGGATTACACCATCTACACAGACAAAAAAATTAAAGGAAATAGGCAGGACAAAAATCAGAAAAAAAAAACTTGCTTGTTAATTGATATTGCTTGTCCAGCGGATTGTAACATAGCAACCAAAGAATTCGAAAAACTCTCAGAATATAAAGACCTGAAAATTGAAATAGTAAAAATGTAGAAATAGAAAACAAGAATCATACCAGTGATAGTAGGTGCACTTGGAAAGATAAAAAAGGAACAAAACAACACGTTGAAAGAAACCCTGGAAACCCCAGCTTAAGAGATATACAAAGAATTGTCTTGTTAAGTACAGCCCACACACTAAGGAAAACTTTGTCTTTGTAAGGCTAGGAATATTGGGGGTGATAGAAAAAATGAAAAAATGATAGATGAACTGGAGCCATAACAACACACCACGACCTGCCTAAGGTCTTCCCGCAGACTTGGTTCGTAGTGCGACCATAGCAGTAATCGAGAGATGATGAAAAATGACATAATAATAATAATAATAATAATAATAATAATAATAATAATAATAATAATAATAATAAATAAATAAATAAATAACTGGATGACAGAGGCTGAAATTAAAGAAATAAAAAGAATTCCAACCAGAACAGACGAATCAACAAAATATGAAAGGAGACTGAAACCGGAAAAAAAGTAGCAACATCACACAACCCACATGTCATAATGAAGAAACGGAGATACACACAAATCACTCTAAAGATAATGTTGTAAGCTTGGAAGTGTTGGAAAGGTGTAATATGAAATCGGTTATAAAACGGCAATAAAACGAGTTCAAAACACACTAAACAGAATTATTTTACAGAAAACAAGAATTGTACACAAAAAGCCAAGGAAGAAATCAAGAACCATATAAGTCAGGTACAAAATATTGCAATGAAGGAAAGAGAACAGCTCCCAAAATTACAACCAACAAAGCATAACCACGAAACTATTCAACTATTCAATGCAACATTCAAAAATTAATTCTGGATGAAGAAGACACTCATATAAATCTCAATGAAGCAATGTATACATCAACAATAGCAGCAACAAAAAAATGAACAGCAAATTAAAAAAAAGGCAGTCTCACAGACATGAAGATTCACCTTGGAAAAGAAAAATAGAAAAAGAAATCGAACATCTTAGAAGTCAATTAACAGTAACTGATGAACTGGCAAGAAGGATAAATGTAAGAACTAGAAAAGGCAGAAGTGTCGAATAAAAAATACAATATTAGAAATGAAAACTACGTCCTATTACCTAAAGAAAAAAAAAGCAAACAATACAACTGAAGTCTCAAAGAATAAGACGCTGTGAGAAAAGATTAAGATTCTACAGACATTTGGTTGGTTTGTTTTTATGGCATATCAACCTCGGCGGGTCATTTATTGCCAACTAATTTTTTATTTATTTATTGCTGGTAATACCTTTTTTTCTTTCAACAATGTATTGTTTTTTATATAAGTTTTGTGTCTAGTAATACTTTTTTCTTTTCGAGTATCAAGATTCATTGTGATTTGTTTTTAAAGGCAGGGTCCCTAAGTCCTACCCTGTTATTTAACCCATAGGTTAAGGGAAGGGACAGATTAATACCTTTCCCAAGGTTACCAGTGCTTTAGTGAATGCAGGGTATTCAACTGGAATTCGAACTCGGCTCACCGATTTCTCTTTCCGGGCCGATATCCACTGCACCACAACGCACATCCGTCACTATACGCATACAGCACCTGATGTAGTGACTGTGTTGATAGGATTGTCTTTTTAAAACTTGACGGATTAGGCAGCGAAGGTGGCTATAGATTGGCATCTATTTGGAAATATCCTTAAAGGGCAGACATCAGATAACAATCCAGTACACAGTTCTTCACTTGACCATTAATTGTTGGGCATGTCTTCTAAAAGCTGACACATTTTGCATTCCTGTCCATGACCTGATATAGGGACTGTCTTGATAGGATTGCCTTTTTTTAAAACTTAACGGATTAGGCAGCGAACGTGACTTGAGATTTACATCTAGATATTTGGAAACGAGATATATCAAATAGAGACTGTTAGTCTTCGATCTATGGTGTTTACAAGTATCTCGATGAGCGGACTAGCTTACTTGATCTGAAGTTATTTCAAAGCCCGTAACCGTATCGCATATATTTTAATTGCAATACATGGACCTGGTATAATCTTATCTGACTGGATGAGCCAAGTTCTATCGCTAATTTCACGGAGAGTGCTCGGACGAAGTACATTCTTTGTTCCCGCCAGTTCTAATCTTCACGGCAAGGACCCGCCATGTCACTTACATTGCAAAAAAACCACCCACATTCCATCAAAATTCTTTATTACATCGGTGAGAAGTAAGACGAACAGCTTCTTCCCACGAGCTACTGCTCTGTGAATCTGACTCCCAAGGGGATATTTCTCTGATTACTACAATCACTAAGATTCTGCTCAAGTCTAGAGTTAACCGTTATCTTCCCCTATTATCGGTATATAATGCCTCTTAACACTCTACTCTAGTGGCTTCCGGGCCTTGTACAGGTTGAACCTTACTGTAAAAATTAGTTTTTGCATATTTGTTTATTTGAAATTATACAAGATTGAATGGAAAGAGAAGTCTTGCATTGAGTTCTGAAATGGTTTTATTTTCTTTATTCATTCTTTGGGGGACTAATTTTATTATCGAAATAGTTTAGGTCGATTTTGACCCTTGACTGTTGAAGCAAAAAACGAGAAATCGGAATAAAATAATAACTTACCATACTTCATGCGATGTGCGTTGTGGTGCAGTGGATATCGGCTCGGAACGACAAATCTGGGTGTCGAGTTCGAATTCAATGGCAGCCTACTGCGGGATAATCTTTTTCCCAGTCAGTCATATCTCTTTCAAGACATGATCGCCCGAAGCGTGTATCAGTATGGCACTTAACTGACTGACTATATTTCAATTTACTCTCATACCGCGTTTGCTTGTCTTCCATGGTCGACGCATTAAGCAATTCACTAACGCAATTCTTATATAAATAAATAAATAGAAAATTCTGTCTATCCATCCTTGTATCTAAAGGCCCTTTTACTCAGGTCGCACTTGCTCTACAAAGATATATTATACCTGGAATCCGAATGATACCGTGATTGGAAATCTACTCTTTTCATCAGGTGCTTGAACATCCAGCATTGTGGTTTATACCCGGATGAGAAGGGAACAGTTAAAAATTCAAATTTTCAAATAAAGAAAAAAAGTTAATGATCTTATTCATTTTTTTTTAATCATTTCACCCCGAGCAAGGCGGAAACGCCACTGATATGCAGGGGGCTACATAAATGTAAAAAGATGAATTAGAAAAGAGTGAGGAGTACAAACTAGTTAGAAAGGAACAATAGAAAGCTGAGAAAGCAGGTGCAATGACAGATACATAGGTGGAGAGAAAGGGAAGGTTATACGGGGGTGGGGAGAAAGCTAGAGTCCAGTGGTTAATAGATGTATTGACTTTGCATTTAAATTTCTGGAGGTTGTAGCCGTCAGGAAAGCAAGAATATGGGAGCGAGTTCCACAGGCGGGAAGTGCGAGAGAAGAAGCTGCAGGAGTAGAATTGTCGTCTGCATTTGGCTAACCTAACTGTGAATGGGTGGGACCCATATGCCAGTCTGGTTGCACGAGTAAACACCTGTTGAGGAGGCATCAGTGACTTAAGTTCGTCTGAGCAGAAGCCATGAAAGTATTTATAGAGAAGAGCAAACTGTAGTTTATTTGTAGTCCTTTCTTTTTAATGTTTTCAGCTACCTTCTGTAGAAGGTTTTGCAGTTTCCTTCCCGTGTCTGCTATCAGCACTGTATCATCTGCGTATCTTATGTTGTTCAGACTGTGGCCTCCGATGACGAATCCTGGCATAACTTCTAGGGTCCTCAGAATTGTATCGCTGTACAAGTTGAATAGATCCAGTGAAAAGACACATCCTTGTCTATCTTTGTATATCTGCTGAATTCGTTTCCTGTGCGCGTGCAGGCGGTCCTCTGTCATTGGAGGTTCTTGATTACTCTAATGTCTTTACCAAATATATCGAGGTTGCTGATAATTCTATAGGTTACAGTACGCAATATCAGGCATGAAAAAATGAATATAAATAAAATATAAATACATAAAAACCAATGAATAATTAAACAAATAAATTAAATAATAAACCATTTAATACTTTACAAAGACAAACATAAACACAAGTAAACGTAATAATAATAATAATCGACTACAAAATATAAAGTAATTAATAATAGAAAAATGAGTAAAAATCTTTTATCAGTAGATTTTTTTTTTTTTATAAGCGTTTCACCCCGAGCAAGGCATGTCACTGCCACTACTGCGCAGGGGGCTACGTAGAGTGGAGAAAGGCTGATTAAATATAGGAAATGTCAGAGGGTGGGTGATAGGCGGGTAAGGATACTGAGAATGAGGGTTAGGTAGATGAGAGTGTTCTGAGAATAGTTGGGAGTTAGTGTGATAGGAGGTGTCTATTGACCCTACATTTAAACACCTGGAGATTGTAACTGTCGGGAAAGCAGACTTGTGGAAGAGAGATATAAATAAATAATGTAAATTCGCCACAAAACTGCCTTTAGATTCTCAATTATTTCTATTCAAAAGACCCTAGAATAATTAGTTGTTTAACCATTGACGCCCAATCTATAATCATTAAAATAATACAATAGACGAGCATAAATAAACATTTACTCAGTTTGCTACTTGACTCCTCTTATTGTAATCAAGTGTTTGCCGAAAGTTCAGATTTATTCAGATATTATAATTACGATATCATTTATTTTTGTAAACCATATTACTACGGTATAAATGGCAAGGAAGAAACAGAGTAGCATTGAAAAAAGAGCTCAGGTTGAAATTCTTTCGAAAGAAGGATATTCTGAACGTGTTATCGCTAAAAAATTAAGACTATCAAAAAATGGCGTGCATTATTGCCTTTAACGACTTCGTGAAACTAAGTTAAATATCGAGAGAAAAAGATCTGGTAGGCCCAGAGTAACATCTCTTGTAGAGGATAGGCACTTGATCATATCTAGCAAGAGGAATAGAAGAAAAACCACTCCGTATTTAACAATTGAAAAGAATTCTACTGGGCAACATCCAGTATCTGTTACTACAGTTAAGAGACGACTTCATTCTGCTGGGCTTAAAGGCTGTGTAGCAGTTAGGAAACCACTATTAAAGAAGGAGAATAAGGGACGAAATTGATCGTACAGTTCGAAATGAACTTCCTAAAAATGAATAAATGTTGCTTAAATGCTTGCAGAGTGCTTGGAAATCACTTCCACCAACTTATTTTTATAAGTTATTAGAAAGAATGCCAAGGATTTGCTCTGCAGTAATAAAGGCTCATGGTGGTTTCTTTCCTGAAAAGAAAATATAAATTAACTTTAATTAAATTTGAAATTACTCTATGTTAATTTTGGATTAATTATTGTACAATTGTGAGTAACAATGAAATATATCTATAAGGCATAAAATTTGTTATTTCTTTCTCTTAGAGAATAAATCTAAGTGGTCCCAAACTTATGGTCTGTAGTGTCTATATATATATATATATATATATTCAGAAATTATAACATGAATATGCTATAATATTACTACAAATGTAGCTATATTGTTTCGACACGTCTTGTGTCTTATCAAATGATGAGTAACCAGGTCACTTTATAAGACACAAGAAGTGTCGAAACAAAATAGCTACTTTTGTAGTGATATTATAGCATATTTTGTTATAATTTCTGAATAAATATTATTAGCTTTACTTTGTATTGAGCACTTTTTAAGAATAGTGTTTCTTTGGATACGGAATATATACGGAATATATATATATATATATATATATATATATATATATTGTCTCACCATTTGGTAATGGAAAGGAATTTAAGAAGACGACTCATGCCATCACATTTTTTTAGAATTGTTATATTCTTGGCTTACGCGCAAATACACTTAGGAAAGGTATTAATCCGTCTCTTCCTTCCAGTTATGGGTTAAATAGCAGGACAGATTGGGTTCTATAGCCTTGGTCGGCAATCAGTCTACCGCAGAAAGCAATGGTAACCTACTGCGGGATAATCTTCTGCCCAGTCAGTCATGTCTCTTAAGTGACATGATCGCCCAAGCGTGTATCACGTATGACACTTAATTGACTGACTGATATTCTTGGAGAGAATTATGGAAATGTTTTTTTCTTTTTTTGGTACAAGAAATCAATCTCTTCTTTGTTAAGCATCGTGGCATGAGTGTGACAAGACCTTTTCCTGGATATTCGATAAAGAAGAAGATTGGATTCATTTCTTTCCTAATGGCATTAGTACACAATGAAATATCAGCAAATATTTGAACCCCTTCGACGGTTACGTCGTTCGTGCTCACTGAATTTATGCTAGGCCGTAAGCATCACTGCTAAAGATGAATGATACAAAATATAGTCGCATTGGTATGTTTGCTGGGATTGTAGCGGGGCGTAGCCAAGGCAAGGGAGGCGCCAGGGAGAAAAAAATGATTGTACTTCTTGACCTAAATCTCCTTCATCTGTAATCCCAGTTTACTATACTTACTGTGGTACGGATTAAGGTCTCCTCAGTGTGTAATCCGTACGGATTTGACTGGGTCAACGGTAATGTTGATAAACTACTCACTTAGACCCTCCACGAAACATTATTTTAGAGGAGATTTTCACAGAACTGCTCCCAGGACGAAATTGCCTTTTCACACACGTACAAAATATCAAACGTAAATTTAAACCGTTTATTACCTAGAACAATGGAAAGTAGAGTCGCACTTTTGAAAGAACATTCTCTTTTTTTTAAATTACTTTTTTGTTGTTAATAGAGTGTGGGGCACATGTGATCTTCTTCTTCTATTTGCCGTATCCCTTCAGGACGTAAACGAACATGGCCCTCCACAGCAACCTATCTCTTGCCGCTCTTAATACCCTTTCTTGTGTTATCCCACTAAATCCCCGCTCCACTATCCATCTGCTCAAGTCCATAAAGTATGTCATGTGTTGCTTTCCCTTATCTCTTTTCTCATTTATCCCTCTCGTGAGCATCAAGTTCTCCAAGCCCTCCTTCCTCATTCAGTCAGTTAAGTGCCTTACGTGATACACACTTGGGCGATCCTGTCTCGAAAGAGACTGGGCAGAAGATTATCCCGCAGTAGGTTGCCATTGCTTTCTGCGCTAGACTGGTTGCCGACCAAGGCTATAGAACCCAATCTGTCCTATTATTTGACACATAGCTAGAGATAGAAGAAATAGATTATATTACATTATTACACTAAATATAATTAGTGGGGGATCAGTTTATTATTTAATAACAATAAAAACCGATCCCCCATTTTATGCTCAGCAGAAGTTTTAGTTGTTTCCAACTATTATAATTAGGCAGTCAGTTAAGGGCCATACGTGATACACGCTTTGGACGATCTGACTGGGCAGAAGATTATCCCGCAGTAGGTTGTCATTGCTTTCTGCGGTAGACTGGTTGCCGACCAAGGCTACAGAACCCAATCTATCCTGTTATTTAACCCATAACTGGAAGGAATAGACGGATTAATACCTTTCCCAAGGGTTTTTTCGCGTAAGTGAATGCAAGGAATTCAGCTGGAATTCGAACTCGGCTCCTCGGTTTCTCGTTCCGAGCCGATATCCACTGCACCACGCTGTCTTTTCCTTGGTTAGGTATTAGTTTCCTTCTCGTGTCCATTCTCTCCAAAACCTCGTCGTTGCTCTTGTGTTTCGTCCATCGTTTCCTCAGCTCATGTGATAGACTACTTCATTTAGGATCAATTCGGCTTTCAAGTAAGAATTGCAGACTTTGGCAACAATTTTTTTTCCATCAAAGCATATGCAAGTTATCCATGAACTTGTAAAACCTAATGGATTATGTACACTACCGGCCATAATTATTAGGCCACACCAGTGTTTTAAAAACATGTATTTCATACTATTTTTTAGTATTTATTGCCAAGTGAATTATTGTAAATGAAAATGAAATGGTTCTTTTGTCAATATTTCACAATAACATGTGCTTCAAATGAATTTATAAATATTTAATAATTACCAATATATTGCAGTTTCATCAATGAAAGAATGAAGAAAATTTAGGGAGATTCGGACGAGTTCATCTTTGCTTCCTTACCTTGTAAAAGTTTGCAAAGTACTAATAACAAAAGAATTGTTCTATTTTTATTTGGCAATAAATACTAAAAATAGCATGAAATATATAATTTCTTTTTAAAAATACGGTCATGGAGTGCGTTGAGATCACGATGCAGACATATATTTAAACACATATTTTTCAACACAGAAAAAGCGTGTATGACGTATGGCACTTAACTGACTGACTGATCGACGAATGCATTCTTGAGATTTCGTCAAATGTATGATGTATTCAGAAACTTTCAACTCTTTTCGAGTCTTTCATATTATTATCATGAATTCACTCACTAAGTTTTCACATGAATAACAACCGGTGCCTTAAACATTCATAATAATGTTTTTGCATCCTGCTTGTTCTTCAAAACGAATGCTGTTTCTGTTAAAATTGATATTAGTGAATTTATATTAAAAAGAAAATGATTACTATTCGCATATCTTTACTTGAAAATTAATTTCGTATTAGCCACTTTAATATGCTATGTTAAAAAAGGCAACTTTCATTACATTAGTTGTAGTCGGGCAGTTTATTGATATGTTTAAGTCTTTTTACTTTTTCTAGAAATTCGTGAACATGTACAGGAAGTTACGGCAGTTCTATGACCAAAATCCTCAATATATTTTCATTAACCGAATTAAAGTGCCTGGGGTGAAAATAATACGGGATTAAATTCAGATGTCACTCATTTAATCTTACATTCCATTTTTTCCCCCCAAAAAGATTTTTCTCTGAAACTCAAAATACACATATCTGCTCAGTTTCATACACAAACGTATACAAAGCAATTTCTAAAGAAAAGGATAGTTTTTTATTCATTCATCCGCAATATTTTTATTACGTAAACGTTATTTTTTGTGGATACCAGTATTTCGGTAGACGATCTGTTTAATTACTAAACCGTCATTGTATTTGATGTTTAAATAATAAAAATCTGTCTGCTTAATAAATAAATGCTGTGGCCTGTTTGGGACAGGAAGAAAGATACGGAAAACAAGAAGGTAAGTTCAAACAGTGTATTAGAATAACAGAACATATATACAAATACGAGTGTTAGGAGTCAGTAGATAGAAGTTTAAGTACGAACGGTATAGTTACGCTGCGTCTCGACTGTCACACGACTGCTTCGCAGCTGCATTACCGGAAATCACGCAGGTTATTATTTATTGACGGAGGAAGAGTCTAGTCCTATAGATAGGGTACCTTAACAATAAAAAAATAATTTCTTTTTTTGCAAATTACACACACACACACACACACACACACACACACACACACACACACACACACACACACACACACACACCCTGATTGAGCACTCTGGAAGAATGGTAGACTTTGAAAAACAGAAGCTACTCTGGCATGTACGCATCGCTCATTCAGTAATGAATTAGAACACTCTAGCTAGCGGGCGGGTATAATGATAATATACACGCTAAAAATCTGCCTTCTTCTACCGAGCGCCCATAGCCAAGAGGTAGAATCGCCAACTGACGCCAATTGGGTCGGGTTTCAATCCTGGGTTAAAAGCAATCGGAGTCTAACCGCACTGATGAGCTATGATACAGTGAAACAGATCTGTCTGCGGATGAGTATATATATATATATATATATATATTTCAAAATTTGATACATTGGAAATGTGGCATGAAAGAGAGTAAAGATTTGATCATGTATGTGTTTAAAATAAAATATTTTAAAATATTTAAAATAACATATATGCTTTTTCTCTTTCGTTTTAGATCTGATGAAGTCTTAAGTTGGCGAAATGCATCATCTGGTTGATCAAATCTTTCTTCATTTTTCATGTAACAATTGTAATGTATCAGATTTTGAAACTTTGTCAGAATTTTAATGTCCGTTTTAAATTAGCACACACACACACACGCACGCACACATACACACACGCTCACACGCGCGCACACACACACACACACACACACACACACACACACACATATATATATATATATATATATATATATATAGTTATCCGCAGACAGATTTGTTTCGATGTATCACACCTCATCACGTTTAGACATCCGATAGCTTTTTACCCAGGATTGAAACCCGACCGATTTAGCGTCAGTCGGCGATTCTACCTCTGAGCAACGGGCGCTCGGTAGAAGGAAGCAGACTTTTAGCGTGTGATATATCATGTATACACACGCCAGTAGCTGAGAGTGTTCTAGTATTATCCATATACACTTTCCCTGGGTATGAAGATAAAGTACATCCGGTAGCAAGGCCTCTGATCACTTCTTAGTTGCTGTTGTTCCCAGGTTCACTCTGATCCGAGGTGGTAACACCTATTAGGGTCCTCGTTATGGGCAAATACTGAACCCCGCCCCAAAACAAAATTCATCAGTACATTTTGATAATAAAATCACCAACAATACAAGATCTACCAAATATATATTTATAAACATTACTTTACTTAGATAATTATAAAATAGTGAAACTTCTGCTCCAATTAATTTAGCTCACTGGTGCCCCCTATGTATGGATTCACACGAGCTACTAGACTAGCAACTAGGTCCCACCCTTTTACATTGAAACCAATGAAATGTAACCGCAATTTCTACACAAACAGCTTCTTTTCTCGCACTTCCCGCCTGTGGAATTCCCTTTCATATACTTGCTTCCCCGACAGATACAATCTCAAGGAATTTAAATGTAAGGTCAATAGTCATCTTCTATCTCGCTAATTCGCATCCATTCTCTCAAGCTCTTTTTTCCATCCACTCCACCCCCATTACACCGGTATTCTCATCCGTCTATTACCCCCTCCTGACATTCCCTATAACTAACCCCTCTTTCTCATCACATTCTTCTATGTAACCCTCTGCGCACCAGTGGCAGTAAAACTGCTTTGCTTGGGATGAAATGATTAAAAAGATATCTACGGGAAAGCATAAAATTGTGTTCAAGATATTTAGATTTCGTCATTAAATAACTCATACAGGTTGATATTTCGCTAAACAAAATAAACAGACTAACATACTCCTGCGGCTTCTTCTCTCGCACTTCCCGCCTGTGGAACTCACTCCCGTATTCTTGCTTTCCTGACGGCTACAACCTCCAGAAATTTAAATGCAAAGTCAATACTCATCTACTAACCACTGAACTCTAGCTCTTCCCCCACCCGCGTATATCCTTCCCTTTCTCTCCACCTATGTATCTGTCATCGCACCTGCTTTCTCAGCTTTCTATTGCTCCTTTCTAACTAGTTTGTACTCCTCACTATTTTCTAATTAATCTTTTTACAGTTATGTAGCCCCCTGCACATCAGTGGCATTTCTGCCTAGTTCTGAGTGAAATGATTTTTAAAAAAAATCATGAAAGATCTCTTTCAGGACATTAATCCATATAATATCCTACAATTTCTAAAAAAAAAGTCCAAATCACATTCCAAAATATAACTAAAAAACATTTTTAAAAAATGCATATCACTGTCTCAAGTAATTATGTTCACACAGATTTGGCAGCCAGAAACGCATCAACCTCCAAAAGTTAATTGTTGTGAGGCGTTACCCACTTAACTCTGGACTCTTCCTACCAGTATATTAATTGAGAGTTAATCACTCTCGTGGCTTCATTTTAGCTCAGCGCAGTCTGTCTGTCTGTCACTAGTAAGCCAAGCTTATGTTTACTCTGTTCTCTTGTATCTATTTTTGACTTAATATATATTGTTAACCATACCACCGTATTTCGAGTTATCATTTAGTGATCTCATCACCGGTACACATCAATAATTCAAACACCAAAACCCCTTACACAGACCGCAGAGTAACCATTAACACATTTATCACAGAAGAATGGCAGAAACTATGGTCCAGCTACGCAAACAACAAATTAAACCTTCTATAGAAGAATCACATCAGACACTAAAAACAAGGAAAGGTGACGTAATGTCTAGACTTCATATTGGAGACGCCATGATAACACATTCTTATAGTCTAAACAAGAGCCACCTGCAATCTGTACTGTGTGTTAATAACTGTACACAATAAAACACATACTAACAAACTGTTGCGACTTTAGCCAAATCCGTTTCAAATTTTACCAAACAACCAACATGAAAGAACTCTTTCAGGACATTAATCCATATAATATCCTACAATTTTTTAAAGAAATTAAGCCCTATTCCAAAATATAACATCCACAAAGCTACAATAAAAAAATGCATATCACTGTCTCTAGTAATTATGTTCACACAGACATGAGTATCATCTACCATGTACTCAATTGTGGAAGCAGAATAACATATTTAACTACTTCAAAGCTTCCAAGAATATTAAATTTTGGTTTTAAATGATCCATATAAAATTCATATGCCATTAAACAAATGAAATCTCAGCAGCAACTAAGATGGATTTTATCACCTCTTCTTGGTTTCATTTACTGATCAACTTTAATTTCGCAAATGTTAGAACGTTGAAAATCTGCATATTTCAATTGCAAAATTGGTTTTCAAATAAATTACTTTCTATTTGTGTTTCCATTTAGTGCTGAGTAACAGTCATTCTCTCCTGCATCAGGTTTTTCCAGAAAACAGTAACTATCTAAACGAAGGCTCGGCAACCTACGGCCCGTGCCCCGGATCCGGCCCGTGAAGGCATTTTGACCGGCCCGCGAGCCTCATTGTCAATGACTCTATTTTTAATATGATTAACGAGGCTTTCGAATTCAACAAACAGCCTGATGTTATCTTCCTCTGATCCACCCAACCGAATTTGAATACTATGACCGCAAAAACACGATCAAAACCCATTCACCTCCATTTTTGTGTAAAAAATAAAAAAATAAACATAAAATGTAATTTTAAAAACTCAAATGAATGTAATCAATGCTCTTCGTATTTACTTATACAAAAAGAAATAAATTCAAGATTTTGTTTCATTTTAGTAAATTGTTTAAAAATTGAAAAAAAAAACCCGGAAAATCTAAAATATATTGAAATTTTTATTCCCGATATAAACAAAGAAATACTTTTTGGCGATGTCATAATTTCATCCATTTCACTTCGGTTGATTTTTTTTTCACTTTGAAGTATTTTGACGTTCCTTGAGGAAAAGTAATTTTTATGTTTTTTTTTTAATTTTAGATTTTCTTTTGTTTTTCTGATTTTTCAATGTTTATTTTCGTTTATGGTTTAAATATTTAGGTTGACATGGGTCTGCATATGTAAGTTTCCTTAATTTTTCCTTAATTCATCTTTTCACGGAAGAAGATCTCGGAAAGAGATTGAAAGTACTTGGGTACATTGAGAAATGAATGATGATAACATGTCAACGTTACAGCTATGGGTGGGTTTTCCTGTTTGTTTGGCACCCTCTTGAATCAGGGCAGCACTACCTCCTCAAGGAACTTGATGTATGCCACCATGTTGAGTCTGAGGCACTGTGGGAAGATGAATGGAGGCATAATGTTGCCATCACTAGTTATCACTCCACACACCTTCGTAATCACAATTAGACTCATCCATCTAATTCCAAATCCTTTGGACTGTCATCAGATTCATACTCAGACATTTTGAAAGGATTCCGGCGCGAATGCTAAGCAGGAAATCATACTGTTTCAAATTTCTGGTGGAATGAATTGCGCCGGGGTGCACTTTTTCTCACAGAACAGTGCCCAACTGACCCTACGCTGTACATGCACAGAAGCTGAGTATCACTTAACCTATATTCAATTTTGAAAGCAGAATGACATTAAATTATTAATTCAAAACTCCCAAGAAAATAAAATTTTGGCATGACCCAAAAGGAGTTGATATGCCGTTAAACAACAAATCGATCCATACACACATCATCACATAACATGTATATAAATATGCACTCACATATATATATATATATATATATATATATATATAACAGATTAAATAAATTGTAAACATTGTGTTTGCTTATTTTTAATAAACTCTGTTATATTTGGAGCAGGAAAAATTTACAGTAATTTTTAGCAACACAATCTTGCGTTTTTTTTTGTTTTTTTTTGTTTTTTTTTGTTACCATAACAAACATCCCTGAAGATGATCTCGGAAAGAGATTGAAAGTACTTGGGTACATTGAGAAATGAATGATGATAACATCTGTCAACGTTACAGCTCATTTCTGACATCTTTCAATTATAACACGCGAAAGATTATCCGTGAATAAGAACTATTTTATTAAAAATAAGCAGACAAAATGTCTGCAAATTATTTAATCTGACATGTCTGAAAGAAAATGTGCTGCCTAAATACACACATTTTAATATATATATATATATATAGTGTGTCGAGGCAGCAGATAATTTTCTAAACATCTACTGTTACATATAAGAGACAATGAATGTCTATTATATTTAATCATGAACCGTTCTAAACATCGTATTTTGGCTTTAATTTCAGGTGAAAATAAAGACAAAAATTCTGCGTTATCGTTGCTTAGCAAAGTTTTATGTCAACACAAGGTAAAATCGTCTTTGATGGTGGATGTTTTAATGTTAACGTCCTTGTAACCTCTCCGAAGATGGCTCATGTGAGCCGAAAGCTTAGAACCAACTTAATAAAAAAATTATCCAAATGTTGGAGAATTTTTGTCTTTATTTTCATTTGGAATTAAAGCCAAAATACGATGCTTAGAACGGCTCATGATTAAAAATAATTTTAGAATCGGCTAAAACGTTCATAATCTAAACTTATTTATAAATGGAACTTTGTCAGTGTGTGTTTGTGTCTGTGTGTGTCCGTTACTTATAGACTCCGAAACGGCTGAACCGATTTCCTTGAAAATTTACAGAGTTGTACTATAAGTGTCTGCGAGTGTTCTTAGCTTGATTTTGTGTCGAGGTACCCCCGATAAATATCGAAAATCGATAATCGAATAAATTGGGTTATAGAAGGAGTGGTCCGATTTTAATCAAATTTGATACACTCATAGACAAAGACATAAGAAACGATATTCAGAAGTTTCAAGGTTGCAGTTCTTACAATAGGGCAGAAATTCGATAATATATATAAAAGGTAAGATGTTTGTGTGTGTATCTGTTCATATGTCTGTATGTCCTTTATACAAATTTTTATCCGATTCTCACCAAACTTCACACAAATATTCTTTAGGCTGAGTCTCCAGGACCTTGGATTAGTTTTAAAGCTTTCATTACACCCGAGCAACGCCGGACTATACTGCTAGTATATATATATATATATATATATATATATATATACAAAGAATCTCAAGCTAGCCAAAACCTACCGCGGTTTCACACTACGGCCCGTCAGTGACGAGCCGTAGTGTGAAACCGCGGTAGGTTTTGGCTAGCTTGAGATTCTTTGTGTGTCTTTGCTCTACTTTTGTATATCGTTTGTACTTTGTATCGAGCACTTTTTCTTTTTCTTGTGGTTGGTCCCGTTTGGGTTTTTTTTTTCTTTACTGCGGAGTATCGTATGTCTTGTCCTTATTCCGCGGATTTCTTTTTTTTCTCCCCTTTTATCCGACGCCTTAGTGCACCGGATTGTAACGGAATTAGGTTCTGTTTGTTAGTGGTTTTTCTAAAGGTTTATCTTAGTATAAATTTACAACCTAAATACTTACAGAGTCTATTTAGTTATTATTTTGAGTATATATATATATATATATATATATATATATATATATATATATATATAACTTTACTTATATACGCAGATGAATAAAATTTATTACTAAATCTTTGGCACCGTGTAAACTGGACATACATTTAGCATTTGGAGGTTATTTAATTGAATTTTAAACTCTCCCACAAAAAAATAAAAGTATGTAATATTTATATAAAAAATAATAATTCGCATACATGAAGCAGATTGACTCTCTATCATTCCATTAAAACCCATCTAGCTATTTACTTACCACAACTAAGTTTCTCGTGAAGAGTTTAAAAATGAATGATCAAAATATAAAATAAATATTACTTTTGCCGATATTTGTGTCTGTCAATGGCTGTTATATCTTTTGTTTGTTATGACAAAAGAAAACTGAAACATGTAGGAGTCTTAATAAAAGAAAATAAAAAAACGTTGAAAAGTTTTCTTTTGGGTGCTTTTGCTGCCTCAGGTATTTTAACCTGAGAAAATTGCTTATCTGTGAAAATGGAACAAAAATATTGTACTTGGTATGTCGGATTAAGTGATAATCACTTCACAGATTAGGGATTATCTTATTAATAGAGATTTATCTCGGAAAATTTCGACAAAAAATTCTGAATTTTTTCATCATTTCATTTTTTCACGAAAAAAATGGTAGGCATTAAATATATTATTAGAAACAAACATTTTGATTTTGATTTTATACTGAATTTGAGCCTACACTGAAATCTTCAAATATTCCAACTTCACGATATTTTTCTTTACTGAAGACTTAAATGCAGTCCTATTCTATAAGTGACTACAGAATATAATAAATTTATATTCCATATAACGTAACAAAATTACACATGAGTCAATATAAAAATATCAACAAGTTTTTTTTTTATCGGAAATATCGGTCACAGAAGTAAAAAAGGTATCTATTGCTTAAGACGACGAAGTAAGCGAAACAAAATGACATTTGTAGATATTCTTCTATGTGCCTTGTCCCTTCAGGACGTAGGCGATCATGGCTTTCCACGTTTCCCTATCCCTGGTGGCTCTGAGCACGCCTTCTCCTGTTACACCGTGCAATCCTCGTTCCGTCATCCACCTGATTAGGTCCTTCAAATATGCTATCCGTTGCTTCCCCTTTCTCTTTTTCTCTCTATCTGGTCTGTTAGCATCAGATTCTCCAAGCCCCCCTTCCTCATTGCGTGTTTCAGGAACTTCAGCTATCTCTTCCTGATTTTCAATATTAATTTCCTTTTTGTTTCCATCATTTCCAAGACCTCATCATTGCTCACATGCTCGATCCATGATATTCGCAGCATCCTTCTGTATAACCACATTTCAGTTGCTTCAAGTTTTTCTTTCATCTTTGATGGTATTGTCCAGCATCCACTGCCATATTGAAGGACGGACATCACATAGCAATCCAGTACTCTCTTTTTGTTTCTAGCGAAATTGTCCGGTTTCTTAATACTTTACTCAACTTCTGGAATGCTTCCTTCGCCATGCCAATTCGCCTTCGGTTCTCGGCCCAGAGATGTAACGAATGAGGGGGGAGTGTTCCCAACCGGGAGCCATGCTGTTTGGATGCCAGCCGTTGAGACAGTGACGGTCGCCTTCCATAGAGCTCCTAACTAAAAGATTTAGAAAGAGTCAACCGTAGGAAAGTTGGAGTTGGACTTGAGACTAGTCGAGATATAACGACTGAGTTCCGAACTGGTCGCCACGACGAAGTAGACTGGTCGCCTCCCATAGAGCACCTGGCTGAAGATGTAAAAAAAAACGTAGAAAAGCCATCCGCCGACCGACTTAAAAGAGTTAAAGTCGAATAATGCTCATAGAGTCCTGGCTGAAGATGTATTTTTTTTTTTTTTTTTTTTTTTAATCATTTCACCCCGAGCAAGGCAGAAACGCCACTGATGTGCAGGGGGTTACATAAATGTAGAAAGATTAATTAGAAAAGAGTGAGGAGTACAAGCTAGTTAGAAAGGAACAATAGAAAACTGAGAAAGCAGGTGCAATGACAGGTACATGGGCGGAGAGAAAGGGAAGGTTATACAGGGGAGGGGAGAGAGCTAGAGGCCAGTGGTTAGTAGGTGAGTATTAACTTTGCTTTTAAATTTCTGGAGGTCGTAGCCGTCAGGAAAGCAAGAATACGGGAGTGAGTTCCACAGGCGGGAAGTGCGAGAGAGGAAGCTGCTGGAGTAGAATTGTCGTCTGCGTTTGGCTAACCTGACTGTGAATGGGTGGGACCCAGTTGCCAGTCTGGTTGAACGGGTAAACACCTGTTGAGGAGGCATCAGTGACTTAAGCTCATCCGAGCAGAAGCCATGAAGGTATTTATAGAAGAGACAGAGGGAGGCCACATTTCGACGATGGGAAAGTGGCTGCAGACGAGTCGCCAGATCAGAACCTATCACATTACAGACTCTCCTTTGGAGCTTGTCGAGAACACTGAGGAGAACGGCAGGGGCACCTGACCATAAATGGCAGCAGTACTCCATGCACGGACGGATGGTTGACTTGTATATATGCAGGATGGATTCAGGTGGAAAAAACATCCTGGATCGACATAGTGACCCAATCTTCTTAGCAGTAGATTTTGCTATGGATTCAATATAGTGCTTCCATTTGAGGTCTGAGGACAGGGTAAGTCCGAGGAGGCGTAGTGTATTACTCTCCGGGAGAATCATCTGGTCCATGCTTATGGGAGGCAGAAGAGGTTGCCTGTAATGGTTGACAGACAACAGCTTGGTCTTCGAGGAATTGAAGTTGACAAGCCACTTCTTGCCCCAGTTCACCACAGAGTGTAGATCCCGCTCAAGGTCAGCAGCGAGATTTTGTCTGTCCGCCACGACAGGTTTCTTACTGGAGCGGGAGTATATTGTAGTGTCATCTGCGTAGATGCCTACTTGGGACCTGATCTCATCTGGGAGGTCGTTGATGAAAATAAGGAAGAGCGTTGGGCCCAGGATAGAGCCTTGTGGGACACCAGCAATCGTGCTGTAGGACGAAGAGGCACGCCCATTCAGAACGACCTTCATTTTGCGGTTATTTAAGAAAGATTGGATTAGGTCAAGCAGGCGACCGGTAATACCATAACCGCGTAGTTTGCATAGGAGGCCAGGGTGCCAAACCCTGTCGAAAGCCTTGGAGATATCCAGAGCAACCGCGCGAGCCTCGTCAGACTCATCAAGGGCCTGTAGCATGTACTCCGTTACAGTAGTTAGCAGGTCGGCTGTGGACCTGTCAAATCGGAATCCATATTGCCTGTCGGAGAACAGTTTGTGGGCGGTGAGATGATGAACTATTTCAGCATTTATTATAGCCTCGAACACTTTCCCGAATATTGGTAGAAGACTGATCGGGCGATAGTTGGATGGGTCCGAGGGTTCACCACAGTTCTTAAAGACAGGAACGACTGAGGAGAATTTCCAGCATGCAGGAAAGCAGGAAGCAGAAAGGCAGTAGTTAAACAGTTTAGAGAGGACAGGGGAAAGTTCAGGGACACACCTCTTAAGGACTATCACCGGGATTCCATCGTCTCCACACGCCTTATGGGGGTCGAGTTTTGAAATTACTCTGGATACTATTGTCGGGGTAATATATACGTCATGCAGTTTGGCCTCAGTTCTAATAGGGAAGTCGGGTGGGTGCACTCCGGACGAGTCGAGTGTGGAGTTGGATGAGAATCTGCGGGCAAAGCACTCAGCTTTCTCAGCAGATGACGTGAGAACGTCAAATCCATGGATTAAGGGAGGTATTGAGGATTTCCTATTGTTGAGCACCCGTTTACAAATCCTCCAATAGTCCTTGGAGCCGAACTTGCGGTCAGCTATGTGCTGTCGCATTCTCTCCGCAAACAACTGTTTGGCGTCATTTAGGGTTCTCTTGCACTCACTGCGAGCGGATGTGAACAGGCGCCTATTGTGATCAGTTGGCTGTCTCTGGAATAGATGGAAGTAATGGTTCCTGTGGGCAATGGCGGCTGAGCAGGCCGGAGAGAACCACGGAGAGGAATGAGGTTTTAAGCAATACTTCCTGGTGGGTATGAAGGCATCAATGCCAGCTTTCACCCATGACGAGACCTCAGAGGCACAGTCATCAACTGATAGGTCAAACACTTTTCCCCAGGGGACGTCGCAGAGGAAATCGCGAAAGGCATCCCAGTCAGCTTTTTGGTAGAGGTAGGAGGTTCTATGAGTAGGGGGATCCTGGGGGGAGTGAGATTGGAAAGAAATACTGAGGGAGACTACAGCGTGGTCGGAGTTGCCGAGAGGGCAAAGCTGCGAGACTTGACAGGCGTCGGGCGCAGAGGTGAAACATATATCTAGCAGTGAGGAATGACCCGAGGGTGTGCTTGGGAAGCGAGTGGGGAAGTCCACCACTTGCGTAAGGGATTGGGAAATAGCAAAGTTCGCGGCGTGAATGCCCGCCGAATCAGTAACAGCGTTTTCAAGCCACTCAGAGTGATGGGCATTGAGGTCTCCAAATACAAATATGTGGGCAAATGGGTGATAGGAAATAGCCTTATCTATGTCGTCGGCAATGCTATCTAGTAGGGAGCAGTCAGGAGAGGAGGGAGAACGGTAAAGGAAGAATAGGTAGCTAACCGAACTGAGGAGAGACAAGCGGAGACATATGTATTGGTGGTCAGTAGATTCGAGTGAAGTCACCCTAGTTATGGGGAGGTGTTCGCTGACATAAACACCCAGCCCATGCATGTGGACAGTAGAATCCTTCCTTAAAAGGGGAAGATAACCAGGGATGAAGAGGTCAGAGGAGGGAATAGCTGAGTTGAGGTTAGTTTCGCAGAGCGCGAGGATGTCTGGGGACTTTTCATGCAGGAACGCTTCTACACTAGCAAAGTTAGTACGAATGCCTCGGATATTAGTGAAGGAGAGGTTAATGGGCTTAGGTGGTTTGGATTTAGCTGGTTTAGGGTCATTTCTGTTTTGTCTTGTCATGTTTTTTGTTTATAGAAAGGGACCTAGGGTAGAGGATACAGGCGGTCATTACCCACGATCTGTGCTGGGAGGGAGACTGGCTAGGGCTGCAACAAGGTGTGGCCTCGGGGTTGCCCACCGAAAGCGCTTGCAGGGACACCTATCCATGCGCGACATGGCACTACAAGAACCCCGATATTATACAACTGTTGATCAGAGCAGCCGCTCTTGACGCTACGCAAGAGTTAGGGCTCCTAACTACCAGTCGGAAGCAGCAACCAGGAAACTGCCAACCCGGTACCCTCACAGTGATGAGCCATTGCCACCAACCGGCCAGATCGCAGGAAACTCGCGGAAGCACCAGTACCAAGGTCTGAAGAGAGAGGAGTGAAAACCGGAAACCACATCCTAAACAGGAAACAAGGAACGAGCCTCTACTCCAGTTCAATAGACGTGGGAGGAGTATAGACCGGGCGATAGTGTGACCTATCTACTCCTATTAAAAAAAAAAAAAAAAAAAAAAAAAAAAAAAAAAAAAAAAAAAAAAAAAACTTACAAACTTACAAAAGTGGAGTTTAACTAAGTTTTAACTTAGTTAAAGTCCAAATGAACTCCAAAAAAAGCGGGGGGGGACAAAAACACAGATATATATAAAAACAAAAAAAAATAAAAAAAACAAACAAAACAAACAAACGGAAAATACCTCTCAGTTTAACACAGGAAATTTGAATTGAAGATTCATTCTTCAATTCTTGCTTTTCCCAAGAGTTAACGGCGAGTCGGCCTGCTAGGTAAATTCCCATTCAAAGAACAGCACGTGGCATGGAGCTGTAATGGCTGCTGATAACTCGGCCAAAGTAGCTTCGCATAGCAGAATAAATATAAATTTCAAAATTTTTTTTTTTTTCCTCCCAAATGAAGCATGAACTCCGAAAAAAGGGGGGGGGGACAAAAACACAGATATATATAAACACAAAAAAAT
This sequence comes from Ascarosepion bandense, assembly GCA_037127315.1. Lineage (NCBI taxonomy): Eukaryota > Metazoa > Mollusca > Cephalopoda > Sepiida > Sepiidae > Ascarosepion > Ascarosepion bandense. The sequence goes on from JBBBDQ010001848.1 coordinate 1,569,725, forward strand.
AAAAAAAACAAACAAAACAAACAAAACAAACAAACGGAAAATACCTCTCAGTTTAACACAGGAAATTTGAATTGAAGATTCATTCTTCAATTCTTAAAAACAAAATGAGCCGAGAAAGAGTTAAACTGGTAGCAGTAGTTGTTGTTGCGGAGAGCTAGAGAGACAAGACGAATTTACTACTGCTAACCTTACACCCCTCTTCGTTTCCAGAAGGATTCGGTGAAGCCCTGAAAAGCCTTTTTTTTTAAATCTGGAAAATTGAAAGCTCTGATTATTCTTAAACGAAAACCTTCGCTCCGTTGTGAAAATTGAATTCAACGACTGTATATTCTGCTTCTGTTGCTAATTATTTTTTCATTATATATAAACATTTTTCCGCAACTTATCCAGGCGTTTTCGAAAATATTTATTTATTTATTTGGTGCCGTGTTTTATTTTATCAACACAAGTGTACGCGTGTGTTCGATCTGGTATGAAGTGGTAGAGAAAAGGCTACCGGGTTTTCAACGTGTCTTCCTTGAGATCAACATTCACAGCATGGGCAAGGAAGTTCACCGTTGTAAGAGACGACTCGAAGACCAATTAGTGTGACGAGACTATCACGACTAGCGAGATCGTCGTCATAGCTGGTGCCGAATCGACAGCATAAACCCTGACTCAGGTTCCGGACCTCAGCCGGGCAAACGTGTCACAGTAAACTATTGTATCATATGTGAGTTTTTGCAGCGACATTTTTACAATATGTGGCCGTGCATTATCGTGGAGCAGAAGTAAACAACGTCGACTCACCAATTTTTGCGGGCGTGCATTCATTTCAGCATATTGATTGCAATAAAGCTCTTCATTAATGCTCTGATTGGCTTCCATAAAGATGTAGTGGATAACATCAATTGCAGACCACCAGACAGTAACCATAATCTTTTGATGATGCAACTTTGGCTTTCAAAAATGTATGGATGACTCATGACGATCAAGCCATTGACCTGATCGTTCAGTGTTATCATAAAAAATCCACTTTTCATAACAAGTGACTATCCGGTCAAGAAACAGATCATAGATGTTACACAGAAAGAACAGCAAGCACACTTCAAAACGCTTAAGCTTTTGGTTTTCATTGAGATCATGAGGAGCCCATTTATCGAGTTTTTTTCAGCTTGCCAATGTAAGCATGCAATTTCAACAAAAAGTCCTTTATTAGAAAAAAGTCTCTTCTGTTAACCCGAAAAAGAATCTAAATATGGGAGTATGTGTATGTGTGTGGAGGTTTTTTTTCACATGACTGACCTTCTTGGACACTGTTCTCTTCTGCTTTGCTGGGGTTTGTTCCTCAGGAAAGTGGACACTGTATGGTAACTCCCTTTTTCTTTTTTTTTTTTCTTTTCAGTGCAACTTGGCAAAATTTAACTTCAACAGATCTCCGTTTACATTGCTGCTACTATTAAGGTAATGGCTATTAAAGTACCTATCATGGCCGACCAATTTATTAGGATTTTTTCTTAACATCCACCCAGACTCTGCCTTAACGTAATATTGGAGAATTTCATTACTATCGGATTCCGGATTCCTGTAGAATTGTCCAAATTCCTGTTATCCCAGTTAATTTCTTACTTAATTATTCTCTCTTATTATCTTTTCAAATTTAATTCCCCTTTTCGCTTTAATTATTAGTAAAACCCAAACACTGTTACATTTACTCTCGCTTATTTGCATTTTTAGCCTTTACTTAATTCGACTTCTAGTTTACGAACTTTCAGTTTCTATTCTTGGACTTCTTCATGGGTTTCTCCAGCTATTCCGTTATTGAGTCCACTGTAATGTGTTGCTGTTCTATTTCACTTCTTTTTTTTTTTTCATCTGCTTCGGAATCTTTATATGTTTCCAAACCTTCTGGTCCACAGGGTCGCTTCTCCTGTTATTTTCCTTTACCTATGGGCTCACTCATTTTCGAATTAGCAGCCTCAGCTAATTTTAAATCATTGGCATGAGCTCTCTTTGTTCGACCAGCCATCTGGTCTAAAATTACATATGACACTGGACCAATTTCTCTTGTCCAGTTTTTCTTCTTTACAGTGAATTTTGTAGTACTCAGGGTTGCCTACCCTAATTTCTAACACCTTCTTACTGGCATTCAGACCGCCATTTCTCACCCTCTTGCGGGCTCTTTTTATTCACACTACAAACTCTTTATCTAATTCAGCAACCACATCACGTTTGACCCCCAACAGGTCCCTTACTTTAGCCTTAAAGTTTCCAGTGGTTAATTTATTCTTTTCATCTTAATAGACATCTACCCTATTTAAGCTCTCTCTTTCCTTTCTTTAATTTAACTGTCTTAGCGGCTTCGTTCACCAACAACATGGAAAATATTTCTGCCTCATTTACTACCTGGCTTGGGTCTATAAAATCTTCTATGCGGGATTCTTTCCTAGATCCCTCTACCCAGATCTTGTACCCCACAATTTTCTACTTTATTCCACACCCCCTGGCTCTGTACTCTCTACCGCCAATTTTTCTTTTAATAATCAGCCTATAAATTCGGACGGTTCTGACTGTGGACTCTGGACCTTCTCATTCTCTGTCGAATGGAAGTCTAACACTCTTTCACTCCTACATTTTTCTCGGAGTTACGAGAGGGGTATCTTATCCTCCTCTTCCCATTCACTTTCCACGCATACCGTCTCTCTCTCTCTCTCTCCCTCCCTCTCCCTCTATCTCTCCCTCTCTCTCTCCCTCTCTCTCTCCCCCCCTCTCTCTCTCTCCGTCGGTCCGTAGATTAGTTGAGTTTTATCTATAGCCGATAACCAACTTTTTAACACTTTCGCATCTCCCTCAAAGCTCGGCACCCATGGTCCCCCCCAACAGACTTCTCAAGTCCTCAGACAGTCTGTGTTCTATATCGTCTACCTCCGATCCTGCCATTCCCTGTTTTTTCCCCGTGGTCAGACATTTAAACAATACAACCAGCAATTAATTAAAAAAATACGAGAAAAGGACTGATATACGGAAAATCGGCAAACCACCATAATTTCAGCGAGAATCCAAAAGCGTATCTTACCTAGTACCTGCTCTAAGTTGATTTTTCACGAAATCTGCTTCAGGGTCTCACAGTAGCTCTACGTTTTACGCGGCAACACAGAGTGTATCCTTGGTCACGGCCACCAACTTGTAACATGTTCAATCGGCCGGCTCTATTCTAACCCTAATCCGGGAACCTGAGACAGGGTTTATGCTGTCGACACGGCACCAATTATGACGACGCTCTCGGGTTGTTAGTCGTGATGGTCTCGTCACAGTAGCTGGTCTTCGAGTCGTCTCTTACAACGGTGAACTTCCTTGCCCACGATGTGAATTTTGATCTCAAGGAAGACACGTTGAAAACCCGTTTCTCTAGCACTTCAAACCAGATCAGACACACGCGTACACTTGTGTTGATAAAATAAAATGCGGCACAAAAATAAAATAAAAAAAATAAATAAATAATTTCGAAGACGCCTGGATAAGTTGCAGAAAAGTTTTTATATATAATAAAAAAAAAACTAATTAGCAACAGAAGCAGAACATACAGTCGTCGAATGGATGTTGCTTGTGAAAAAGAACACACACATCAATTTTATATTTTCCCTCATACATAAATAGCAAACCGATTGTTGTATTTAAATGTAAATCATTTTCAAAACCAACATCTAACATTGCCTGATGACGAGATAGAAATCTCGAAACATAGAAATTTCCGTGTCGCAATGTACTTTTAATTAATAATTTATATGATTATATATATACATATGTGTGTGTGTGTGTGTGTGTGTGTGTGTGTGTGTGTGTGTGTGTGTGTGTGTGTGTGTCGCGCATGTGTGTACTTACGTAATATATCTTTATTAAAACATGTTTTATTGAATGCTACAGACATATCGTCTCTATTATTATATTGATCCTTTCCAGTTGTCTCACTGGTTTCTTGATGTTAGGATTAAATTTAACTTGGACGGCGCCGTATTTCCTTTCTTTTTTCGTTCAAGTACTTTCGACCTTTTCTCGGATCATCTTCAGGGGTTAATTACAAATACAGATTGAAAAGGCGATAAAATCTGCATTCTGTTGCCATAGTAAAACAGTGTTAAATGTTATTTGAACTTTAATATGTTGTTAGTATATTCGTAATCAATTTTGTTGAATGTTGGTTGCTTACTTTTGATATAGAGGGCCACGATAATTTGAGGTTTTTGTGTATTATTTTCATAGCGTAATATATAAATGTTGTCAACAAGTCTTCTTCTTCTATGTACCCTGTCCTTTCAGGACGTAGGCGATCATGGCTTCCCACGTCTCCCTGTCCCTGGTGGCTCTTAAAACGCTTTCTCCTGTTACACCACCCAAACCACTGCTCTGCCATCCACTAGCTCAAACCCATAAATCTAGAATATAAATGTATAGAAACTAGAATGGCCACAAAATGAGGGATCCGTTTATATATAGATCATAATATAGAATTGATCCCCCATTTTATACCCACATTATAATTTCTTATAAACAGTTGGCATATATATTCTTCTTCTATGTCCCTGTCCTTTCAGGACGTAGGCAATCATGGCTTTCCACGTCTCCCTGTCCCTGGTGGCTCTTAACACGCTTTTTCCTGTTACACCACGCAACCCTTGTTCCGTCATTCACCTGATCAGGTCCTTCGAATATGTTATCCGCTGCTTTCCTCTAACTCTTTTTCCTTCTATCTGACCTGTTAGTATCAGGTTCTCCAAGCCCTCCTTCCTGTCCCAGGAACTTCAGCTGTTTCTTCCTGATGCTCAGTATTAATTTCCTTTTCGTTTAGAGCCTTCCAAAACCTCATCATTGCTCACATGCTCGAGCCATGATATTCGCAGCATCCTTCTGTAGAACCACATTTCAAATGCTTCAAGTTTTGTCCTCATCTTCGATGTTATTGTCCAGCATTCACTTCCATATTGAAGAACTGACATCACATAGCAATCTAGTACTCTTTTCTTTGTTTCTAGCGAATTTTTTCTCTCTCAGTACTCTACTCAGCTTCTGAAATGCGTCATTTGCTATACCGATTCGTCTTTGAATCTCTTCGTCACATATTTCATCTTTTTTTAAAACACTTCCGAGGTATTTAAATTTCTGTAGCTGCTTGATTTTAGTATCCCCCACCTGTAATTGGTATTTTGATTCCTCTTTTTGCTGATGATCATGCATTTTCTTGAAGTTTATTTGTAGTACTTACTTTTCATTATCTTCAGCTACATTCTGTAGGACGTCTTGTCGTTTCCTTTCCGTGTCTGCTATCAGCACTGTATCATCTGCATATCTTATACTTTTTAAATTGTGGCCTCCTATGACGAATCCTGTTGTAGCACAAGATCCTCCGAATAGTCTCGCTGTACAAGTTGAATTGATCCGGTGAAGAACACGTACTTGTCTTCCCTGTATTGTGAGTAAATTGTGGCCTCCGATGACGAATCCTGGCGCGCTTTTAGGATCCTCCGAATAGTCTCGCTGTACAATTGAATTGATCCAGTGAAAGAACGCATCTTGTCTTCTGTTCTTCGATAGGTGTGGCCTCCGATGACGAATCCTGGCATAACTTTTGGATCCTCCGAATAGTCTCATGCAAGTTGAATTGATCCGGTGAAAAACACGTCCTTGTCTTCCCCTGTATTGTGGTAAATTGCTGGCCTCCTATGACGAATCCTGGCATAACTTTTAGGATCCTCCGAATAGTCTCGCTGTGATTGAATTGATCCGGTGAAAAGACACATCCTTGTCTTCCCTGTATTGTAGATAGTTGGCCTCGATGACGAATCCTGGCATAACTTTTAGGATCCTCCGAATAGTCTCGCTGTACAAGTTGAATTGATCCGGTGAAAGACACATCCTTGTCTTCCCTGTATTGTAGATAAATTGTAGCCTCCTATGACGAATCTGGCATAACTTTTAGGATCCTCCGAATAGTCTCGCTGTACAAGTTGAATTGATCCGGTGAAAAGACACCTCCTTGTCTTCCCTGTATTGTGAGTAAATTGTGGCCTCCTATGACGAATCTGCTTTCTTTTAGGATCCTCGAATAGTCTCGCTGTACAAAGTTGAATTGATCCGGTGAAAAGACACATCCTTGTCTTTACCTGTATTGTGAGTAAATTGTGGCCTCTATGACAGATGTAACAACTTTTAGGATCCTCCGAATAGTCTCGCTGTACAAGTTAAAGATTGATCCGGTGAAAAGGCCACATCCTTGTCTTCCCTGTATTGTGAGTAAATTGTGGCCTCCTATGACGAATCCTAGCATAACTTTTAGGATCCTCCGAATAGTCTCGCTGTACAAGTTGAATTGATCCGGTGAAAAGACACATCCCTTGTCTTCCCTGTATTGTGAGTAAATTGTGGCCTCCTGTGACCGAATCCTGGCATAACTTTTAGGATCCTCCGAAATAGTCTCGCTGTACAAGTTGAATTGATCCGTTGAAAAGACACCTCCTTGTCTTCCTTGTATTGTGGTAAATTGTAACTCCGATGACGAATCCTGTTGTAACTTTTAGGATCCTCCAGAATAGTCTCGCTGTACAAGTTGAATTGATCCGGTGAAAAGGCATCCTTGTCTTCCTTGTATTGTGAGTAAATTGTAGCCTCCGATGACGAATCCTGGCATAACTTTTAGGATCTCCAGAATGATCTCGCTGTACAAGTTGAATTGATCCGGTGAAAAGACACATCCTTGTCTTCCTGTATTGTGAGTAAAGTAAATTTTTCGCAGCAATTATTCATCCAAGCAAGTTTCTTTAAAGTTAACCGACAAAGTCTGTTTAATTTTTTATTACATTCACTTTTTCAAACTTCATAATCAGGATGTGATGTCTGTCGTTCTTCATGGCAGTGAATGTTAGACGATCTCTTCGAAGAAGAAGGAGAATTCGAAGCAACAGAGACGTGGTTCTACAGAATGATGCTGAGGATCCCGTGGACCGAGACCGTGAGCAACGACAAAGAGTTGGACAGGATGCGGACGAGAAGAAAACTTATACTTAGCAACGGGAAGACACAACTGGAGTTTCTGGGACACGTAATAAGGAAGGAGGTTTAGAGAATTTAATACTCACAGGACAGATAGATGGAAAGAGAGACAAGGCGAAAGAAGTGTGAGACATATTTGATGGGCTTGAGCAAATGGGTGGCGCAACGGGGTTTGGGAGAGATACCAAAAAAATAATATATATATATAAGAGTGACAAGGGACAGGGGCAAGTGGAAGTTCATGATCGCCTACGTCCTGAAGGGATACGGCACATGAAAAAAAGAAGAAGATGGCACTTGAAGTAGATATTTTGTTATTTTTGTTGAAGAACATCAGACTTTCGGAGTTATTATTAAAAAAATTGTATTCATTCTTTTGTTTACCTCCAAGTATTCATTGAGAAATTCGACGACTAAAATGTGACGTCATGTGTAACGGTTGTTGGAAACATGGCTGCAAAAATAGAATGGGATTTATTCATTTTATAAATGTTGTGTAAATATTCATATGCACTACCAGCCATAATTATGGTTCTTTTGTTATTATTACCTCTTTAAGTTCTTACTTTCCTGTCTTTAATTTAACTGTCTTAGCGGTTTCGTTCACCAACAACATGGGAACTATTTCTACTGCATTTACTACTCGCATTTTACAAGACAGCCAGGAAGACTTTGCTTCAGCCAGCCAATAATGAGAAGAGACTAGCATGGGGAAGAGAGCACAAAAACTGGACACCATAACAGTTCATTTGATGCACATTTTAATGTGCAGTATTAACAAAAGAACCATTCTATTTTCATTTAGAATTATCCACATGGTAATAAATACTAAAAATATTATTAAATACATCTTTTTTCTTTTAAACTGGAGTGGCCTAATAATTATGCCTTAATAATTATGCCTAATAATTATGCCTTAATTATATCATATGCAATTCAGGGTTCTGCGTTGTACAATGTGGGCTGTTTAATTTCTATAATAATAACATCTAGGGTTTTGAGAATTTACTTAGTTATAATACGCTACTAAACATTATAATATTATGTCTTGACTTATTCCAACGGCACTCTAGCGAACAATCTATCAGAATTTTTAATTCTTCCTGAAAATCTTTACATTATTTCTTTTTTAAAACCGGTTACTTGTCTACTTATATTTTTGTCGACATTATTTATAGGTAAATCCTATAACACAAATAACTGCATTCAATCAGTACTTGTTGTATTGCGATATTACTACCAGTGTCTCGTTGCAGTTTTACATCTACATTATTAATTTTCATATCCACACTATCTTGCTAAGAATTTTAGTCTGAATATTTATCATTGCTTCAAAGCAAATTATTCCTGATTTTATCTGTAGCACAAAATTACAGTATTTTTCATGTGTTACCGGTGGCATATTTCTCAACAAAAGTCTTGTTTTTTCGGTCTTCTCAGTCGCTACATTCTTTTTAAAATTGCTCTATCGTATATTTTTACTCTGTCCTATAATAAACAAAAAAGTCAATTTCATCATCTGCATTCAGCTATGACATTTGCTACCACGCCGAGAGTGAAAGAAATTGGAGAATTTTTCGTTTTCTTCTGAATTATTTTAATTAACTTTTGTTATTGTATCTAGAGTACCAATAACTGCTGTTGAACAGAACAACAGGAAAAACATTTTTTCAATTGAAGTTTGTAAAAGTATTTGAAACTTTATCTTGGATTGTACATTCACCAACGTCAACCGTAAACTTAAAATTTAATAACCCGAAAAAGAAGGATTTGCGGACATACGTTTATGTGGACTTCCCCCCCTACACACACACACATACACACACTTTTTTTTTGAGGTGAAGAACCCGCCTAAAAAAGTTTGTAAAAGTATATTTGATACACCCTGTATATAATTTGATCAATGTCAAAGATTATTATTTAAAACCTATGAAGTGTTTTTAAAACATGAAACACGTTACATATAATATTTTCGATGTTGTCATTCAATTCTACACACACGTATACTCACACATATAATAGACGTACTCTTAGTTGGGTGTTCAACATTTTCGGTCGCTATTATATATTTCAATAGCGTTCAAAATCGTTCAAAACCACGGAGCCTTACACAAGTGTGTATTGCGCATGCGCTGATTCACAGTGTCGTCCATGTCATTGAAGAGTCGAGACCTGTCAGCATTTTTTTTTCTTTTCTTTTCTTTTCTTTTCTTTTTCCTTAGAGCAAGCCAATGGGGAGAAAGAGAATGGTAACTGCCCTTAACGATTGACTTGCTCGATAATAGATGATGGTTTCTCCGAACGGTTAAAAAAAAAAAAAAAAACGACACCTCCTTGAAACGACAACAGAATACTCCAATGCCAACGAAAAAAAAAAAAAAATAGGTCAAGAAAACTGTAAATGGGCGGGCATATGGAAATAAAAGACTTAATCTGTGTCGATTATGATAAAGGATACATGAAAATAATCCTTTAGTCACGGTTTTTTTGTCACGGGAAGAGTTCCACGTGATCGGAGAGATAAACGCGGGTGGTCTGACCAGGAAAAAGAAAAGTTTTATTGTGTTTCTTCCGAGGTTCTCTTCATAGTTCAAGGAACATTGTTATTAATACTACAACTGATATTTACTAAGCTTAGTTAACAAAGAATAAAATAATATGAAAAACGCATAAGACTGTGTTGTACTGAAACCACTAGTAGGAAAACATTTCGAGCTTGGTATTCGTAATGGTGTCTCTTTACTTGACGACCATTAAAAACAGAGACGCCGCTGTTAAGGAAGGGTCTCTCCCCAACAACTAATATGTCAGATGTATTTGTACTCCATATGTCTTAAATAAAAATAAAAAGACTGACTTTCATTAATCTTATTTTTTAATGGAAAATGACGGCCTGCGTTTAAAAAAAAAAACAGTATTTAACTTCAGTCAGTCAGTTAAGTGCCATACGTGATACACGATTTGGGCGATCATGTCTCAAAAGAGACATGACTGACTGAGCAGAAGATTATCCACAGTAGGTTGCCATTAATTTCTGCGGTAGACTGGTCACCAGCCAAGGCTATAGAACCCAATCTGTCCTATTATTTGACTCATAGCTAGAGAGAGAAGAGATGTATAAAATTATTACGTATTAATTAGTGGGGGGGGGTCAGTTTATTACTTCACTTTACTTTATAGTAAATCTATCCCCACCTTATAACCAGTAGAAGCCTTAATCATGATTCCAGCTATTATATTTAGTCTGTCACTTAAGTCCCATACGTGATACACGCTTTGGGCGATCATGTCTCGAAAGAGACATCTTTCTAAGCTAATGCACTGGTGCGGGACTCTCTGTAACTCTCATCATGGTGGGTATGTAAATCAAATGCAAACAGATCTACATAATGCACAACTGTCTCATCAATGTGACAGACCATGTATTTTCTCCGTTTAGCTTAGTATGACACAAGGCCACGATTAATGAGCACTTATTGAAGATCGATCTCGCGAAACAATTCTGAGTGATTATCTGCCTTAAAGTCGTTCACCGATGAAGTCTCTATTTCCCCCACACATACCTCGAGGTGGTGTAATGTTTAGCAAGCTTGTCTCGCTAGAATCATTACAATTGAGTAGTGAGTTCGATCCTCACTGGGTGTCCCATACTTTCGGCCTTGTGCCACTTTTAAGCTATGCTTAGAAAATTACCACATACATGCGTGCACGTGTTTGAGCAATCGTGTGTGTGCTATGCTGTGTTTGTGGTTGTAGTTTTAATTAATTTTATTATTACTAAATGAAGCATTGTCAACGATTATTAATTTTCGACTAATTATTCTTTAATCTTAATTATCTACGCTGCTCACTCCATCAATAACTCTTTTTTTTTTTTTAATCATATCACTCCAAGTAAGGCGATAACACCACTGATGCGCAGGGGGGAACCGGGCGATAGTTTAGTCTATCTACTCCAATTGAAAAAATAAAAATAAAAGAGAGTGAAAAGATTGGAAAAGAGAAAACCGGAAACCGCATCCTAAACAGAAAACAAGGGATGAGCCTCTTCACCTGTTCAACAAATGTGGGTGGAGTGTGAACCGGGCGATAGTTTAATCTATCTATTCCAATTGAAAAAAAATAAAAGAGACTGAAAAGATTGGAAAAGAGAAAACCGGAAACCGCATCCTAAACAGGAAACAAGGGATGAGCCTCTTCACCTGTTCAATAGATGTGGGCGGAGTTTGAACCGGGCGATAGTTTAGTCTATCTACTCCAATTGAAAAAAATAAAATAAAAGAGAGTAGGGGGGGGGGTCAGCTCCCTCATTTTTTTGCTGGAACTGAAAACCAAACCTCCATGCCAAAACCGATGACAATGCTATTGAACTGAGCTGTACAATTTACCTAAAATCATTCAGTCAGCCAGTTAGAGTTAGACTGTTTTGTTTTTTTTTAATCATATCACCCCGAGCAAGGCGGTAACGCCACTGATGTGCAGGGGGATACATAAGAGTGAAAAGCTTGGAAAAGACAAAGCCGGAAACAACATCCTAAACAAGAAACAAGGGATGAGCCTCTTCACCCGTTCAATAGATGTGGGTGGAGTGTGAACCGGGCGATAGTTTAGTCTATCAACTCCAATTGAAAAAGAAGTGAAAATATTGGAAAAGAGAGGGCCGGAAACCACATCCTAAACAGGAAACAAGAGATGAGCCTCTTCACCCGTTCAATAGACGTGGGTGGAGTGTGAACCGGGCGATAGTTTAGTTTATCTACTCTAATTGAAAAAAAAAAGAGTAAAAAATGGAAAAGAGTAAAAGATTGGAAGGCTATAGAACCCAATCTGTTCTGCTATTTAGCCCATAGTTGAAGGGAGAAACGATGGATAAATACTTTTTCCAAAAGGTATTTGTGCGTAAGTGAATGCAAAGAATTCAATTCGAATTCGAACTTCGATTTTTCGGTCAGAGCCGGTATCCACTGCATCACAACACATATTACTAACATTCATTCTCAAAATAAATAATATAAGTTCGAAATATTAGTTTCTATCTAAACATTTTATACAAGTCTTATACCCTTGGGAAATGTATTAATCCGTCTCTTCCCTCCAGTTGTGGGTTAAGTAACAGGACAGACTGGTTTCTGTCGTCTTGGCCGGCAACCAGTCTACCGCAGAAAGCAATGGCAACCTACTGTGGGATAATCTTCTGCCCAGTCAGTCAACATGATCACCCAAAGCGTGTATCACGTATGGCACTTAACTGACAGATACTTTGTAAAAGGAAGTCTCATTCCTGAAAATCTTTTTCTTTTTTTTTATGCACTAATGTTCTCCCAAGAGCCACTCAAAATAGAGGGTTGCTATGTGAAGGCTATAGAGTTATGCAGGTAAAAAAGGTTAACCTCAGACGTGAAGAGGTCAGGACTGTAATTTTAATAGCAGTTGCTTTTTATCGCAACTATATGCAAACCTAAAGTATGTTGTGGTTCAGTGAATATCAGCTCGGAACGAGAAATCGGAGATCCGATTTCGAATTCTAGTTGAATTCGTTGCATTTGCTTCAGTCAGTCAGTTAAGTGCCATACATGATACACGCTTGGGCGATCATGTCTCTTTCGAGACATGACTGACTGGGCAGAAAATTATCCTGAAGTAGGTTGCCATTGCTTTCTGCGGTAGATTGGTTGCCGGCCAAGGCTATAGAACCCAATCTGTCCTGCTATTTAACCCATAACTGGAGGGGAGAGGCGGATTAATACCTTTCTTAAGGGTATTTGTGAGTAAGTGAATGCAATGGATTACGCACAAATACCCTTTGAAAAGGTATTGGTCCATCTCTTCCCTCAAGTTATGGGTGAAATAACAGGATGGATTGGGTTCTATACTCTTGGTTTGTGACCAGTATAACGTAGAAAGTAATGGCAAGTTATTGCGGGAAAATTTTCTGCTCATTCAGTCATATTTCTTTCGAGACATGATCGTCCAAGCGTGTATCATTATTATTTCTTGATGCATTGTCAAACATTATTTATTTTTTAAATTATTTCATTTTAATTTCAGTTGCAACTACACACTCCAATTCTACAACGTTTATGTACAAGGCGAAGCAGAAAGTTTTCTGTGACAATGTTTTGCAAACTTTTTTTCAATTATTTTTTTGAATACAGTTAAACTTCCGGTGCACACTTACACTATGATAATAAAAATTGGGTACTTACGTATTATCGGGAGGACCTTTAAAAAAACGACTCAAAAATTAAAGTAAATTATTTATTGAAACGGTTAAAACAATAAAATAACATTACATTTGTAATTCCGGAGGCCAGAACGTCGCAATTGCTTCCAAAAGTGACTCAAAGACATCAGTACAGGCAACATGCTTCCGCCACATGAATTCGGCCAAATACGACTCCAAATGGTGACGTGCAGTGCCACAGTGCTTCTTGTTTCGCCACTTTGTCGATCCCCATAGGCGTTCCACTGTCTGCGTATGAGCCCCGGTGTTCGAATCCACAAAGTTGTACTTGTGGTTGACGTTGAGGTGATGAAAGCCTGATTTTTCCAGTTCCTTGGTGTTATAAGCGGGCTTATAACACCTTGTTATCAAAGGTCCTCCCGATAATACGTAAGGACCAAAAATTGTATACTTTTATGATTTATTAACACAAAATTTATTATTATAACGAAAAGTGTTTCGAAAGCAAAAAAAAAGGAAGAGCATTTTAAATATCGCGCGCTCCCTGTGATTATCGTTAGTAGCGGGGGTGGTGGTCCAACAACAGCAAATGATCACATATGAAATGCGTAGACAAATAAATCATATCAAACATTTATTGTTCATTGCCAGTCAATCCTAAAGAAACAGGACGCTCGGTATCAGGTGGTGGTCAGTGTGTCTAGGCTGGTTGGCTATTATTAGTAATGAGTTCAATCTTGACTAATGTAAATTTCAGTATTAAATAACCTAAGAAGAGTTTATATTTTGTAAAATAAATAAATCAAGCTATCTAAAGACAATCTTTTTTATTTCATGTCACACGTGAACAGGCCAAGAGATACGACAAGCTGAGACATGCCAAGACAAACCTGGTACACAGTTACCGCGTATACGGGATCTGGGTAAATTTTGACCCTTGACCCGAGTGTATGCGCTCGGGTCTCCCCTCCCACATAATAAAACAGATTTTGTGTCACAGCTTGCATCAGTCGAGGGGGATGCAGACACGGCACTGTTAATTTATTTTTTATGATCATATCGCCCCAAGCAAGGCATTCTACTGCCACTGGTGCGCAGGGGGCTACATAGGAGGAAAGTTGTGAAAAGGAGCGACAGGAAAGTTATGAAAAAGAGTGACAGGTTATAGGGTGTGTCTGGAAGTGGGTAAGAGAAGGGTTAAGATACTGACAGTGGAGTGGACGGAGAAAGGAGCATGAGAGAGAGAGAGAAAGAGAGAGAGATAGGGAGAGGATGCAAGTTAGCGAGATAGGAGATGACTATTGACTTTACATTTAAACTTCTGAATATTGTAGCTGTCCAGGAAGCAACTAAACGGAAGAGAGTTCCACGAGCGGGAAGTGCGAGAAAAGAAGCTGATGGAATAGATTTTGAGTTTACATTTTATTGATTTTGCAGTATAACGAAAAGTGCTTTGAAAGAGTAAAAAAGAAGATCAATTTAAATATCGCACTTCCTGTGACAGGGGGGTTAGTCCAACAACAGCGAAAGATTACATATGGAATGCGTAGACAAATAAATCATATCAAACATTTATTGTTCATTGCAAGTAAATCCTAAAGAAACAGGACGCTCGGTGTCAGGTGGTGGTCAGTGTGTCTAGGCTGGTTGGTTATTATTACTAATGAGTTCAGTCCTGACTAATGTAAATTTCGATATTAAGTAACCTAAGAAGAGTTTATATTTCGTAAAATAAAAAAAACAAGCTATCTAAAGACAATCTTTTTTAGTTCTTGTTAGACGCAAACATACGGTTAAACTACCTGGCACAGGCCAAATAGTAAAACCACCTAAGACAAGTTGATACATGCTAAAACAAGCATGGTACTCTGTTACCGCGTATTTTTTATAATCATTTCACCCCAAGCAAGGCAGTACTGCCACTGGTGCGCAGGGGTTAAAATGAGAGAAGAGGGAAGACAGAAAAGAAAACAGGTCAAGTTGTAGAGAGGGCAAGAGAGAGGTGAGAGTCATGAGATAGAATATGTCAATTGACGTTGCATTTAAACTTTTGGAGATTGTAGCTATTAGGCGAATTGTCATGGCGAAAGAAGCATTCCAGAAGTTGAGTAAAGTATTAAGAAACAGGACAATTTCGCTAGAAACAAAAAAGAGAGTACTGGATTGCTATGTGATGTCCGTCCTTCAATATGGCAGTGAATGCTGGACAATACTATCAAAGATGAAAGAAAAACTTGAAGCAACTGAAATGTGGTTCTACAGAAGGATGCTGCGAATATCATGGATCGAGCATGGATGTGAGCAATGATGAGGTCTTGGAAATGATGGAAACAAAAAAGGAAATTAATACTGAGCATCAAGAAATGACAACTGAAGTTCCTGGGACACGCAGTGAGGAAGGAGGGCTTGGAGAATCTTATACTAACAGGCCAGATAGAGAGAAAAAGAGAAAGGGGAAAGCAACGGATAACATATTTGAAGGACCTAATCAGGTGAATGACGGAACGAGGATTGCATGGTGTAACAGGAGAAGGCGTGCTCAGAGCCACCAGAGATAGGGAAACGTATGATCGCCTACGTCCTGAAGGGACAAGGTACATAGAAGAAGAAGCTATTAGGAAAGCAAACATTAGAAAGGGAGTTCTACTAACGGAAAGTGCGAGAAAAGAAACTATTAGAGTAGAAGATGCAGTTATATTTAACTATTTTAACATTAAAAGGGTGGGACCTAGCTGCCAATCTAGTTGCACGGATAAACTCATGAGGACAGGGCACCAGAAAATAAAGCCCGTCAGAACAAAAGCCGTGAAAATGCTTGTAGAAAAGTCAAAGGGAAGCCACGTTCTGAGGCTGAAGGCGTGCAGCCAAATCGGTTCTGTTTCAATTACATTGCAGATCCTTCTCTGGATTTCGTCAAACCTTCTTAGCAGTGAATATATCTATTGTTTCAATGTATTCATACCACTTGAGGTCTGCAGAAAGAGTAAAGTGACGCTTCACTAGGCTAGAGAGGACGAGGCGGCTCGCTAACCTACTGATCGGCTACGGAAGTGCCTTAGTATTGTTACAGAAACCACTAAATCGCTACTGCTTTCGCGATTTTAAATCAGTAGACAAGTTATAAGTGATGATCCAAAGATGGATAGTAAGAATATGGTCCTATATAATATTTAACTCAATGGAATGGAGGCCAAATTCGATACCAGCAAGATGCAGATGAAAGTTTAATCAAATCAAAATGCTGAACGGTTGGTTATTTTGGTAATTCAAAAACATTCTTTTTTTCATTTATTGCCATAACAACAGAAACATAAACAAACGCTGGAGATAAAACAAAAAAATAAAAAAATAACGGAAATTCTTTGGAGATCTCTGAAGGTCCTTCAATTTATATATATATATATATATATATATATATATATATATATATATATATATATAAATTTTTATCCAATTTCATTAAACCGAGAGTATCTCTTTCTTATTTCTTTTTGTTTTTTGTTTTTTTTTGTTTTTTTCATTAAGTTTCCAATACAGCCAGGAATGTTCATGTTGCCCCAAAAAATAAAAGTAGCAATTTTTGTTTTGGGAATTACTTTTGAGTTAACAGAATTAAAGGGAATGTGTGGTAAAGATCGGTACCGGAGAAAACACTTACTGGGAAATTTTGAAGACAGATCGGGATTTTTTTAAAAATTTTTTATTTCTTATATTTCATACTCCGATACTTCACAAACACTTATGTCGGTTCAAATGAAGAGATTATAATTTTGGTTGTCCGTTCATATCCTTCGGAGACACTTTTCCCATTCTCGTATATTTCTCCTTTTCTTTCTTCCTCCTCCCGAGAAAGTTCTGGATTACATCTTTTATTTTAACGAGGTTGTATTTTCTCAGAGTATTTCGGCGTTAACGTTTCTTACGTCTTCTCAGTTAGATATTCCGGCCGCAACTAAACATTTTCCAATTCAGCATCTTTGGCGGTTTATTTCTTTCAGCCGATCAAATGACGTCTTTTCTTTCTCTTGCCTCCCCCTTCTCTCTCTCTCTCTCTTTCTGTGTGTGTGTGTTCTGTAGCGTTTCTTTCTCGCTGTTAATCTATTTGCCTTCTTCTTCTCTTTCAAGATAGCAGTCAGTGTTGCTACTACCATCGCATACATTACAGGTTTATAGAGAGAGTTATTTTCTCTCCGCATGTCCATATACGTTTAGAAGGAGGGTGACAGAGAGAGTTCTTTCTTCCGTCTTTACGATGCATACATCGTCACAGTAAGGCCGTGGAGTTTATTGCTTCCGAGGAGACTAGTGGTCTTTATAGTGGCTACAGGAGAGCAGCTTTGTTTTGGAAGCATTACAATTTACGAGTCATAGCTTGTAATTTATCTATCACAGATTGGAGTGAGATCTACTTTGTCAACCCTGACAGATTTCATATTGAAACAGAAGTAAATGGTAGTGTCATCCACATAGATGCCAACTTGGGAACCGATTAGATCAGGAGGTCATTGATAAATATCAGGAAGATCGTAGGACGTAAGTCATTGATAAATATCAGGAAGATCGTAGTACCTTAAAGGACACCCACGTTCACATGAAATGATTTGGAATTGTGTCCATTTAGAACGACCTTCATTGTACGATTTGATGGGAACAATTGAATTAAATCGAAACAGTCATCCATTGATATCGTAACCCTTTTGGCAAAGTGTTCGAAGCCATCATCAACGCCGACGTGGTACAACATCTCACAGCCCATAGACTCTTCTCTGACAAACAGTATGGCTTCCGCTTCACCAAGGCTACTGCTGATATGCTCACGACCATCACTGAGTATATACACCAGGCCCTCGACAAAAACAGCATCACCAAAGCCTTTGACAGAGTCTGGCATGCTGGCCTTCTATGCAAGCTGCAGGGCTATGGTATAACTGGACAATTGTTTGACTTAATCCAGTCCTTCCTTTCAAACCGTACAATGAGGGTGGTACTGAAGGGAGACGCCTCCCAATACTACCACATGAATACGGGTATCCCTCAAGGCTCTATTCTCGGTCTTACGTTTTTCCTTATCTATATTAACGTAATAAGATCCCAAGTGGGCATATATACTGAAGACACTACGGTTTACTCTCGTCTCGATGAAAAAGCAAACCTCGCTGCCGAGCTTGAAAAGGACCTCCAATCCGTGGTGGACTGGGGTAAGAAATGGTTCGTAAATTTTAATGCTTCCAAAACGAAACTGCTATCTAATAACCACCACAGACAATCGTTCCTCCCGCCCATTACCATGTATCAGGCTTCTCTCTGTGAAAACGAAATACTACGCCTCCTCGGGTTAACTCTCACACCAGACCTCAAGTGGAATAACTATATAGAATCGATAGCTAAGTCGGTTATCTGTGTAGAGCCAAAAAGTTTTTCCCCTCCCAAATAATCCTGCACATATACAAGTCTACCGTCCGCCCATGCATTGGGTATTGCTGCCATATCTGGTCGGTTGCTCCTGTTATCCACTTAGGTGTCCTCGGCCTAATCCAGCGGAGAGTCTGTAATGTGATTGATCCGGAGTTGGCAGCTAGGATACAGTCGCTTTCTCACCGACGCAGTGTGGCTTCTCTGTGTTTCTTCTACAAATACTTTCACGGCTTCTGCTTCGATGAAATTAGCTCTCTGGTACCCCCTATATACGAATTTCCTCGAGCCACAAGATTAGTAACTAGGTCCCACCCTTTTACTGTGAAACCAATAAATTGTAAACGCAAATTCTACTCCACCAGCTTCTTTTCTCGCACTTTCCGCCTGTGGAATTCTTTTCCGCATACTTGCTTTCCTGACAGTTACAATCGCCAAGAATTTAAATGTAAAGTCAATAGTCATCTCTTGTCACACTTAACTTACATCCTCTCTCTCATGATTTTCTACATCCACCCCACTCTCATCAGTACTCTCTTCCCTCTCCTACTCTCTTCCTGACAACCTCTCACTCTTCATAACCTTCATCCTTTGTAACCCCCTGCACAACAGTGGCATTAAAATGCCTTGTTTGGAGCGACACGATTTAAAAAAAAAAGAAAAGAAAAAAGGCCAGCATGCAAAACACTATCAAATGCTTTCGAGATATCTAGGGCAACAGACCGGGCTTCGCCGTTCATATCAATGGCCTGATATATGTACTCAGTGATGGCCATTAGCACATCAGCAGTAGACCTGGGAGAGCGGAAGCGATACTACTTGTCAGAAAATGATTTGTTGGATGTGAGATGCTGAATCATTTCAGCATTGATAGTAACCTTTAACACTTTTCCAAAAATCGGTAAGAGGCTGATAGCTCGAGAGTTAGAAGGGTCGAAGTGTTCTCCAGTGTTTTTAAATACAGAGGAGGTCTTCCAACAAGCAGGGATGCAAGAAGCAGCAAGGTAATAGAGTTCAATGGCATATTTCTTAAGGACGATGACTGGAATACCGACACATCTACTCGCTTTATGGCAGTCAAGCTTAGAAATAATCTTAGAGACCAGAGAGGGAGTTATGTATATATTATTCAGCTGGGCCTCAGTTTTGGGAGGGAAGTTGAGTGTGGGTACTTCAGATGAGTCAAGTATTGAGTTGTAAGAGAATCCGAGAGCAACACACTCAGCCTTGTCTGCTGTGGACGTGAGAACATCAAAATTATTGAGTAGTAGAGGGATCAAAGGTTTACTATTGTTTATCACACCTTTGCACAGCCGCCAGTAATCCTTAGAGTCAAACTTGCATGATGCTATACGCTGCTTCATTCTATTAAAATGTGGAGGCTAGGTAAATTTTGAACGTTGGCCTGAATATATGCGCACGGGCCTCCCTTATTAAAAAATTGACCTTGTGTCGCAGCCTGCCTCAGGGTGGGGGTACAGATGTAACACTCTTAAATTATAATTAGAGTACACTGTTTATGATTTATTAACACAAACAAAATAATTTATTATAATTTCTAATAAAATAATCAAGTTTATCCTTTATCTTTGATGATATTGTCCAGCATTCACTGCCATATTGAAGAACTGACAACACATAGCAATCCAGTACTCTCTTCTTTGTTTCTAGTGAAATTGTCCTGTTTCTTAATACTTTACTGAACTTCAAGGAAAAACTTGTCCTGTTTCTTAATACTTCACTCAACTTCAAGGAAAAACTTGAAGCAACTGAAATGTGGTTCTACAGAAGGATGCTGCGGATATCATGGACCGAGCATGTGAACAATGATGAGGCTTTGGAAAGGGTGGAAAAGAAAAGGAAAATAATACTGAGCATCAAGAAGAGACATTTAAAGTTCCAGGGACATGCAATGAGGAAAGAGGGCTTGGAGAATCTGATACTAACAGGCCAGATAGAGGGAAAAAGAAACAGGGAAAAGCAGCGGATAACATATTTGAAGGACCTGATCAGGTGAATGACGGAACCAGGGTTGCATGGTATAACATCAGAAGGCGTGCTAAGAGCCACCAAGAATAGAGATATGTGAAAAGCCATGATCGCCCACGTCCTGAAGGGACATGGCACATAGAAGAAGACGAATAAAAGGATAATAATTAAAATTCTTAATAAAAAAGCTTACATTTTTTATTTATTATCATAATTTAATATTTATTAATGAGATATCGGAGTTTTTTATAATATCTTTACACTACAAAGTCAAATTTTGGACAGGCACACTCTTCTTAAATTTTCTTCCAATACACAATTGATTTTTTTAAAAATATTATTGCTTATTGCAGAAAATCTTGCTTTTTATATTGTTTTATATATAATTTTATATATAATTTTATATATTATGTATAATTTACATCATTACTATGATATACACGTATCTAAACTTATATGCTAAATGGAAATTTGTGTGTGTGTTTCTGTGTGTGTGTGTGTGTATCCGTTACCTATAGACTCCGAAACGGCTGAACCGATTTTCTTGAAAATTTACACATTTGTACTATGAGCGACTGCGAGTGTTCTTAGCTAGGTTTTGTGTCGAGGTACAAACGATAAATATCGAAAATCGATAATTGAAAAATAGAAGGAGTGGTCCGATTTTAATCAAATTTGATACACTCATAGACAAAGACATAAGAAACGATATTCAGAATTGTCAAGGTTGTAGTTCTTACAATAGTGCAGAAAATCGATAATATATAAGGCATGATGTGTGTGTGTGTGTGTGTGTGTGTGTGTGTGTGTGTGTGTGTGTGTGTGTGTGTGTTTATCTGCCTGTATGTCTGTATTTTTTCAGCCCTTTTATTTTAGTTTTTGCTTCGGGTTTGGCTCTAAGTAGGTATAAATGTAGTTCTTAGTCTCAGCCATGATACCATTTACTCAGAGGACTTATTTAGCATTCAAAATTCAGTTTACGACGAAAAAACTTATTTGATATCGATACTAGGAAATCAAAATTTGACTTATATTCATTCATTTTTCTTTCAGTCTACGGTTTAGCTTTAACTGGGAACAACTATTGCTTTTTAGTCTTTCGTGCCAACGTCCAAAGAGTCTGAGTCCAGGACCATGGATTAGTTTTAAAGCTTTCATTGCACCCGACCAACGCCGGGCTATACTGCTATTATATATATATATATATATATTCTTATTGTGCTTTAGACCTTCGAAATTAATTTAATGAATCACCTTTGAAACTTTTCGCGGCATACAACTTAAAAGTCACTGCTCTTCAACAATGAGTAATGCTTGACAATGTTTCAGCTAATAAAAATTACATATTCGATAATTATATTTTTACTAAAACGAAAAATAGTGAAAATAAAGTAAGTAAACGAAAGATGAAAGTAATATAAGTTAAAAATTAATAACGGTGGCCTAGACTTTATAAAATACTAATACTGATACTAATAACGATGATAATAACAGTCTATTGATCTGTTGTAATGCAAAGCAAATGAAATTAAGATGAAACATTAGGTTGTCCCAAAAGTTCGTAAACACTTGCAAAAGATTGAAATTTTATTCGCAAAAACAACAAAAATTATTGCTCAAAATAAAGACCATCATTTTCCAAGACTTTCTGCCATCGATCTGCAAGCTTTCGAATCTGGTCAAAGTACCATTCAGCCGGCTCCGAATCAAAGAATTTTTGATACGCTTCATCGACTTCATCAAACGAGTCGAATCGGCGGCCCTTCAGAAAGTGTTGCATTGAGCGGAAAAGGCCGTAATCTGATGGAGTCCAGCCAGGACTGTAGGCTGGATGTGGCAGAACCTCAACGCCGTCCAGCTCTTCAAAATTGTCTTTGGTCTTCCTGGCAGTGTGTGGTTTGGCATTGTCCTGATGCATCAAAGCGCACTTTCGGTTGATCAGAGCCGGGTACATTTGCTTCAACTTTTCGTAGACCCGCTCAAGTTGCTGACAGTAAAGTTCGGCACTGATGGCACGACCATTCGGAACCAACTCAAAATGCACGATTCCTTCAAAGTTCCACCAAACGCACAACATGACTTTCTCGCTGAATCGATCTTGTTTTGGAACCGACAGTGTCTCTTGCCCTTTCTAAAACCATCGCTTGTCTCGATTGTGCTGGACCAGATAGACCCATTTCGCAAGTGTTTACGAACTTTTGGGACAACCTAATACTAGCCAAAGATTTGTGGGTCGATTATAGAAATAAACACCAAGACAGTTAAACAGTAAATCACAAAAACAGTAGTTTCTGAAATAGTGTGTTGCGTACTTTTACGGTTAATAAATTAATGCTTTGAAAATAAACATTTCACATTTTTCAAGCAACGGGTCGCGTTCCAACCAACAATAAAACAAAACATATAAGAAAAACAGACGGCAACATTTTGAGGGCGCTGGGCTTAAATGAAATTCCCTTATTCATTTACCCGTCTTCCTCAACAAACTACGTGACACTTACACTTTCTTTCCAACGTTCTCCTTTGCCTCTTCTTTCTCATACATACACGCGAATAAATCAAATTTCCTTTCATCTTAACAAATGACTGCCATGAAGGACTGTAAGAACTTTTGCACTCGTGCACGATGAGAAAAAAGTTGTAAAACATGAAAATAAAAATATCTTATACATATTTATTTTATAATCATATCGCCCCAAGCAAGGCATTTTGCTGCCACTGTTTTGCAGGGGGTTACATAGGAGAAAAGTTATGAGAAAGAGTGACAGGTTATAGGGGGTGTCAAGAAGTGGGTAAGAGAAGGATGATTGTGACCATAAAATGAGGGATTATTTTATACATTGATAGTAATGTAGAACTGATCCCCCACTTTATAACCACATTATAATAGTATTGAATTTTTTTTATCATCATATCACCCCAAGCAAGGCATTATACTGCCACTATTTTGCAGGGGTTTACATAGTAGGAAAGTTATAAGAAAAAGTGACACGTTACAGGGGGTGTCAGGAAGTGGGTAAGAGAAGAATGAGAATACTGATGAGAGTGGAGTGGACGGAGAAAAGAGCACGAGAGAGAGAGGATGCAAGTTAGTGAGATAGGAGATGACGACTTTACATTTGAATTCTTGAAGATTGTAGCTGTCAGGAAAGCAAGTAAACGGAAGGGAATTTCACAGGCGGGAAGTAGAGGCTCCTGGAGTAGAATTTGCGTTTACAATTTATTGGTTTCCCAGTAAAAGGGTGGGTCCTAGTTGCTAATCTTGTGGCTCGAGCAAATTCATGTATGGTGGGCGGGGGGTAACAGTGAGCTAAGTTCATCCGAGCAGAAGTCATGAAAGTATTTGTAGAAGAGACAGGGAAGCCACATTGCGCCGGTGAGAAAGTGACTGTATCTGAGCTGCCAAGTCGGGATCGATCACCTTACAGTTTCTCCGTTGGATTTTGTCATGGACCAGTAGGTGGATAGCAGGAGCACCCGACCAGATATAGCAGCAGTATTCAATGCACGGGCGGACGGCAGATTTGTCTATGTGCAGGATTGTTTCAGACGGGAGAAACTTCCTGGCCCTGTACAGAGAACCGACCTTCTTAGCAGCGGATTTAACTATGGATTCTATTTAGTCATTCCACTTGAAGTCTGTTGTGAGAGTTAACTCGAGAAGGCGCAGTGTTTTACTTTCATGGAGACTAGCCTGAACCGTGCTAATGGTGGGTAGGAGCGATTGTCTGTCATGGATAATAGCAGCTTCGTTTTGGAAGCATTAAAATTCACGAGCCAGTTCTTACCCCAGTCCACCACGTATCGGAGGTTCTTTTCAAGCTCTGAAGCGAGGTTCGCTTTGTTAGCCTCAGCAGATTTTTGATCGAGGCGAGAGTAAACTGTAGTGTCGTCAGCGTATATGCCTACTTGGGATCTTATTACATCTGGGAGATCGTTAATGTAGATAAGGAAAAGTGTGGGGCCTAGAAGAGAGCCTTGAGGGACACCCGCGTTAGTGTGATAGTATTGGGAGATGTTCCAAATTATTCCACACCCTGTAACCCCTTGTGTCTTAGCGGCTTTTCTGCTTTGCATGGAGTGATACCGATTAAAAAAATGGGTGGAATTGAATATAGGATAAGCTGCGTCGGGGACAATTTCGTCCAATATCGTAAATCGCTATAAAGGCAAAACATAAAACTAAAAACTTGAGTCATTGTCTTGAATAGCCGCATCAGATTAAGGCTTTAATCTGGCTATCACGTGTGGCACCAAATTCGTTCAGAAATATTTAAACTGTCAGCTCTCTACAACCGTTTTCTAAAATCAATCATTAATAATAGATTCGAGCGAATGAAGCCTGTAGGTCTTAGCAAGGACCATCTTTTTTCGAACCTTGTGAACTGGCGCGACAGATTTACAAAGAACTGCACCAAATAAAATAAATTGCATTACTTGAGGACTACCAACAGCAGTAACAACTAAAATTGATTTCACATCTAGCTTGAAAAGGAAGTAATGACATAGTGTGGAACATCAACATCTTGACTAATTCAAACAAAAAATTAAGACGTAAGCTCCCATCAGTTGTAAAAAGGACACTAATAATTACTAAACTCGAGAAACCTGTTTTCTTGAAAAATAGTTTTAGAGAAAGTTTTTTCTAAATTTCGAACGATGTTAGTAATGGCTGTTCGGTTAAAATCATAGGTTTCCTTTTAAAGATACGGCTAATAATATCATTATGTGGTTAGGGTTGATCATTTGCCAGCCTGTTAGCTCTGTACTCGAAACAGTGCAATCAATCACGGAAAGACGATTTCATTCATCCACCACTAACCTCAGTGATCCTCTCCTCGACGACGTACGGAGGAAACAACTCCGTTTCGAGGCTGGTATTTTAGCCGGAAGCGACCATGTCGGTATGCTTCCGATCACCCCATCGTCTCTATCACGTCGTGCCTGGGGCTAGCAACACGCAGCAGCTGCAAGAGATACACGCACAAAAGCTATATTTGGCAGAAAAAAAATTGCTGAACAAGTTTTGCTAAATTTAATCTTTTAATGTATTTTTACTATTTTCAAAAAAAGATTTCCAGTTTTCAAATAAGTTTTTGGACACCATGATCAGAAGTGTTAATAATTATCCGAATTCATGTTTTGTTTTGCTTCTAACCAAATAATTTCAATCGCCACAGATTTTTTTTTAATCGTTTCACCCCTAGCAAGGCATTCCACCGCCACTATTGCGCAGGGGGTTACATAGGGGCTGGGAAGTGATGAGAAAGAATGGTTAGATATAGGAAAAGTCAGAAGTAGGGTGATAGACGGGTAAGGATACCTAGAATGAGGGTTGGTTAGATGGTGAGTGTGTTTGAGAGAATAGATGCAAGTTAGTGTGTTAGGAGGTGTCTATTGACCTTACATTTAAACTCCTGGAGATTGTAGCTGTCGGGGAAGCAGGCATGTGAAAGGGAATTCCACAGGCGGGAAAAGAAGCTGTTGGAATAGAAAAGAACTAAGTTTTGTTGGTGCGTTCGATATTTTTGCCTACATGCTGGCATTTTTGAGAGGAGGGGGAACGCTGCGATTCAAATTAGCCCAGCATGACGCCACGTGTAAAATGGTTACACGTAGCTACACTGCATTAGACTGAAAAGTATATAACAAATATTATTATTATTGTGTCAGTCAATTAAGTGTCATACGTGATGCAAGCTTGGGCGATCATGTCTCGAAAGAGGCATGACTGACTGGGCAGAAGATTATCCTGCATTGCTTTCTGCGGTAGACTGGTTGCCAACCAAGGCTATAGAACCCAATCTGTCTTATTGTTTAACTCATAGCTGGAGGGAAGAGACGGATTAATAGCTTTCCCAAGGGTATTTGCGCGTAAGTGAACGTAAGGAATTCAACTGGAATTCGAATTCGGCTCCTCGATTTCGCGTTCTGAGTCTATATCCACTGCACCACAACGCACATCCATCATTGTGTACTTATAGTAAATATAGTATTTACAACTTAAGATATACTGTCGATCTACTGAACCAGAAATAACCGTCGGGAGACATAACCGCTCATCTTGAACAACGCAAAAATCAATAACGGGTTCAATTTGATCGGGACTAGAGGCGTCATTGGTGCAAATTCCATAGAAATTCACTGCAGAAAGGACCAGTTGCTTATCCTGCGAGTCAATTTAGTGTTCTTTACATGTTTGAGTTTCAGTTTTGTTTAACGGTATATCAACACCTCTGTGGGTTATTTAATGCCAAAAATGCTGGTTTTAAAGTAGTTTTTTAATGTTCGGTTATAGTTAGAAGATTGATTTAGTCAGATTTTAATTAAAAAAAATTATTTTTATTTTAGAAAAATGAAAATGTCGTCTAGTTTTGTATTCAAAAAAGTTTTGCTGAGAATAATTTTTTCCATCAAAAATATGTTATGGTAATATTTCTTTTTCAAAAATGTATTGTTGGTAATATTTTTTCCTTCAAAAATCTATATATTTCTATAAAAGTCTATTTTTATGTTTATATTTCTATGAAAGTCTATTTTTATACTTTAAATGTGTTTTAATCCCAGTTTAGTGGTTAACTATTTGCCCATCGCTGGGACCCTAACAGGTGCTACCACTCAGGGTCTGCGTGGATCTGGGAACAACAGTAATTAAGAAGTGGCATCCATGCTCCTCACAACCTTCCAATCAGAGGCCTTGCAGCCGGATGCAGTTTACAGTCATGCCCAGGACTGTTAGTTTACATGTGATATAAGAGCAGAAGACTTAACAGGGTTCCGCTATTAACACCCATTACAACCGGACACAGCGCCTGACCTGTGCTGGGGAATTCGCTGATTGAACATAAGAGGTTCTCGTTGTTTCACAGTTTTCGAGTGAGTCACAGACACCATGAAACCATCAGATCTTAAATGGCGTATTGCTATCATACTTGAACTGGGGCTGTGCAATCCCTATGTTCCATCCTTGACAGCGTTTATTGTGGGCGACGTTGCATTGCTTTCACAGTGCAACGTTGTAAGCACCTTACAACTGTTTTGATGGAAAGTTGTTTTATAGTCGATGTGGTAAGCAATACACGGATGATAAAATAATAACTTATTTGGTAGATACAACATAATAGTCCGTAGTAGATCGCAACAATATGAGTTAGTAAGTAACACGCAGGTTAACAGTAGCCGTCAGCTCACACTAACTCCCTCCTTCAACCGACTCTATCTATCTATATATAAGTGAACCCGGTCACGTGATTGAGACACGTCAAACAAAGGTATTAAGATGTGCTATATACATTTGTCGCTGTTCCATATATACAGGGGCAAACCATTCTCATTCACTTCGTATTCCATTGATAAGAATGAATTCTGTTCGAACAACTTCTTCCGCAGAACTGTGACATTGTGAAACAAACTCCAAAGAGGATGCTTTCTCAGTCACTAGAATCTTAACTACTTCAAGTCTAGCGTCAACCGTTATCTATCCTATATAGTCTGCCCTTATTTTCTCCTCTTCCGTCTCTTCCCTCCAGTTATGGGTTAAATATCAGGACAGATTGGGTTCTATAGCCTTGGTCGACAACCAGTCTACCGCAGAAAGCAATGGCAACCTACTGCGGGATAATCTTCTGCCCAGTCAGTCATGTCTCTTTCGAGACATGATCGCACAAGCGTGTGTCACGTATGGCACTTAACTGACTGACGTCTGTACAACAACTTCACTCAATAAACCTTTATCTTGATTATTTCATAGGCCTTATATTGGGCAAAAAAGATTCCTGTTTTAATCAACGCACCTTGTATAATGGTTATTCTTCCATAATGGCGTGAAGTGGTATAGGTTGGTTCAACGAAACTCGATATTGATCGATGACCGTAAGGTTTCAATGTTTCGTGCCCATTGGTACCTATTCAAGGACTCCGTCTGCTCCAACAATGATGGGCTGTTCCACCAAGATAATGCACTTTGTGATCGATTGACCAGAATTTGTTTGGGGAGCCTTCTGGAGACTTCCCCTCATAATATGGTTGCCACCAAATTTACATAACATGAGAAGGGTCGTATGATTCAGCCCGTACAAATATCACTACAAAACCTTCCCAGAATATGTGGAATCGATGTCGAGTCCGAGTTGCACTTCAGCGCGTTCGCGTGTCTTCTAGGCGATACCAAAGAATAAACCCATGACTTTCGGCGCAGCAGTGTCCAGTTACGAGTTAATGCTTCTGAGACAATCGTCCTATGCGTGAACCGGCGACGTCGTTCTCACTCAGTAAATAATCAATTAGGTTGTGTTCATCATGTGGCAGTTTGTCATCCTCGCTTAGCGACAATTGCATTGCGGCAAACCGACAAAGCAAATAGACATGTGCATGCAGAGGATGTGCTAATTATGATTATAATTTCTGCTGTAGTCAGGTATTGAACTTATAACTTTTTGGATCAATTCACTGGATTTAACCAAAGCTGAGCCATATGAGATGAACAAAACTTCATGAGTTGAGTTAAAGGGAGATATTTTCATAGAGGGAAAAAGAGACAGGGGAAAGCAACGGATAACATATTTGAAGGACCTAATCAGGTGGATGACAGAACGAGGATTGCACGGTGTAACAGGAGAAGGCGTGCTCAGAGCCACCAGGGACAGGGACGTGGAAAGCCATGATCGCCTACGCCCTGAAGGGGCAGGACACATTGAAGAAGAACTTACAGTGGGAGAAGACAAACTTGTGTTACTCACGTACACATCTGTACGTTCACACCCACATACACATTTACATATTTTGTGTTTTACAACTACGCATAACTACTGTCTGGCGTGTTTTCATTCTTGAAACACGCGGTAATCATTTACCTATCACGTGTATTTTCTCCGCGCATTTTCGTTTGGTATTTAACCAGCGGACACACGTGATTCTGACAGGCCGTTCGCTTTCGACCGGCGAAGCGGAAGGGATGTGCAGCAGTCTCCCAGCTCGAGAGGGAGACCCACTGCTATCCAATATAGCAGAGGGACCTTGGTTTGATTCTCATCTCACACACACCCGCACTAATTGCAGGTAGCAATTAGGCGCCAATTTTATTTCGAACATACACACACACACATGCATGTTGTTCACACAAACTTTAGTCGGACATTTCAATTCAAGAAACAGTATCTACCTTATTTCTTCTTTCTTCATCAACATTTTAATTACTTTCAACAAGTGACTTTCTCTGACTTTTTCTTAAGTTTCTTAAAATTAGAATTCTTTGTAACATATTAGTTAATAACACATGTTTTAATTGTTATTAACTCCGATCTCATTTTCTTATTTCCAATGCCATTATAGGCCGATCGAATCTATCTAAACTCATTTATAAATGGAACTCTGTGTGTGTGTGTGTGTGTGTGTGTGTGTGTGTGTGTGTGTGTGTGTGTCCGGTACCTATAGACTCCGAAACGGCTGAACCGATTTTCTTGAAAATTTACACAGTTGTACTATAAGCGTCTGCGAGCGTTTTTAGCTAGGTTTTGTGTCGAGGTACACCAGATAAATATCGAAAATAGATAATCGAAAAAATCGGGTTATAGAAAGAGTGGTCCGATTTTAATCAGATTTCATACACTCATAGACAAAGACACAAGAAACTATATTCAGAAGTTTCAAGGTTGCAGTTCTTACAATAGTGCAGAAAATTTGATATCGATACCAGGAAATCAAAATTTGACTTACATCCATTCATTTTTCTTTCAGTCTACGGTTTCGCTTTAACTGGAAACAACTATTGCTTTTTAGTTTTGCGTGCCAACGTCCAAAGAGTCTGAGCTTCAGGACCATTAGTTTTAAAGCTTTCATTACACCCGAGCAACGCCGGGCGATACTGCTAGTCGTAATATAAATCCGTTATCGGATACCCCGGTATCCCCTACAAACTGATTCATGCCTATTCAAAGATCACAACGCGAAGTAAACGTAACCGACTAAATCGGAATTTCGATTCGACATGAGAAATAAAGAAGTTAATTTACGTTTTTCTGGGAAGCATTAATGCGAATTTCAAAACATAGTCTCAAGTAAAATTCGAACTTGGCTTGCCGGCTCCATTATTTCTTTCATTTTCTTTTTTGTTGTTTCAGTATATGTGTATGTTGTTGATAATAGAGGAGACATTTAATATCTTCAAAACAGTCTTTAGTCTGAAAATACGATGCGGACACAAAGTGCCTTGGAAAAAAAAAAAACAGAGAAAGAAAAAATGAACCAAAAAATGTATCGGATTGCACTGAAATTATTTTTACATGAACGTCTGTTCTCAAGAACCAAAGCGCCAAGGCGGCACCAACCATTTTCTTCAGTTCTTTCCTCTTCTTATTACCCTCTTTTATTCATTCAACTTTAAGCATACTTCATTCTCCCGCTTGCAAAATTTATAACTTCTCAGCCACAGATTAATATCTTCTTGTGAAGTTATAATCTATAATTCATAATTCGCACATCCTGTGAAAAGAAAGATTCCACCCTTCAATATGACCAACGAGACTCTTCTAAACGCTCTTATTTGGCTTAGAAACTACTATCTGCCCCAGACTTGGATCTTGGGGAGGTAAACAGTTAACCGAGAGATTCCGTTCAGTTTTATATACTTGAAATGAAACTACTTAACTGGTTATAAATACCAGCTAAATCCGCTGCTAAGAAAGTCGGTTCTCCGTGTAGGGCCAGGAAGTTTTTCCCGTCCGAAACAATCCTACATATATACATATCTACCATCCACCCGTGCATTGAATACTATTTCCATATCTGGTCGAGTGCTCCTGCTATCCACCTAGGGGTCCATGACAAAATCCAAAGAAAATCTGTAATGTGATCGATCCTGACTTGGCAGCTAGGATACAGTCGCTTTCTCACCGACGCAGTGTGGCTTCCCTCTGTCTCTTCTACAAATACTTTCACGGCTTCTGCTCCGATGAACTTAGCTCACTGGTACCCCCTATATATGAATTTTCTCAAGCCACAAGATTAGCAACTAGGTCCCACCCTGTTACTGTGAAACCAATAAATTGTAAACGAAAATTCTACTGCATCAGCTTCTTTTCTCGCACTTCCCGCCTGTGGAATTCTCTTCCGCATAATTGCTTTCCCGGCAGCTACAATCTCCAAGAATTTAAATGTAAAGTCAATAGTCATTTCCTGTCTCACTAACTTATATCCTCTTTCTCATGCTTTTTCCTACGTCCACCCCACTCTCATCAGTATTCTCTTCCTTCTCCTACTCTCTTCCTGACACCCCCTGCAACTCCTCATAACTCCTAATCGTCGTCGTCTTGCGGCCTTGGCCGAGGTAGAACTCTCTACACCCCTCCAGTATTCCCTGTGCATTTGGAACAATTATAGCAAAATTCATAATCTTGTCAAATAGCTGAATACTTGATGCTTCGCCAGGGCTACCAAGGGTGTTTTTATTGTGACACCAACACTGGATGGGTTGCCTCCAGGCCCCATCCTGTTATTTAACTCATAACTGGAGGGAAGTGACGGATTAATACCTTTCCCAAGGGTACCAGTGCTTAAGTGAATGCAGGGTACTCAACTGGAATTCAAACTCGGCTCGCCGATTTCTCTTTCCGAAGAAGATATCCACTGCACCACGACGCACATCCGTCATTACTCCTGATAACGTTCCTCCTATGTAACCCCCCACACAACAGTGGCAGTAAAATGCCTTGCTTGGGGCGATACAATTATAAAAAAAAAGATTGAGTAGATTAACTTGGGGAAAGCGGAACCTGGCAAAACCAAGCATATTTGAGTCTAGAACTACTATTAATCGCTTGCGTATTTGAACGAATCATGCCCTATTACAACGGTGAGCATTTCACATGTAAATGTCTCTAGTGAATGTGCCTTACACAGAATTATTCTAGCCACTTTACTTTTTCCTGGTAGCTGATTGGCTATTTTTGAAACCAGAATAACGTGGCACCAAATATACTCAAGATCGTTTCGTATCAGTTGGAAGACTATGTCATTAATTACTTAACAAAATACATTCCGGTTCATGCCTTGCATACCAGTTTTAATACGCAGCAGCACCACAGGCGAAAACGTTTGGGCCATCCTTCTTCTTCTTCTTCTTCTTCTTCTTCTTCTTCTTCTTCTTCTTCTTCTATGTGCCTCGTCCTTTCAGGACATAGGCAATCATGGCCTTCCACGTCTCCTTATCCCTAGTGGCTCTTAGCACGCTTTCTCCTTTTAGATCACCCAAACGCTGCTCTGCCATCCACTAGCTCAAGCCCATAAATCTAGAATATAAATGTATAGAAAGTAGCATGGTCACAAAATGAGGGATTAGTTTATATAGTGATTATAATATAGAATTGAGCCCCCATTTTATATCCACATTATAATCTCTTATAAACAGTTGGTTTACATATTCCTCTTCTTTCAGGACATAGGCGATCATGGCCTTCCACGTCTCTTAATCCCTAGTGGCTTAGCACACCTCCTGTTGTACCATGCAAACCTCGTTCCATCATTCACCTTCAAATATGTTATCCGTTGCTTTCCTCTGTCTCTTTTTCCCTCTATCTAGCCTGTTAGTATCAGGTTCTCCAAACCCTCCTTCCTCATTGCATGTTCCAGGAATTTCAGCTGTATCTACCTGATGCTCAATATTAATTTCCTTTTCGTTTCCATCATTTCCAAAACCTCATCATTGCTCACATGCTCGATCCATGATATTCACAGCATCCTTCTGTAGAACCACATTTCAGTTGGGCCATCCTACGTTTCCTTAAATAACACCTTCAAATGAGATATCTCTGTTTTTTAAGCAGAAGATAAAATTTCAGTAAGTATTGTTTATCTGAATGTATTCTGTTTTTAGGTCCTTTTATTTCTATAATTTTTTAAAAAATCCATGAAACCCGGTTTGTTTTAAATATAAATATAAATCCTGTCTATTTTATGTACAACATTTTAAAATATAACAAAAAACAAAACAGTAATCCTCGTATAATATATGAACAACATAACTGTTGGGATACTCTCCACCTTTTCACGGAAATGGACCATTCGAATCACTGTATAAAATAGTAGTGATTATACCTCGAGGAACGAAGTCGAGTAAGGAAGTCGAGTGAGCGAGTCAGTCGGGTATTTCCGGTATTGCACCGGAAGTGTTCTACTAGTCAATCTATCACGTCTCTACGGCGATACTGTATACTAATAACCTTGTTCTGTATTCTACTAATCCTCACCTCATGTAAATACTTCTCTTTCCTGTCAATACACCTACTTTTATACTATTACGTTGTTTTGTGTTATTTCACATAATTCTGTTACCCGGCGTAACAATAACATTAACTAGCTATTTATTTAAAACTTCAATTCTATAACTGTCAGTCTCTAGTCAGCACCTGAAGATTGCCTTGTGCATGAAAA
Organism: Ascarosepion bandense; assembly: GCA_037127315.1. Lineage (NCBI taxonomy): Eukaryota > Metazoa > Mollusca > Cephalopoda > Sepiida > Sepiidae > Ascarosepion > Ascarosepion bandense. The sequence goes on from JBBBDQ010001848.1 coordinate 1,603,758, forward strand.
TCCGAGTCGTGCTACTCAAAAGGATATATATATATATATATATATATATATATACAAAAAGAGATTTTTACCAACAGAAAAAGCAAATGGATTTAAATACAGTTGACGTCATTATGTACATAATACCTTAGGACCCTTTCAGCCAACACATTATCAAAGGTGCTAGGTGGCAGGATTTTTAATGATAAACATAACACATATTACCTGTAGAAGGCAAGTTGGAACTCTTTTAAAAACAAAATTTTAATCAAAAACTAATTAAAATGAGAAGTGATGGTGTAAACATAAAGTTCCACTAGACCAATGAAATGTAAAAAACATATATATGTTTATTGTCCAACGTCGGTGGCACGACTCGGAGTTTTATGCGTTATGCAATCATCAGGTGTATATTACAAACAGACGTAGGACAATATGTATATTTATTAATATATATATATATATATATATATATATATATATATATATATAATTGCCCTGCTCATACTACATTGAACACTGTTTTACTAAAACCTGAATAATAATAATATTATAGATGTGTGTACCCTCATATGTATATTTATTAATTCAGGTAAATTTCTCTCTCTCTCTCTCTCTATATATATATATATATATATATATAGCATAGTGATGATCCACGTATGCTGTCTTAATATGTATAGGAAAGAATATTAAAACGTTTTGAGTTTGAAAATGTGTTTTATATATATATATATATATATATATATAAAATAAGTTAGTTCTTGGTCATAAATTAATTAGACCAGTACACAGGTGTATTAAACAGTGTTCAATACATTTATATTGTAGAACTTCCGAATATTTTTCGTTTGAAAATTAGTTCTTTCCGCAACCTAGGTTTCAACCTTTCGGTATCTTCAGGTGACTTGCAATAACTGATCTTACCGTTTTTCAAACGCTCGAACAGGGACTTTTTTACGAACGCACGACTGGAATTTTCAAACGAAAGAAAAGTTATAAAAATTAGTGAGGTGTTATTTAAAGATCTAAAAAAAACTGTCATCCATGTTTAGATGATCCTAGTAAGTATTTACGGATATGATTACATTTGAACATAATTTCTGATCTTTCATTTAGTAATTTTTTTCTTTCAGGGAATAACATTTTTTTTTTTTAATCATTTCACCCCAAGCAAGGCATTCCACTGCCACTATTGCGCTTGGGGCTACATAGTGGGAGGTAAATAGGAAGAGTGGTTAGATATAGGAAATATCAGAAGGGGGTGATAGATAGTTGGGTGGGTGGGAAGAGTGTTTGAAAGAATGGATGTTAGTGTGTTAGGAGGTGTCTATTGACTTTACATTTAAACTCCTGGAGATTGTAGCCGTCGGGAAAGCAGTCATGTGGAAGAGAATTCCACAGTCGGGAAGTGCGAGAAAAGAAACTGTTGGAGTAGAAGTTGAGGTTGCATTAATAGCTAATTTTTCCTCCTGGCACAATCTACATACGTTATCACCGTTGTATGGTTTGGCTATTTTCACTATGCTGCAAGTTATATCAGGGTCTTTTCCATATTTCAATTTTAATTTCTACACGTGGCTAGCCAGTGTTACAATATTTGAGGTTTTCCAGTTTAAATGCAGATTTGCGATTTATTGCATTTGATTTTAAAACTGCCTTTGGTAGTTTCCAAATATATTTTTCTTTCTCCTTCTCTTTTCCAAATTTTTCACTCTCTTTTATTTTTCTTCAATTGGAGTAGATAGATCTATTTGTCGCCCGGTTCACACTCCACCCACATCTATTGAACGAGTGAAGAGGTTCAGCCCTTGTTTCCTGTCTAGGATGCGGTTTCCGGTTTTCTCTTTTCCAATCTTTTCTCTCTCTTTTATTTTTTTTTCAATTGGAGTAGACGGACTAAACTATCGCCCGGTTCACACTCCACCCACGTCTATTGAACAGGTGAAGAGGCCATCCCTTGTTCCCTGTTTAGAATGTGGTTTCCGGCTTTCTCTTTTCCATTCTTTTTACACTTACGTAGCCCCCTGCGCATCAGTGGCGTTATCGCCTTGCTTGGGGTGATATGATTAAAAAAAAAATCTATGTCTGTTTTGTAAATAACCCTGTCTGTATTACAAAGTTCGTTGTAAAAGTTACATTTCTTCATCATCTTCTTCTTATTCTTCTTCTTCTTCTTCTTGGAAAACGATGTCATTAATTACTTAACAAAATAAATTCAGGTTCATGCCTTGCATACCAATTTTTATACGCCGCAGCACCACAAGCAAAAACGTTTGGGCCATTCTTCTTCTTCTTCTTCTTCTTCTTCTTCTATGTGCCCTATCCTTTCAGGACGTAGGCGATCATGGCCTGCCATGTCTCCCTATCCCTGGTAGCTCTTAGCACGCTTTCTCCTGTGACGTCTCTCAGCCCCCGTTCTGTCATACACTAGCTCAAGCCCATAAATCTAGAATATAAATATATAGAAACTACCATGGCCACAAAATGAGGGATCAGATTATATATAGATTATAATATAGAATTGATCCCCCATTTTATACCCACATTATAATTTCTTATAAACAGTTGGCATATATATTCTTCTTCTATGTGCCCTGTCCTTTCAGGACGTAGGCGATCATGGCCTTCCACGTCTCCCTATCCCTGGTGGCTCTTAACACGTTTTCTCCTGTAACGTCACGCAGCTCCCGTTCTGCGATTCACCTACTCAGGTCCTTCAAATATGTTACCCGCTGCTTTCCTCTGTCTCTTTTTCAATCTGTCCATTTATTTAACCCATAACTGGAAGGAATAGACGGATTAATACCTTTCCCAAGGGTATTTGCGCGTAAGTAAATGCAATGAATTCAGCTGGAATTCGAACTCGGCTCCCCGGTTTCTCGTTCCGAGCCGATATCCAATGCACCACAACGCACATCCTTTTTTATGTAATTTTCCAAATTATTAATAAAGCTAAAACTTAATTTGACTGAATTCCTGTTGAAAAATTTGTTTGATTCTTAGTTTTTCGGAAGTGTTTATTGATTAATTAAAAAAATATTTGTCCAATCTTGGTTTTTACTTCTAAGTTAAACGGTCCAACCCACCGTAAAAACCAAGAAAAAAAAATTAACTTTTTATCATTTCTAAGGCAGATGATTTTGTTGAAGAAATTTGTGTAGTATCATAAAAAAACGAATAAAAGATACGAATTGTACTTTAAGGAGAGCATTAAGCGGCCGATTATCTTCTGGACTATATCTATAAAATTTAGGATGATTATAAATATTTTAGCATCGTAAGATTACCATCCGTGATACATTCAAAGAAAAGAAATCTTTAGTATAAGGAAAGATAACAAGTTAAATAATATTAGATCTTTTTTGTCTTGAATCCCAAATTAGTCCAATAATGAGCAAAATAATCCGTTTTTCTTATGGATTTTTGTCATTGTTACTGTAGGGCATGACCCATTCCCCCCATTAATACATCTGCCCTGAATACATATATGCAGGAAAAATCTGCTGGTATTCAAAAGCCACTAAACCTCAATCTTTTTTAATTCTCTGCTTTCGGGCAGAGAGGAACACAGAAGACGCTCCGCCGAAGCGCAGAGTCTCGTCTGGGTAAAATAAATTAGAGCCCGACTTTGCCTTATGTAGAATCTACTGGAAATGTTTGCCTGAGCTTAAGGGCTCGGATCTCCCACGTAAAATGTCCTTGTGCCATATCCAGCTTCAGTTGAGAGGGAATAGAAGGCCACCAAATGTCAGGTTTTATTGGACTTCTCTGCTCTCGGGCGGAGAGGAACCCAAACGTCTAGAAGAGAGCCCGATGTGCCACATCTCTTTTTTATGGGGAAGCTTGGGTAAATAACGGGTTCATTAAAGCTTACTCCGACCGATTTTAGTCTTGCCACTCGCTCGACGTGTCTTTGTTGCTAACTGACTGGCATTTACATTTTGTGTTGCAAGAATTGTTATATTTTAAATTAAATTTAAGTTTATCTCTTATTTTTTTACGTTTATTTTCTTTTTTAATAACTGTTTTTGCAGCATCTTTAAGTGCGTTGTGGTGCAATGGATATCGACCTCGAACTACAAATCGGCAGAGCCGAGTTTGAATTCTAGTTGAATTCCTTGCATTCACTTACACACAAATACCCTTGGGAAATGTATTAATCTGTCTCTTCCCTACCGCAGAAAGCAAAGGTAAACTACTGCGGCGTAATCTTCTGCCTAGTCAGTCATGTCTCGAAAGAGACATGATCGCCCAATTTATATATAATCGAACAATTTTTGTCACGTTAATACGTTTACAGTATAGAACAAATTTATGATTTAATTAACATCCCTAATTAATTTTTTTTATGTAACATATTTAAAATAAATAATAAACATGTTTTCTTAATGGATCCATGAACATGTTTTCTTAATGGATCCATGAACATGTTTTCTTAATGGATCCATGAACATGTTTTCTTAATGGATCCATGAACATGTTTTCTTAATGGATCCATGAACATGTTTTCTTAATGGATCCATGAACATTATTTTAGAGTGGATTTCTGTCCACGAAACTTCAAGTCAGAAGACAAGTCACTTGAAAATTTTATTTGTCTTTTCACTACTATTGACCTATGTTTTAATATGAGCAGTTTATTTAAAAAAACTGCTCGCCTCAAAGGCATTGTTCTCCAATAATTTACTGGTCGACATGTTTTATTAGGCGTTAACCAACTTTATTATTAATATTAATATTAAATATGTACATATATTTATTGGAGTAACGAAAGTTACGACATAATAAATTAATAATACATATTTTAAGGGTCCTGGATGTGACGGTAAACTACATCCGGCAGCAAGGCGTCTGATTGGGAGGTTGTGAGGAGCATGGAACCACTTCTTAATTACTGTTGTTCCCAGGTCCACTCTGACCCGGAGTGGTAGTACCTGTTAGGGTCCCAGCTATGGGCAAATAGTTAACCCCTAAACTGGGGTCAAAACACTGGAAAGTATAAAAATACAGTTTTATAGAATTATATACAGAAAAATAGACTTTTATAGAAAAAATATACATTTTTGAAGAAAGAAATTATTTCCATAACACATTTTTGAAGGGACATAAATTATTGCTAGCAATAGATTTTTGAATACAAAAAATAAAAAAATGAAAAAACATTTACATTAAAATCTGACTAAGTCAACCTTCTCACTATAACGGAACATTTTTAAAAAATACCTTAAAACCCCACCTTTTTTAGCATTAAATAACCCACAGAGGTGTTGATATGCCGTTAAACAAAACTCATCTCAAACTCAAACACATTTTCAGATGTAAATTATGCGCATGTTATACACGTAACGGATTCCAGCTTTTGGGAAATTAAATGTTTCTCCTGTTATATTCATTGATAAACGTCATAATAAATTTGTTAAAACGTAGCGTATCAGTCATAACTTCATGAAAAATGAACGATATTTATCCATAATATATATATATTTTTTTAATCATGTCACCCCGAGCAAGGCGGAAACGCCACTGATGTGCAGGGGGTTACATAAATGTAAGAAGATTAATTAGAAAAGAGTGAGAGTACAAGCTAGTTAGAAAGGAACAATAGAAAGCCGAGAAAGCAGGTGCAATGACAGGTACATATCAGCCCCTTTCTACTTCTTTCCGACCATTTCTGTCATTCATGGGGTCTAACCTGCTCTTCCTTTCGATTCCGATGTCAGCTAAGAGATGATCGATGAACGTTCCTGATGACATAGCCCTTGATCTTTTCCCGTAAATTAAAACCCGATGATATAAGCAGGGTTTCGAATTCCAGTCGGTTTCGTTACATTAACTTACGAGCAAATACCATTGGGAAATATATGTACTCATCTATTTTTTCCTTGGCTGTGGGTTGAATAATACGACGAGTTGGGTCCTGTAGTCTTGATTGGCAACCAGTCTAGCGCAGAAAAAAAACGGCAACCTACTGCGGGAATATCTACTTAGCCATGAATAAATATGAATGCACATATACAAATCAACAATTTGTCCGTGCATGGAATACTGCTGTCATATATCAGGCGCCCTCGCTTTTCATCTCAGTTTTCTCGACAGTCGCCAAAGGAGAATGAGTAATGTGATAGGTACTGACTTGGACGCTCGACTCTAGCCACTTTCTCACCGGTGGGACGTAGCTTCCCTCTGTCTGTTCTATAAATATTTTCATGGCTTCTAATCCGACGAACTTAAGTCACTGGTGCCCCTGACACATGAGTTTGCTCGTGCAACTAGACTGGTAACTGGGTCCCACCCATTCACAGTTCAGTCAGTTAAGTGCCATACGCGAAACACGCTTGGGCGATCATGTCTAGAAAGAGACATGACTGACTGGGCAGAAGATTATCCCGCAGTAGGTTGCCATTGCTTTCTGCGGTAGACTGGTTGCCGACCAAGGCTACAGAACCCAATCTGTCCTATTATTTAACCCATAAGTGGAAGGAATAGGCGGATTTATACCTTTCCCAAGGGTATTTGCGCGTAAGTGAATGCAATGAATTCAACTGGAATTTGAACTCGGCTCCCCGATTTCTCGTTCCGAGCCGATATCCACTGCACCACAACGCACATCCATTGCAGCCGACAATTCTACTCCAGGAGCTTCCTTTCTCGCACTTCCTGCCTATGGAACTCTCTTCCATATTCTTGCTTTCCTGACGGCTACAACCTCTAGGAATTTAAAAGCAATGTCAATACCCATCTCGTAACCACTTGACTCCACTTCTTTCTACATCACCCTGTATATCTTTTCCTTTCTTACTTCCTTTGCAAGTGTCATCACACCTGTATTCCAATCCATCTTTTGCTCCCTTCTCTGACACCCCCTGTAACTGGTTCGTTTTTCTTTTTACTCTGCTCCTATCTAATCCTTTTCTCCAATGTAGCTCTCGCTCGATCACCGAAGTTAAGCAACATTGAGCCTGGTCAGTACTTAGATGGGTTACCGCTTGGGAATACCAGGTGCTGTAAGCGTTTATGGACGGATGTGCGTTGTGGTGCGGTGGATATCGACTCGGAAAGAGAAATGAGTGAGCCGAGTTCGAATTCCAGTTGAATACCCTGCATTCACTTAAGCACTAGTACCCTTGGGAAAGGTATTAATGCATTCCTTCCCTCCAGTTATGGGTTAAATAACAAGGGTAGGACTTGAGGACCCTGCCCTAAAAAATCCCAATGAATCTTGCAAAACAAAGACAATAAAACAAATAAACTAAATAAAACAAATCAAAACGATTTTCAGCATTAAATGACCTAATGAAGGTTGATATGCTGGACCAACCAACCAACCAACCAACCAACCAATGTAGCTTCCTGCGCATCAGCGACATTACCGCCTTGCTTGGGGTGAAACGATTAAAAAAAATAGGAAAGAAAATTGATCACCCAAGCGTGTATCGCGTATGACATGACTGAATCAAAGCTGACGTTCAACTTCTGATTTAATTCTCCAGCAATGACCGTTAAATTGCACTCGCCTTTTACAGAATGAGTTCGTAATTATTGGTAGGTTCCCATATATTTCTTATTACTGGGTCTCTGGAAATGGATAGGGAACTTCAGTGTATTGTTTTAATCTCTGGATGCATTTTATTATTGCACAATTTTTCAGCTTAGAAATAAACGGAACAGTCATTCAGAATTTTTAATTATTTTCTTAGGCCGAGAAATCTGGAGAACGCTCATGAATTTTCCGGTTAAAACGTGTGACGGGCCCATAAATTACCGGAATATTGATAGTCTACATATACAATTGAATATGTTTTAATCAAGAATCTTAAGTTTTCAAAGGGTATAAAATAATTAGTTTCCCAAATAGCAGTCATTACGAATTTTCCAAATAATTTTAAAGTTTGCCCAATTGAATAAGCTTATATATATCTGCCCCAAAAATAAAACATTATTTTCTGAAGAAATTAGCATATAAGCGCGTGGAGGGGGGTGGAATTTTTTGAAGTTTTTCAGTCTGAGTTGAGAGTGAGGTAGTGTTTAGTGTTGCAATTCGGAATATCTAAGTGAGTCATTCTTTTAGCTGACATCAGATGAATCGGTTGTTAGTCATTTCGGCAAAAGAAAAACTGAAAAGGAATTGAAAGAAGTTCATGAATAAATAAGTGAAAAAAAGTAAGAGATACTTAATTCTTTTTTTTTTCTTCTGTGTAACGACGGAAGGAAAATGTCTGAGAGAAACATTAAAAAATGCGTTGGATAGAATAAGGAGAAAATAAAAGGTGGGATGAAGGATACGACTGAAGAGGGAGGGAAGGAAGGAATAGTTATGACACAAAAGAAAGAAAGAAAGAAAGAGAGGACGGTAATGCTTTAAGGACGAAAAAATATCTTAATATGAAATGTCAAAGAGTATTAAATGAAAGAAAATAAAAAATGAAATGATCGTGCGCACGCGCGCAGACATGCGCACAAAAAGAAAGTCGAAAAGTTTGCAGGTAAAAAAGAAAGAATTTGCGAAAATGTATCGTTTAATATGAGACAAATAAAAAATAAATTGACGAAAAGATCTCACAAGTAAATCAGAATAAAAAAGAGAAAGAAGTAAAAATAATGATGAAGATAAGAAAGAAAGAAGAAAGAAAGAAAGAATGAAAGAAGAAAGAAAGACAGAAAGAATGAAAGAAGAAAGAAGAAGAAAGAAAGAATGAAAGACGAAAGAAAGAAGAAAGAATGAAAGAAGAAAGAAAGAAAGAAAGAAAGAATGAAAGAAGAA